>CM072524.1:7184489-7244489 GCA_036898135.1 Oncomelania hupensis | reverse complement strand
GGATTTGGATAATCTATTGTTATAAAATAATATTACTAATATATTTCTCAATGGCCTCTTGTACTTTTATCCATCCACCTCCCTCCCTCCCCTTCTTCCCTCTCCCCCTCCCACCCTCCACCCAATCTATGGTCTAGCAAGAAAACCTTCCTGTTAATTTTCAAACAAAATACCTTTTCTTCCCTATCACCCTCAGCATCCCTACCCTGTGGTTGGTAAAATTGTTTATTCACTTTGTTTAGAAAATCCAGGTGTGTGTGTATGTGTTTATGAGTATTATTAATGCTCTTGCTATTACCTGATGGTTGGCAGTATTCCAATCTTCATTAACATTTGTAGAGCAGGTAAAAGCAGGCACTGCAAACATCTCCATGCAACCTGGAATCAGTTCCTCCAGAGGAAGATGTAGCAGGCAAATCCCCATACGTTTTGTGGCCCTGCTGATAAACAAGCAAAACAACGAAAAATTATCATCTCCGTAAAAATTACAAAAATAAAATACTGAATCTGCATTTCTTCAAGTAGGTATAATGAGAAATTTAAAAAAGCTGGAGAAAGTTTTGTCTATACAACCACTTTTGTACTTACCAAGCCCCTTAAAAACATTCTATAAAATCTTATGTCATACCTGATATAGTTTTCGTTTTTTTAATGCTTCTTTAACTGGGACTTGGAAACGTGAGGCTGGGTCTTTTCTTTTTCTTGTGGGTTGTCCAATAGCTGGGAGAGGGTCTGGGTTCTGCTCTGTAGGCTTCCCATCAACAAAATGCTGAAATGATATAAAAGCAAATTATTTCTCTTTGAAGAGCCCTAGGCTGGCTGGAATGGGAAAAATTTAAATAAGATTCGCTGGAGACACGCGCACATTAATATAAGCCTATCACAAGAACGAAACCATGAAAGGGATAGGCCTACTAGTTTAGTTACATAGTGACTGCAACTAAATATAAAATACTAAATCACTCAAATGCTTGTTCAACAAAAATAATTATTAAGATATCTACACTTCCTGTGGGGCGAATAATATTAATAGGGTAAAGCATGGACCAACGGTCCATGGGTAAAGTGACCATACTTTCTGTTTGGAACTGTTCCTACTTTCTGTTTTCATTCCTTATATCAGGGGTACTAACCTATGTAACGCTCAACATCTCCACAATACAGACCTGTAATTGACAACGTATGCCTACATAATTGCTAACATCATGTAAAATAATATTAATAATAGCATAATAATAATTAGTAAATAATAATAATAATAATAATAATAATAATAATAATAAATATAAATAATAAATTAAAATATGTATTTTATATTACAGAAATAAGTCGGATAAACAAGCAGATCTACATGTACATGATCAACAAAAGTAACTAAAATACAATATCATACTCATAGTTAATGATAACTGATAGTATAAGTATCAGCTGTTGATGATAACAATATAATCATATTAAAATAAATAAACAGCTAATCTTACATGATATAGCCTATAATTATACGCCTTTGCTTGTTTTATTTGTGCTCAATATAAAAGTTGAATTTAACAACAATAAACTTATAGAATTTAGCTTAATTTAATTTACTAAATAACATTACAAAAGGACACAAGTGGCAGTAGGCAAGTATAATTAGATAGGCCTACGTAACATTATTTAAGCATGGGCCAGGGTCCAAGGCCACAGCATCATGATGATTAGGCCTATTCACCGCTAATTTTCAAAGAAGTTTACAACCCTAGCAATTAGCTTATTTTAAATATCTGTTCCCAAAATATGTCCATTAGTTTTGAATATCACCTGCGAACTTAATGAACCCATGTATCTCAGCCCTAAGTAATGATAGACTAGTATTTTGAATTTGAATTTTGATTGAATTTGAAGACACTGAAGTAAACAACAACTGACAAGTCCTACCTGGATTCTGCCCATGAGATTGTCGTAGGAAGCTGGGTCAAATCTGTCCCTAATGCTTAGGGTGTGAGCAGCAAGGGCCGTATCTGCCTCCACTCTCTGTAAAAGTTTCCATCTGCGTCGTCTGTTAGACGTCGGCTAATCCCGTTTACTACGTTTGTCGCTGCTTGAGCGAACTTAAAACCACTATCTATGATTATAGTCGTAGCACATTATTTCCGGATCAGCAGCCCCCAATCCAGCGCAGCAAGTTTCTTCAATATATTGAAGTTGGCCGCCCTCATCAAAGAAGAAGAAGAAGAAGAAGAAGCAGATCTCCAGCGCCATTTTGCAACTGCTGTGCCGAAACTACAATGCGCTGAGCTGCGCATGTGTGAAAAGATAGAATTTTAATTCTGGAGTAGAATTTTAATGTTGAAGTAGAATTTTAATTGTGGTCCATAATTTTAATTCTATCTTTTGACACTAATAAGCTGTGGAAAAGTGTATCAAAAGGCACAATTTTAATTGTGTCACACAATTAAAATTCTATATCACAATTGAAATTATCAAAACCAAAATTTTAATTATAAACTAGAATTTCAATTCTAATATAAAATTGTAATTGTGGGCTTTTGACACTAATAAGCTACGGTGTCAAAAGTCAGAATTAAAATTCTGTTATAGAATTTCAATTCTGCTTTTGATAATTTCAATTTTGTTACACAATTTCAATTCTCGAACATAGAATTTTAATTATGGAAAGTAAAATTTTAATTCTGAAACATAGAATTTTAATTATGTAATAGAATTTTAATTTTGCCAAGACAGAATTAAAATTCTATACTAGAATTAAAATTCTGGGCTTTTGACACTAATAAGCCGTCATAGAAATCCACTATTCTGATAGAATACCCGTTGGGGTGCCGGGGGTTTCAGTATAAATAGTATCCCCACTTTCTGGAAATTTAGTGCTTTAAATTCCCACTGTCGCTGTCTTTCTCCTTTGCTCTTTCTCATTCCTGCTCTGTTCTATCAATCTGCTATACTATCGTCTTCTTCGCTAGACCAGTCTCCTACCTTTTTTCTTGAAAACTCTTCCGGGACAAGACTCCTTGTTTGTGTATGAGGTTTGTTGGATCAGCTTGGGAATATTGGACGCTTTCTGCCAGGTGGTCACTAGGGCTTCCTATGATGTTATTATTTAGCAATGTAGGCATTTTATATGTATGTTTTGTTGATAATTTATAATGATGTTTGTATTCTTTTTTGTTTTTGTAAACGGGGGTTCGATAAGTTGGGGTGAAGCCTCAGCCGTCCCCTGCGTGGGATGTCTTTATTGTAAAGTGACTGGCTGGTGGAGGGCATTCAGATTTCCCACTAGGGTTGTTTCAGCAGATCTTTTATGCGGATTGGGGGTTGTCCGGTCCTGATTTGGCTCGGAAGAGTCCGCTGGACCTAAAACAACAATTATGTAATGTAATGTAATGAGTCTCTTCTACCCTAGGTCCATAAATTTCATAGTAATATAACTGAAGGAACTGAACTGTCTAACCTGTGAAACGCAACATGAAGCAGTCCGCATCCACTCTCTTTCCCTTTCTCCTGTTTAGTGGCGTTCCTAAACCTTCCTTGCAGTTGAATATTATATATAGCTTTACATAACCAGACAATGAACTATCCATACTATTAGCTGCAGTTGCCTGCCGATGAATACGAACAACAACTCTTAAACGCGACATGTGGATTTGATGCTATATTGTACACCGTGGTTTCGCAAGTTGCATTTTACTTCGCTATCAACGAGTTCGGTGAGTGTTGCACGTACAATCATGCACAGATTGATTATTTATTTATTTATTTATTTATTTTATTCATTTTGTATTTATTTATTTAATAGTTCTTATTTCCAGCGCAAGAGCGCCTCAAGGCGATGGTCGATACAGGATCTAACTCAAGCTGTCCGCGGTAGCTTTGAGCGCATTGTCTGACGTGCAGACAACTAGGGCACAATCTTGGCCTTCTGGGCATGAGCGTCAGGATCTTTATTAAAGTCCCTGAGACGGATTGCAAGCGCGCGTGCATCAATTGACTAGACCTCGGTTTATAGTCTCATCGGAAGGATGACTTTCGTGATTGACCCCAAAATATGATATATTCTTCTTTTTATTTATTTATTTATTTGAAATTATAGTTGACAACGGAGGGTAATACAACAGGTGGAGATGAAGCAGTCTTCCTCACTCAGCGTAGCTGAGACCCCGCGAGGACCTCTCCCAAGTAGATGGGCAAACGTTAAGCCAGCTGCAAGTCTCAGATGCGCACCGTGAATCTCCTTGTTACCGAGTTTGGCCATCTTTTGGGAAAAGCGAAATATAATGAAGTGGTCTTAGGGTTTGCTATACATAGTTCTCAGGTAGGAACGGTGTGTGTGTGTGTGTGTGTGTGTGTGTGTGTGTGTGTGTGTGTATGCATGTGTAGGGGGTGTAGAGAAGTGATGGAGGAGCGCGCGGGGAGGGAGGAGGCTTGGAGATAAAGAGAATTGACTACAACAGAAAACAGGTGGAACGGACGTGATTAAAATCATTATATAAATTTACATGATGCACTTGATCTGTCAAAAATTGCCTCAAGCAGTCTTGCGTGCTGTTTTGACCTAACATAATCAGGAACGTCGTAATGTCAAAGTGTAGATTGCAACTTTGAAAGCTACAGCGGCGGATGGATCGGATTTAGAGATCAAAACAAGAAGGCAAGCCATCGAAATATATTTCTAGACACTGACACGCATCTCCGAAAAATAAGCATTTTCAAAAGTGGTGGTTTTCTTGGCGTGGTCGTGACTGAGCTTTATCATAAAGAAGCCAAAGGAAAACGTGGAATGCTGGGACACTATCTCCACTATCTGCATGCAAACAAGTATCAAAAATTGGCTCAGCCAGGTTTGAGATACAGCCGAAAACGTGTCTAGAAAATAGTGAAGCACCACGACCTCGACTTTTGAAAAAGTACACATACCAATAATTGAACATGCTTAGCAGTTTTTAAAATATGCGCTAATTAAAACTAATACATTTCGGTCTAGTTATAATTCCCGAGAACAACAAAAGTGCATTAGATTACATTACATGGTTATTGCTTTAGGTCCAGCGGACTCTTCCGAGCCAAATCAGGACCCAAAAAAATTAAGACTACAACTTCGTTGAAAGAGGACCCACCCCTGATCCGCATAAAAGATCTGTTTAAACAACCCTAGTGGTAACACTGAACGCACTCCACCAGCCGGTCACTTTACAATAAAAACATCCCACGCAGGGGACGCTGAGGCTATACTCTAATTTCTCGAACCCCCGTTTACAAAAACAAAATAGAATACAAACATCATTATAAAATATCAACAAACCACATACATAGAAAATGCCTACATTGCCAAATAATAACATCATAGGAAGACTCCCAGTGACCACCTGGCAGAAAGCGTCCAATATTCCCAAGCTAATCCAACAGACCTCACACACAAATGAGGAGTTTTGTTCCCGAAGAGTTTTCAAGAAAAAGGGTAGGTGACTGGTCTGGCGAAGAAGAAGATAGTATAGCAGATTGATAGAACAGAGTAGGAATGAGAAAGAACAAAGGAGAAAGACAGCGACAGTGGGAATTTAAAGCACTCAATTTCCAGAAAGTAGGGATACTATTTATACTGAAACCCCCGGCACTCCCCACGGGGAAGAAAAGTGCATTATGAAAAACAAATACAGTTCGTAGCGACCGGTTGACCGACAGCCGGGGTGCTACTGAGGAAAAGCCCATCATTTGAAATACCTGTATACCAAAACTTACACAATTGCCTAAGCCGGTTCGGAGATACCGAGCAAAACTTGTTTATTTATTTATTACTAATAATTTATTGTATCACTCAAGGCGCTGGTCTACGCAGGATCTAAGTCAAACCGCCCGAGGCGCCCACCTGCAACCTTTGGGCGCATAGTCTGACTCCCATACGACTGAGTACAATCCTGGGCGACCGCGAATGGGGGGAAGGGACCTAGTGCGTGCCGGGTGCATTGGTGTAGCCGGTACTCACCCGGACATGAGCGTCAGGATCTTTGTCCATGCGATGAAAGGTGTGCGTTCACAGACTAGACCTCGGTTTGTACTCTCATCCGAAGGAGGTTATCTTCAAAAAGAAAATGACACCATTGAGCTCCACCTTTGCGGTAGAGAAAATATGATGGCACGAAAGGCAGGCCATTAACCTAGTTCATATTCCTAGGAAGTATAGTCAACATTAACCTAGTTCATATTCCTAGGAAGTATAGTCCACATTAACCTAGTTCATATTCCTAGGAAGTATAGTCAACATTAACCTAGTTCATATTCCTAGGAAGTATAGTCAACATTAATCAACCTAGTTCACATTCCTAGGAAGTATAGTCAACATCCGTTCAGTGGTCCTCAAGATATGGTTTCCAGCGGACCGACACACAGACAGATGGACATACCGACATTTGTGTGTGTGTGTGTGTGTGTGTGCGTGGGTGTGCGTGTGTGTGTGTGTGGCTAGGTAGAAACGCCGTTATTCTGACATAAACTTGAACCTCTACTTACTTTCTTTTTTTGCGGACCCCGTTATTTTGACGTCAAAACAGTGTTTCGCTAGGGTTATGGCGGTGTTAGGCTTTGGGTTAGGTTAAGGGTTAGGGTTAGGGTTTGGATTAGGGTTAGAGTTAGGGTTAGCTTCAAAAAATGGACAAAGTTGTTAAAATGTCAAAGTAACGTATGTAGAGTTTCATGAAAGTCTTCACAGCGGCGTTTCTACACGTTGTGTGTGTGTGGGTGTGAAAGAGAGAGAGAGAGAGAGAGAGAGAGAGAGAGAGAGAGAGAGAGAGAGAGAGAGAGAGGAGAAGGAGCGCGAGATAAGACAGACAGATAGGCAGAGACAGATACACATATACAGACAGACAGATAGGCAGAGACAGATACACATATACAGACAGACAGACAGGCAGAGACAGATACACATATACAGACAGGCAGAGACAGATACACTTATACAGACAGATAGGCAGAGACAGATACACATATACAGACAGACAAAAACAGCTAATCCTAATGTCTTGATATGAATTGCATACATGCACAATCACGAACTAATACTGTATTGACAATTGCGAAGCAATTCTCAACAAAGGTCAGTCGTAAAACAGAAAAAACACGTGAAACAGGTGTTAATGTTTTTAAAAAAATACAACAACAAACAAACAAAGAAATCACCCACAAACATCATATAGCCAAATCCAGATATACCTACATGCACTGAAGTTTTCAAGACATAAGTTATTATTCCTACAGTGTTAATAACTTCATCTTTCAACAAAACCATGGTTGCAGCAGACATCGACGTCATAGAGGAGTTAGACCGCCGTGAAAAATGTACGTTGAAAAACAGGGCCATTGTATTACGTATATTTTGGTACCCTGTAGTATAAAATCGCAGTAACAATATAACAATAGTTCTCTTAGAAATTAGGTCGAAGCGACTACATAGTTACTTCGTAAAATATTCCGATGCCCCCCAAATACAACAAAGAAAGAAAGAAACCAAACAATGGAGGTTTTTCTACTCTATACCACACTGGCATTTATTCATTATTATCTATCATCTCATCTACAGACCTGGAACTGGGTAGTTTTAATTGCTTTGAGTAACACACTTTGAACTGGAATTCGTAATAAAATAGCTCACTTCCTTTGCGCGTTTTCAAAGATTGTGAACTTAAAGTACAATAGTCTTCAGACAAGTATTATACTTAAATTCTGTTATTCCACTTTTTGTTTTCATTGAAGCGTTGTGGTGTGTGTGTGTGTGTGTGTGTGTGTGCGTGTGTGTGTGGTTGTGGGTGGGTGGTTTAGGTGCGTGCGTACGCGTGTGTGTGTGCATATACTTATTTGGAGGTCTGTTGGGAAGTACTGTTTTGTTGTCTCATCTGTTGTGACCGCCTGAAGGAGTGATTAGCTCCAAAATTTGCATTGTCTTGTCTTTATTGTCTTGTCGTTTTCTGGTGGATGCCCTCCAAACATGGTGACGTCACCCATCCAAGCACTAACCCTTGCCGACGTTGCTTAAAATGAAAAATTGCCAGCGTTTGCCAATACCACTAAACTAATGCGCCTTGAGTAGATCTTTACACTGGTAAAGCGCACTATTTAACAACAGTCGAGCTTCTTTGCATTGTGCTATGAAGGGTCTTGTTTTGAGTCCCCTATATAAAGTTAAAAGCATGACGCATTAGGTTTTAAAGCTCAGCAGTTTCCAATCAAGTCAAGATGGTTTATTGTTGGAAGTGCAACAACGTCAAGGTGGTAAATAAGGTGATTGTTTTCATTGAACCAAACATAATCGATATTAAAATGTAATTAATTATGCCGATATTTTGGGATCTAGACAGACTGCGCAGCGCCTAAAGCAATATCTATAACTGCTGAACGAGCTGCAAAAAAATAAAGTATCCTTTGTTTCTGAACCCTAGATCAAAACGCCTAAGAAATAAAATATAAAATGTTTAGTTATGCTAAGTGAAAAGACTGTTTGCTTAAAATACGGTCGTACATTTTTTGAGTGTATATTTCCAAAATGAAAATATGAATGTGGTGTCCGAGCATTCTATAATTGTAGTGTCAGTGCCAATAGCTGCATTTTTATAATGGGTTAGCACGCTATACAAATCAATCCCATTTAATATTTCTGTGGCCCACCAGCCAAATTGTTTCCCAATTAGACATTTAACCTGGGGACAAATCAGGCGCCTTCTGATGCTTTTGGAAAATCAGTCACGTGATTTTCAGCAAGCCCAGCTGACACATGTACACTGACGAGCCCAGGAGAATACGGCGAAATGGCCACGATCTATATCCATGGCGCAAATCCCACAAATACAAACACAAGCTACTGGCAGTCCAGAAAGGGGAGGTAGAGTTTTACTATCATTTCCCTATTCCCCAGAGAGTACCGTTTAATAAGTAACCAGTAATCTCCATTCCCGTCTCTTGGAGCGAGACAACCTGGTTCTGGAGTTTTCCACAAACGTGTTTGTCTCCCACTAAAATCAGCAAACCAGACTGCACTTTAAGTTGTCAATAAATAACATTGCCCGTAACCTCATCATGCAAAATTAATGTCATTACTGTCGCTCTACCATATATGGCGTAGGTAATTATGCCTTCGGGATATCGTTTTGGGTCAAGGTGGTTTCGCTTGGTCGAACTCCTTGCCTCGAACGGGCTAGTGCACAACAACAGGACAATTCCGTTTTGCGCTTAAGATGTCAAGAGCATTATTTAAGGTGCAATAATGTCATCGTTTAATTATTGCAATTATTGCCATTAAACTTTTCTTGTTTTACATTAGCACGGATTTAATCATGCGTAATAAAGTATTATAAATATGTCTGTCTTTTAAATGTGATTGAGAAATCTCAAGGGATCCCCTAACTAGACGCTCACACAGCCTTGAGGAAAATAGCGTAATTATATCTGACAAACAATTATTTATGACAGACGATAAAATAGATGCAAAACTGGATGTGCAAGAAAATAAGCGGGCCTACGCCAAATCACGGACGAACTGATACGCACACCTTCACGCACTGAGAGAAAGAGAGAGACAGAGAGAGAGACAGACAGAGACAGAGACAGACAGAGAGAGAGAGAGAGTGAAAGAGAGGCGGACACACACACACACACACACACTTTCACACACACACACACGCTTACTTCATCACAAGCTCAATTTTACCTTCAGGGAATCTTAAGCCACTTACACACGAACCAACGATCGGGAATTGACAGTCTTTGAACAGTGCGATTAACCATGAACAGCGATGAAGGAGACGCTGAATACTATGGGAGAGACGTGCTCCGGGCAAATTGAACCCTAATCTATCTGCAAGCATCTTAACACGCGCAAATGTTGAAGCTGCGGTTCACCATTCCTATCCTATCCTATCCCGTAACCCGGAGGTCGTAGGGGCACCACAAGATGATCGTTTAACCAGCATACTCCATCTTTCTCTGTCCTCAGCAGCCCTGATGGCTTCGCTCAGTGTCAAACCAGTCGAATGTTGCCCTCCCACCTCTTTTTCGGTCTCCCTCTTCTTCTACCTCCTTGCACTGTGCCTTGCAGAATGGTCTTTGCAAGGCCTGATGATCTGGTGACGTGGCCATACCATCGGAGTTTCCGTTTCTTCACCACTGTGAGCAGGTCATCGTGTTGTCCAATGTAATTCAGCAATGATGAACGCATACACGTTTGCGCGTGTGGATGTTGGCAAAGGCATTTTTTTCTCGCTTATATGTTAAATTTGTAAATACTTATATGCTGCCGCCATTGTAACTGCTCCGTGTCAGACAAATTCGTATTGTATTGTATTGTATTGTGTTGTATTGTATTGTATTTTGTTGTATTTTGCATCTACAACAACAGGCCACGTGAAACTCCAACTGTCCGAAAAAAAAACATTAGTTAAGCCGGAGGAAGTATAACTTCTTTCTTTTGTTTAACGAGCGGGTTTACCTTTAAGAACTTGTAAGAAGGTAGAACAATCTCGCTAGTGCTAAAATAGTTCAGCGCGGATCTTGAAGAACAGGAGTGAAATTAAGTATAGCGAAGTGGGAGGCGACTAGCGAGGCTTAGGGTATGTTGTCCCCCTTTAAGCTGACAGAGGGAGTTGGTTCCCTTGTTAATCTGGCAATAACCGGCTCCTGCTTTGGGGAATCCTTGGGTGTGTGTGGTGGTTGAACTCCTGAACAAGACGACACGACATAATATGTTCTCCTCGCCTGGCCCTTCGTCATCTGCTTTTAAGGGTGAACAGGACTCAACTGTCGGCTGGTATTTTATGCAGGTTTGTGGTAGTGACCTGCAGAGGGTGTTGTGGCGCTAGTAGCCGGCAATCCGGTATACCACCAACACCACCTTGCAAGGCTATTACATTTTAATGTCCGTGTTACGTGCGTAGGATAAATTAAAAGAAGAGTTTGGGTTGGGCCGTGTTGTCATAGTCGTGGCCGAGATTCGGAAGTCAAATACTATGCTCGGCTACATAGGAATGGCAGATGCGCGTATATGCACAGATTATTGCAATTTCATGATGGAGAATACAGCAATATTCTGTATGATACACAAGTCAGTTTTGCTTGTAAAACCGCATCGCAGAAAGATTATTTGAGACGGTTTTGTATGACTACATTTATATTACATTACAAAAACGTTATAAAAACACAACGTTACATGTAATACAATGTACATTACGTTACAGTCCGTTCTCAAAAATACATTACATTACATTTAATGTTAATGTCTGTGTGAAATGTTTTCTAAATTGGAGCACTATTTTGCTCGAAATTAATTATAGACTTGCGATAGTTTTGCGATTGAAGCTATTACACACCACCACCACCACCATCTTATCCTATCCTATCCCGTAACTCGTGGGTCGTTGGGGCAAAACAGATCATCGTTTAACCATCGTACTCCATCCTTCTCTGACCACCATCACCGCCCTTCAAAACTGTGAGCTTGTAAAATATTGACACAGTGTTTCATAACAACAATTATTTTATTGGGACCTTGTTTCACATCAATCAATATCATGGTGCGCAATAGTTATGCTAATCCAGTACAGTATACAATACACAATACAATACACAATACAATACACAATACAATACAATTCAATATGCAATACAATACACAATACAATATACACAATACAATATACACAATACAATACAATATACAATACAATACAATATACAATACAATTCAATGGACAATATAATACAACATATCTTCATTTCCTCACACGAGGAACTTACACCGTAGATCATTATAATATAAATCAAAAAGCACATTTAAAGACATATGTGTATGTATATAGTATATGGCCAAATGAAAGTTTGCCTGTATACTATGAAATCGTCTCGCCAGCGAGTGACAGTATATTTTACGACAGCACAGGTTTCTTAATTGCAATATTTCAAAATTATATCTCGTTTGCAATATCACAAAACAATAATGACGTTATTTACGAAAACTTATCTGCATAACATTTGTAAGGAAGTGACCATATTTAACGCAAACACTTTTACTTTCCCTAACACGAATTTCTGCGACTTCCGGCCGCTTTCACTAATAGTAGGCCTAACTAGTTAACTTGACATTTTGTCAGGTATATTAAAGATAGTTTTTTTGTTGTTTTTTCTTCCGTGGTACCTACCTACCTTCCGCAAACTCCTTGCTGCAACTGTGTTCCTAGTGAATCTCTCGCTATTATTTTGTTTTTATTTCATTATCTTTTTCTACTTGGTTCTGAATTTACCTGTTATTATATTTGTGTATATCTTTTGTAATTCATTTGTATGTTGTTTATGATTACGCTTTCTTTATCATTGTTATTGTTCTTGTGTTGATGACAATGCACTTGTATCTCAATGATGTAACTATTCCGCCTAAACTGACACAGATTATTGTAACTCGTCCAGGTATGCACTGACTTAAGCATGGCCTTTTGTGTATTCCTGTAACTGTATTTGTTATGTATTTGTCAGATCAGAAATTCACTGAAAAAACCATTGTTTAAACCAACACGATTTTTTTTCCATGACAAACTGCCGCTCCAATAAGTTCTTCACAGCGACAGTAAATGAAACTTCAGAAACTGCTATCATAAACGTAAAACATCAAGGTAACGGCTCGGCACTGCTGTTTTATGACCCCATTATCCTTTAGAAGTTTAAGCGGCCTAAGAAAGAAAAAAAAAACCAAGGAATTCAATTACTGGAAAGCAAGCAGCCTTGAGAGTTGAATTAGATTAAAGCGACGTTTGAACTTTTGTAGGCGTAAATTAGTTTCTGTGTAGTGGTAATTTGTGTTAAGTATGATTAAGAAAGCTTGCACCCTTCGTGTCTGATGTGACAGATTTTACTGACTTTTGTTTCTGTGTGGAAGAAATTGAGTGAGATTGAGATTATTAAACGCGCTCTTCCTTCAGCATCGTCATCGCCGTCGTCATGGGTTTGGAATGAATATGTTGTTTTTGTGATTTTTTTGGCCAACCCAGAATTTTCTTTTCTTTTCATATTTAAAGCAGCTGACGTGAAATCTTACTTGTGAACAGCGAATTGTTAGTTCCTGTTATATATGATTATCCGGTGTTCGGAAACGCTGTCCTTTTTCTATAGTGTTGTTGTTGGTGTTGGTGGTGATGATGGTTTTTGAGAGGTTCGGATTGAGGAGAACGGAGTTGGAGAATGGGGAGAGGCGAGGGGAGGGATGGGAGGTAACAGCACATCTCTTTCAAACTGTAAAACTTTCATTTGCGCCAACAACTACCAACGATTAGTAGATTCAGCGCTGTTAAAAAAATGCCTTTCAAAAGACATAGAACGGTCATCTTTAAATTCTGGCGGAGAACTCGCACGCTTCTAAGTTATGAAGACGCAGCTCAACATTTATCCTCGCCCGACGTATGCGCAAGCAGAAAGGCGTCTCTTTTGTATGTGATGTTTCGTTAATTATTTGCTTGTACCTTGTAAACTTAACTTTTATTTTGTTTATTGGAGTGGTGATCTCTGCGCCTATCCCAATACCTTGATGAGGTGGTAATAAAGGTTTGTAGAATTTTATAGTGTGGATGACAAACCCCCTTTCCCCCCATTCCCAGCCCCCTATTCGCTATATGTGACGTGGGACTTTAATCTATCTACCTAACCTAACCTAGTGTGGATGCGTCTAGTTTTAGCCATATTAGCACTACACTCGATTATTATTATTATTATTATTATTATTATTATTATTATTATTATTATTATTATTATTATTATTATTATTATTATTTATCATCATCATCGTCATTATTATTATTAGCAGTAGTAGTAGTAGTAGTAGTAGTAGTAGTAGTAGTAGTAGTAGTAGTAGTAGTAGTAGTAGTAGTATCATCATTATTATTATTATTATTATTATTATTATTATTATTATTATTATTATTATATCCACTGCCTCCACTGCAACCAGTGTTTGAGTAGACACCTCGGGTGGCTTGAGCTAAGTTCTGTATCGGCCAGCGCCTTGAGCAGCTCTTGAGCTGGAAAAGTGCTCTATGAGAACGATGAAATAAAGAAGAAAAGGGGAAAAAAAGAGGACAAATGTCTTCGCGATTATTCATTTCAATATGAATGGCTAAGGTCTCATATTTTCAATTACAAAACATTAGCTCCTGCCAATCTCCACTACATTACTCTGCTTTATTTAAACTCACTCGCCTCTATCCTGAACTCAGAAGAGAGATGGCCGTGGGTCGGGGGCGGTGGGAGCGGAGGTTATGGGGCGGGGTCAAAGGGCTCTTAGTTTAGATGCTGGTTATGGAGTGTTCGGGCTTTGATGAAATTGAGAAAGACTTTAAAATGCTTTATAACGCTGCAAACGCTTAGCAGAGACAGATATACAAGGAGCCAAAGGCATCATAACTTAACAGAGACAGATATACTAGGCGCCAAAGGCATCATAACTTAACAGAGACAGATATACTAGGAGCCAAAGGCATCATAACTTAACAGAGACAGATATACTAGGCGCCAAAGGCATCATAACTTAACAGAGACAGATATACTAGGCGCCAAAGGCATCATAACTTAACAGAGACAGATATACTAGGCGCCAAAGGCATCATAACTTAACAGAGACAGATATACTAGGAGCCAAAGGCATCATAACTCAAGACAAAATTCCAATCGGAAATTTAGGGTTTTGTAGACCACGCTACGTGATAGAAATAAAACGCAACATTTGCAATGGCGCTTTAGTCGTCTGTATGGGTTACGTCTGTGTGACTTGTCTGTCTGTGTGACTTGTCTGTCTGTGTGACTTGTCTGTCTGTGTGACTTGTCTGTCTGTGTGACTTGTCTGTCTGTGTGACTTGTCTGTCTGTGTGACTTGTCTGTCTGTGTGACTTGTCTGTCTGTGTGACTTGTCTGTCTGTGTCTTTCTCTAACCGTTTGTCTTCTATGTCGATTAGATACAGGCTTACTGGGAAACCGGCCAATGGCAACAGAACTCATTGCCCAACGGAAACATCGGTCTGCAGAGCACACCACGCAAAACAACTGAAACGCACCATTTGCAGTGCTTTAGTAGTCTGTATCGTGTATGTCCGGCTGTCTTTCTGTCAATCCCCGTTTTCTAACCGTTTTCTCCTTCTCTCTCTCTCTCTCTCTCTCTCTCTCTCTCTCTCTCTCTCTCTCTCTCTCTCTCTCTCTCTCTCTGTCTTCTCTCTCTCTCTCTTTCTCTCTCTAACCCCCCTCACCCCCCACCTCACATCTTCATTTTCCACCACCACCACTTCTCTGTTTTATGTCTGTCTCTCCCTGTCTCTCTTTGATCTCTGTTTTCTCTCTGTCTTTCCTCGCTCTCAATCTCTGTCTGTCTCTCGATTTCTCTGTTCTCTCTCCCTCTCTCTCTCTCTCTCTCTCTCTCTCTCTCTCTCTCTCTCTGCCTTTTCCTTATCTGTCTTTATCTCTCTCTTTTCCCCCCCATCCTTCTCCTCTCTCTCTCTCTCTGCCTTTTTCTCATCTGTCTTTATCTCTCTCTTCCCCCCCCCCATCCTTCTCCTCTCTCTCTCTCTCTCCCCCCCCCCCTCTCTGCGAGTTTATTTTATTGTTAATCACACGGGTAAATGCAGTTTCCTAATTTTTACAAACTCATTTATCCCAGAGACCCGTTACGTCCGAGAACTGTCTTCATACATTTCTTTGCTCCACAAGCGCGCGGACGCGTATTACCTTTGCTAAAGTTTAATTGAGGCAAATATTGCCATTAACACGTCACACATGATAATCCACTCAGAGATGGTTGCAGACTTTTCAGACATCTCAGTGTTAAATGGAAACCAGTGCGAGTCGTGTGTTTAGGCTGGCTTGTGGTGGTGAAGGTGGTAATGTGTGGAAGGGTAAAGAGGGGGCGTGGGGGAAGGATATAGAATGTGTGTATAATTGTGTATGTGTATGTTTGTGTGTGTATTCCTATATTTGTGTTCATTTGTGGGTGTTCGTGTGTGTGTTCTTGTATGTGTGTGTGTGTCTATGTGTGTATGCGTATTTTTTATTTGTAACTGAATAGGCCTATGCTGAGAAATAACAAACCATGCAGGATAATCTCTCTCTCTCTCTCTCTCTCTCTCTCTCTCTCTCTCTCTCTCTCTCTCTCTCTCTCTCTCTCCCTCTCTCTCTCACACACGTAAACCCTCCCTCCCTATCTCTCTCACACGCTCTCTCTTTTTCTTTCTCCCTCTTTCTGTCTTTCACATACACACAGCCACTCTCCTCTCCCTCTCTCCCTCTTTCTCCCTCTCTCTCTCACACACATATTGTCTCTCTCTCTGCACGCTCTGCTCTCACGTCTACCCTATCTTTCTTTCTCCCTCTTTCTGTCTTTCACATACACACAGCCACACACTCTCCCTCTCCCTCTCTCTCTCACACACATATTGTCTCTCTCTCTGCACGCTCTGCTCTCACGTCTCCCCTATCTTTCTCTCTCCCTCTTCCTCAATTTCACCAATCCTTAACGATTATCTTATCGCGTTTTCTCTCAGGTGCTCGAAAACAAACCAGCGGGTGCTGAAAATTCCCAGAATCGTGGTTGTAGTTGCAAAAGAACACTGAAGAGTATAGATGGTGGACGTACCCCCCTTTCCCTCCCCCCCCCCTCTCTCTCTCTCTGTGTTTGTGCGTGCGTGCGTGTGTGTGTGGGGGGGGGGGGTATTGATTTGTGTTATTTTCTCCCCATTGTAACCGACCTCCCCAAACTGTATGGGCCGTAGGCCTAATAAAACAGTGTCAAAAGTTTTTAAAAAAGTCAAAGTCTCTTCCTCTCTCTTTCTCTCCCTCCCTACCTCTCCCCCCTCTCTCTCTGCCCCCCCCCTCTCTCTCTCTCTCTCTCTCTCTCTGTTATGGACAGCCAAGTAGCCCGCTCTTTGCACACTCCAATGTGGCTCAGCTACTATATGTATATATAGCAATTTTAAGTTCGCAATGCTAAACTCTTAAGCTTAAACATAGCTTGAAAGTTATCATATAGCCTATTGTTTTCAGATTGCATTTGGATCAAGCCCTGCACACAACTCAGTTGTTCTATTTAAACGCACATCTATTCATTTTAATACGATGATTTTAGGCATTCACTCATTCCAGTATACAGAAACGCGCGCGAACGCACCAAAACACACACAAGAAAGAAGTACACACTGGAATGCAAATACTCATGTTAAGGAGTGCAATGACGGCGGTTGTTTTTCAATTCCAAATCATTTTTTGTTGGTGTGTTTAGGGGAGAGCGGCCGGTCCACGTTTATGCATGTCCTAACGATTAGAATGTACCCACCATCAAGTCTGTTTGTGTGGCCGTGACTGTTTTGATTTGACAGGATGATAAAATACGCCTGTCTGTCTAGCCGAGATAGCCGCGCTATGGAAACGTACGCACACACACGTTGGTGGTGAAAAGACTGAGAGAGAGAGAGAGAGAGAAAGAGAGATTGGGGGTGGGTGGGGGGAGGGGGGGGGGGTAACACGGAGGCTCGGTGGCCTAATGGTAGAGCTTTGGCTTGCGGATCTGAAGGTCCCCGGTTCGAGCCCTGTCCGGGCCATTGTGTTGTGTCTCTGGGAAAGACACTTTACTCCCGTTTCCTAATCCTTCGGATGAGAGTATAAACCGAGGTCTAGTCTGTGTGTCGCATACATTCCATCATAACGGACTTTAAAGATCCTGACGCTCATGTCCCAGACGGGTGAGTGCCGGTAATAAGAACACACCCAGCCTGCACTTTGGTCCTTATCTCCCATCCCTGGCTGGCCAGGATAGTGCTTAGTTGTCCGGGCGTCAGACCATGCGCCCAAAGGCTGGGGTGCATGGGCGTCTCGGTCGGTTTGTGTTAGATCCTGTATCGGCCAGCGCCTAGAGTCTGGTCAAAAACCGCGAGATAAATAATAATAATAATAATAATAATAATAATAATAATAATAATAATAATAATAATAAGAAGAAGAAGAAGAAGAAGAAGAAGAAGAAGAAGAAGAAGAAGAAGAAGAAGAAGAATAAGAAGAATAACACGGATTTGCACGCAATATTAAGTATAATTGTTTCTATGCAGTCTGGAGAAAGGGGGTTGATGATGATGATGATGATGATGATGATGATGATGATGATGATGATGATGATGATGATGATGATCATAATAATAATAATAATAATAATAATATTAATAATAATAATAATAATAATAATAATAATAATAATAATAATAATAATAATAATAATATTAATAATAATAATAATAATAATAATAATAATAATAATAATAATAATAATAATAATAATAATAATAATACTAATAATAATAATAATGGATGCAATTGGGATGTTATATAGTGATACTACCCCTACAATAATGGTATTGGATGCAGCCTATGTAGCACCTCCAAAATAACATTCCAATTCTAATTTCGTCTTCCGTCTACTAATAGCGACCTGACTTTACACCACACGGCTGAGTGAGGGATGTCTGTTGTGCATACGAAGGAGCGTCTGTAACATATGAGCGAGTAGGCTGATTAATTATAGACCGCCGCTTTTTGAATCTGATTTAGGAATATTTATTATTTATTTATTATTTATTTAATAGTTCTTATATAGCGCTTTTCCAGCTCAAGAGCTGCTCACGGCGCTGGCCAATACAGGATCTAACTAAAGGCGCCCGAGACGCCCACCCGCAGCCTTTGGGCGCATGGTCTGACGACCGGACAACTGAGCACAATCCTGGGTAGCCAGGGATGGGGGAGAAGGACCTAGGTGCATGCTGGGTGTGTTCTTGTCACCGGCACTCACCCGTCTAGGACATGAGCGTCAGGATCTTTAAAGTCCTTTATGATGGAATGTATGCGACACAGACTAGACCTCGGTTTATACTCTCATCCGAAGGAGTAGGAAAACATGAGTAAAGTGTCTTTCCCAGGAACACAACACAATGGCCCGGACAGGGCTCGAACCCGGGACCTTCAGGTCCGCAAGCCGAAGCACTACCATTAGACCACAGTGTCTCCTTGTGAATAAAGTGAGAATAAAGCGCGTACTGCATCCAGCTCTTGAGCTGGAAAAGCAGTGTGTATGTACGAATGATTAAACATAAATAAAATAACTAGTATTATGTAAAAGAAACAAAGAAAAAAATAACTAATAACTCGGTGTATCGAAAGAAGATTTCTATGGAACGCGGATTGGGTCAAGTGTGCATGCAAGTGCACGCGAAAATGCACACGCAAATACGCGCCCATCTAGTAGCTGATTGGTAGAAAGCTTACACACCAAACTATCCCTATCCTATCCTATCATATCCCTTAACTCGAAGGTCGTTGGGGCACCACAGATGATAGTTTAACCAGCGTACTCCAGCTTTCTCTGTCCTCAGCAACCCTCGTGGCTTCGCTCAGTGTCAAACCAGTCCATTCTCGACTGTTGTCCTCTTTTTCTGTCTCCCTCTTCTTCTGCCTCATTGCACCGTGCCGTGCAAGATGGTCTTTGCAAGGCCTGATGCTAAGGAGAATGTAGTTCTGACTGTGTGTTTAGTTATCTGGAAGTCTAGATCTATGTTTCTAAGATTTAATTTATATCACTGAACAATACGGCATAACTGACTGTATAGTCGTTTATAACTCTTAGGGCCAAGATCACAGCTTTGTTTCGTTTCTTTTCCAGTTTTTTTTTCATCGCTATGTTTTTAGTCTGACAGACCATCACACAAGCCATTGGACAACACGATGACCTGCTCACAGTGGTGAAAAAACGTAAACTCTGATGGTATGGCCACATCACCAGATCATCAGGCCTTGCAAAGATCATCCTGCAAGGCACAGTGCAAGGAGGTAGAAGAAGAGGGAGACCGAAAAAGAGGTGGGAGGACAACATTCGAGAATGGACTGGTTTGATACTGAGCGAAACAATCAGGGTTGCTGAGGACAGGGAAAGATGGAGTACGCTGGTTAAACGATCATCTGTGGTGCCCCAAAGACCTCCGAGTTATGGGATAGAATAGGATAGGATAGGGTAGGGTAGGATGTTTTTAGTGGCTACGCTACGCTAAGTTTTCATCACTGCGAATAAAAACTTTCTGTGACACTATCTGTACATTTGTTGTTGTTCTATTGGAAACAAAATAAAGACAGAATAGTAACTATAAATTAATATAACATTTAATTTGGGAGTTTGAGGCAAGGGAGAGTGCGGTTGGTAAATTATTTGTCAATTTATATTAAATTGTTTCGGTAAATATTGAACTATTTCCGGATATTTCCCATTCCTAGTTTTAATGTGACTCGTAGGTAAATACGCGTGCAATTGCGCTTGCGCAGTTTGGAGTGTAAGTTTTCGACCAATCAGCTACTAGATGGGCGTGCAATAGCGTGTGCTTTTTCGCGTGCAATTGGACGCTTTCCGCGTTCCATAGATTTCTCGTCCAAGTTGACAGTAGGACACTGACTTATACGTTGAAGGTCAGGCGAACGTGTTTGTGCAATACTTTTCCCCATTCTATATATAGAAGGACCGCTGTTGTTGGACAGCAAGGTGTGTGACAGCTGTTTCAACTTTGACGAGACATCTTCATTAAGAACACCGAGCTACGAGTTCATGTGTTTCATATCCGGAGTTCGTAAACGCTCTCTTCCTACAGTATTATTACGATTATTATACTGATGATTGTGACAGACCGTCTTCATTGATACAAACGCAACACATACACACACAAAATTAATTCATTAATAAAATACCCCCCCCCCCCCTCTCCTCCTCCGAAACATGTGGACACAGGCAGACAATAAACATACCAGAAACCGTGACATGTACACCCTGATGTTTCCATACGCACCTGGACGCACACATCGTAGTTAAGGCTCGATGAGCCCCTCTGACAAGTACAGTAGTAAGTAAGCGTTCTCGACTCATCTCAGCTAAGAACTGTGTCCTGGACGCAGGCGCTTCATATCAGGCGCGGCGATGAAATCTGTCGTTTATAAAGGAGGTGGTGATAAATCCCTGACATAATGAATGCATATTGGCTCCGTTGGCCCTGACAGACGTCACATAATTATGACCTAAAATTGCCATTAAGGCATGAGATTTTCTTTTGGAATAACATTTGCACGAGAAATACGGGAAACAACTAAAACGTATTGCCCGCAAACGGCCAAGGCACGGAGTTTTCTAAGATAGACGTCGAGCAAGAAATATGGGTAAATAAAAGATATTACCCCAAAACTGCCAAACAAAGTGATTTTTTTGATTATAACACTTTATATATTGGCTAAGGTTTCCGAAATTTGCTACACGGACTGAGATGTTCTGAACGACATTGGTTCAAGAAAAATGGGAAAATTTAAAATATTTCCTAACACTGCCAAGAAACGATATTTTCTGGAAATAAGATTTGCTCAAGAAAAATGGAGAAAAATAAACGTATTACACATAGCTGCCAAGACGTGTGATTTGCTTTGAAATGCTACACCTGCAAGACGAAAAAATGTCAAGATTGTGTGACCGAAAGATTTAATTTTGCCGACATAAGAAACAGGCAGGGTCAAACTCTTGAATCAACCATTCCTGCTTAATCTTTTTTGAGCATTTGAAAGTGGTTGAATCTTTGAAATATAATACCAGAAAGATGCAAGGTAACAATTTAAAATATTTCGAATGACATCGCAGCAGGTTATTTTATAAAGGAAAAAGATTATGACATATTTTCAGATAGCTCACATACAAAAATGGAGTTCTTTCAGGAAATTCTCTTTCAGTTGTGCTGGGTTTTAAACATTGAATGGTTACACCCAAAAATTAATTTAGAACAGACGCACTGACAGAATATTATTATTATTATTATTATTATTATTATTATTATTATTATTATTATTATTATTATTATTATTATTATTATTATTATTATTATTACTATTATTATTATTATTATTAGACTACACAACAACTACAGATTACAGACTAGACGTCTAAAACATTCAGCACACCTCACAGAGGCTTTATTTTGAAAACAACGAACAACATCTGAGAGATTTTACTATATAAGCAACTGCCCAACGTACCTCTCGACTTGGGCTGTTCTTATCTTTTGATACATAACCAAAACCTTTACCAGAAATTAATATAAATACAATCTAAATCTAATAGATGTCCAAATACTTAGGAAAACATTCCAGCAGTTAAGTTGGAAACAAGCGAGTAAACAAAATATTGATTTGGATGTGCCTGGAAGTTGATATGCACAACTCTCTTGAAATCAACCCCAACGTGTGTTTTGTTATCATTAATATCCTAATATACAGGGTGTTCCAAAAGTCTTGGGCACATTTTGACATTGAATATTTCCGAAACTATTAAGGATATAAAAACGCATCTGGTAAATTCAGAAAGCTTGTGATCTCAATTTTTACATGGAATGTTCAAAGATGTTCAATGTGAGCACCATTGGTCACACGACACACATCAAGCCGATAGTCAAATTCTTGCCAAACGCGTCCCAGCATTTTCTTGTTGAGTGAACGCCATTAATGGGTCTGAAAAGAAATAAAAAAAATCAACAGCTTTACAAAAACTTAATGTAATTAGCTTTAAAATGGCACAACTTTTATCTTACTACCATTCATAGTAATTGAGATATGGGGACTTCAAATGTGCCCAAGACTTTTGGAACACCCTGTATTATAACATTAGGAAAAATCGACAGCTGGCATCTAAATATTTATAAATCCTTCACAGCAATTTATTTTGAAAGCAATGCCTAGGGAAACTAATTCTCCGGATGAGAGTATAAACCGAGGTCTAGTCCGTGCACATAGGCATTCCATCGCATGGACTTTAAAGATCCTGACGCTCATGTCCTAGACGGGGGAACGTCACCTACACAAATACACCCAGCACGTACTAGGTCCCTTCTCCTCATCCCCGGTGGCCCAGAATTGTGCTCAGTAGTCTGGGCGTCAGGCTATGCGCCCAAAGGCTGCAGGTTGGCGTCTCGGGCGGCGTGAGTTCGATCCTGTATCGACCAATGCCTTGAGCAGCTCTGGATCTGGTAAAGAGCTATACAAGATTGATTAAAAATACAAATAATTTAACTACTACAGTGTTACGATTATAAATAGAATATTTAGGCACAGTCAGGCCTAGTACTAAACACTTAACGTGTTTTTGATATGATGATGATAATCATTGTTGCCAAGGTGGTGATGTGGTGATATTCGTCCTTAACGCTAACGCATTAGGACGTTAAGCTTCGTCGTTCCTTCCTTCCATTCCACTACTAGCAATAATAGCGTTTTGTTTCTTTGATCTGTACTGTTTTGCTGGAGAGTCTTACGTAATATTCCTGTATTCATTATTTTAAAAAAATGTTAGAGCTAATTAGTAACAAATAATTATATTGTCGAAGTCTGTAGAATGTTCTATGACGTAAAGACAGGGCGTAACTCCGGTGCAGTGACGAGTGTTATTTTGATTGGTTGTTGATTGCGTCATTCTGGAACTTCGTGCATTTTTCTACTTTGTTGATAGACTTTGTAAGTAGCGCGGCCTGGGCGAGGGTGTTTTTGTTGTTGTTTTTTTAAACAGAAATGTTGATGCAGATGTTGATGCGGTTTGCTGAATAAGGTTGGAAAACTTCATAACGACCACTCCTGACTTGTTACAGAGTGAACGGGCTGCGAGGATAACGAATTGAAGTTACACAAGATTTAAGCATCGGGGCTGAACCGACCTTTGCTGGGTAACAGACAGCTTGTTTGGTTTGCACTGAGAGATGACTTTTTTTGATAATTAATAATAATAATAATAATAATAATAATAATAATAATAATAATAATAATAATAATAATAATAATATAAGCTACTACATGCGCTTTATCCCAAATCACCAACTAGACTCAAAGCGCGGCGATCTGTACCACCATACCATCTCTCATGCTACACACACACTCTTACATAACACATTAACACATACACGTCTATCACTCATACGTGTGGCCAAAAACCACGGATCAGATCGCTATTATAGGAACCGGAATGGGCCAGCAGAAGTTTAGTTTGATATTTGTTGTTGTTGTAATGACAGTATCCAATATCATGCATTATTAAAGGCAGGGAGAAAAACCGGAATACTGGGAGAAAACTCTCGGTGACCTCAAACGTCTCGTAGACTACATACATGTGTCCCTTCTGGAGTTCGAACCCGCAGACCTTAGGTCTAGGAGACCCCGCACCTTACCAAACTGCGGCACCAAGTCCACTTCTAATGCTTAAATCGATTCAATTTCAAGTATCTGTTATAAGTGATAATTTGGACTCGGGTTCCCCCCCCCCCCTTTCCCTTTTCAGATCTATTTGATTTACGACAAAATTTCGAATCATTCAAACAGTAGGTGTCCTCGCAGACTGACAGATGAAGAAGATAAAACTTTGGCTCTTGTATAATATTTGCCAGACGCGCGTATTAGATAACGCTCGCCTTGATATCGTCGCAGTTAAAGCCGCAATAACAGATGCCCTATCAGTCTAGACCATTCAAGCCTACGTCTTCTTCAAATGAGGAACACACAATATGTAGGCTATCAGAGGATGAGGTCAGCTCAAGGAGGATGACAATTCTTTTGAGGTACATAACCCTCCACCACCACCACCACCGCCAGCCGCCGCCACCACCACCCAGCCGCTTATACGCTCCCTGCTCTCTACCATTCATCCATTACCCGCTCCTGCACCCTATCTTACCCTATCCTATCCTATCCTATCCCATAACTCGGAGGTCGTAGGGGCACCACAGATGATCGTTTAACCAGCGTACTCCATCTTTCCCTGTCCTCAGCAACCCTGATTGTTTCGTTCAGTGTCGAACCAGTCCATTCTCGAATGTTGTCCTCCCACCTCTTTTTCGGTCTCCCTCTTCTTCTACCTCCTTGCACTGTGCCTTGCAGGATGGTCTTTGCAAGACCTGATGATCTAGTGACGTGGCCATAACATCGGAGTTTACGTTTTTTTCACCACTGTGAGCAGGTCATCGTGTTGTCCAATGGCTTGTGTGATGGTCTGTCGGACTTCGTAAACTTAAAAAAAAAAAGCTAAGTAACACCGTTTGTTAAGGTACATTATGCGTGTATTATCGATTTCGACATTTATCATATTTTCTCATTGATCAAGTAAAGGGGTTCCCGTAAGCTTTTGGTCGTTGCCAAAAGAGAGTGGGTGTTCGAGACCTCTCTTTCCTCTTGTCCAGCGTAATGAGGGCGGTGCTTCATCTCCTTTCTCCCGGCTTCACCTTCCCGGGTTCGAAACAGAGTCAGGTACCCAAGTCACACCTTGGTTGACTGGGTTGTCTTGCGTGCTCGTTTCGTTATTGACGTCGTTCGATGGTTGCCTTCCAGGCATGTCCACCCATCCAAGCACTAAACCGGTCCCGACTAAGCTTGACGAAATATGTATCCAGAGTGTGCTCAAACGATGGCGCTACTGCATCACCCAAGTAGCGTTTGATTAAAACTGATATTCCACGGTTTGCAGACCAAACCAAAATGATGATGTTTCTAGCAAACCATAGTCGTTAACCCATTTACGACTCGCGGTCTGCTAGTTCTTTGTTTGCAAATGATTGAAAAACTAAACGGTTTGCCTATATTTTCTAGGACGTGGTAAATCAGCAAGGTTTTATTCCCAAACCTCTGCTAATTCCCAAAATGCTGCAGAAACACTTATATCAACAAAAAGGTGCGTCAAAAGGTCAATGGAGCGACTAAAAAAGCTAATGAAATTGGCATGGCTTTTCATTGGCTGCCTAAGCTGTTTTGACCAATATGGAGGCGAATCAATGAATGAAACCGGCAGTGTTGTTGTTGTTGTTGTTGTTGTTGTTGTTGTTGTTGTTGTTGTTGTTTTTTTAATTGGCTGCCTAAAAGCTATTTTGAACAATACGGAGGCGAATCAATGAATGAAACTGGCACTGTTTTTCACTGGACAAATCTGGTTGAAGACACCTGTCATTTGTCACGTTCTGATGTTGATTTTTCTTTACTCTTTCTGCATGCTTGTGTTTGTGTTTGTGTTCAGGCTGAATAAACAGCAAAACAAGCTTGTGATTTCTAAACTATTTTTGGTTGCGCATTTGCGTGACATTCATGATTGCGAAAGCAATGTATAAAATGGTCAGCTCAGTGGTCAGAGCGCACGACTTGTGTTAGTGCGTCTTGGGCGACGTGGGTTCGAATCCTGACTTCAGCAAACTATTTTGTGATTGCTGGATATTACGGGCCAGCGCCTTGAGAAGCTCTCTGAGCTTGTAAGTGCGCTATATAAGAGAAATATCTT
Source organism: Oncomelania hupensis (assembly GCA_036898135.1). Lineage (NCBI taxonomy): Eukaryota > Metazoa > Mollusca > Gastropoda > Littorinimorpha > Pomatiopsidae > Oncomelania > Oncomelania hupensis. The sequence goes on along the minus strand of CM072524.1, from coordinate 7,218,133 downwards.
TCTTTCTTTCTTTCTTTCTTTCTTTCTTTCATACATATCTTTCTACTCTAGTCTAATTTCTATTCGGTATTTTGTTTGTTTGTTTGTTTTTGCAATAGAAGAAATCGATGCATAAATGTTATTCGCATCTTAGACGTGAAATATGAATAAATTATCACATTTCGATCGGACAACCTTGCATCCGCTCGGAAATAGTTCCCAATCTCTATGTGACATTTTTCATATTCCACGCCACTTACGCTATAATATATAGTTTTTGAAAGAGCGAACGCTGTGTAAACAAAGCAACTGCAATGTCTGGTATAAGTCATCATCTAGATGAAGAAGTCAAGCCAAGTCAAATAAACTTCATCCCAATAGTATAAACCGAGGTCTAGTCTGTGTGTCGCATACATTCCATCATAACGGATTTTAAAGATCCTGACGCTCATGTCTTAGACGGGTGAGTGCCGGTGACACACCCAGCATGCACCTAGATCCTTCTCCCCCATCCCTGGCTGGCTAGGATTGTGCTTAGTTGTCTGGAGCGTTATTACGATGCGCCCAAAGGCTGCAAGTTGGCGCTGGGCGGCTTGAGTTAGACCCTGTATCGGCCAGAGCCTTGCGTCGCCAAGTACGGTGAGATACGTGCGCTATAAAAATCTTCGATAATAATAAAATAATAATTGCAGTCGCACTAAGATTGAACACTAAAAAGCATTTAATATGTGAACGAAATGAAATGAGATGACCAAAGATGGCTGACCCCTTCAACACCGTTATGTGTGGAAAAGTGTGGAGAGCGGAGAAAGAGAACTCCACCATCTGTTTGCGGACACAGCTTACCTCTGTCAGGGTCGTTGAAAATACCTGTCACCGTTAGTCTTCGCCTGATCTTTGATGTGAGACACAAACGCACGTTTTCATCGAAACGTGCGTGCGAATAGGTTTGACGCCGGGTTGAAGTTTCAATCTAACGTAAAAGGCTAATAAGAAAAACAAAAAAACAACACACACAAAAAATGAAACCCGTATTATCTCATGGGTGATTTCCAAGAATGTTGAACAGACGAACAACAGACACAAGGCAACTTAAAGGGTCCCATGTCAAAGCAATTGTTTATTTTCGGTGAGCGAAAAAAGAGTTTCATCCCAAAACTCGCATTGTTGTTGCATTAATTAACTTTGTTGTTGTATCAATTTGTATTCATCAGATTAACATAAGTTGTACCAATAATATGATACATAAGCAATAATGATAAATCGGGTGTTCGTCGCTTCAAATGAACCGCTACAGTTTTCCCGTTTAACGGTAAACCAATACGCCCCGACGATCTACTACTTTTTTTTTAAGAGTGGTTACTATTACTAGGCACACACAAAAAAACTACGGAAGCGACTGATACAAAACACAACTATGCTTTCAACAGAGCTATTTTATTTTTTTGTTGGTTTTTAAACAAAAATATGTCTGATGGAGTACGTTTGTCAAACATTAAACGGATCTGTCAAGGAAGGGTCGTGGTCAAACAGGGCCCCTTTTAAACAACCGTATTCAAACTAGGTTCCGGATCGGGGAAGGCAACCCGTCTTGGCTGAGGGATGTTGCCCAGACGACGGCGAATGGATGTACGTTTGACTGAGGATGCGCGCTGCGTGTTCGGAAATCACCGGCAATGACGTGTTGGTATTTGAGGGATGAGGATGGCGGAAGGTAAGGAGAGAATGGAGGAGGAGTGCTGGAAATGAGAGGTATGGGTGAGAGCGAAAGTGGAAAAAAGGAGAGAGAGGGGGGAAAAAAGGGGGGGGGTGGGAAGAGAGAGAGAGGGGTGGTGGGAAGAGAGAGAGAGAGAGAGAGAGAGAGAGAGAGAGAGAGAGAGAGAGAGAGAGAGAGAGAGAGGGAGAGAGAGCTTTGTTATTGGAAGATTTTGTCCGATTCGCGCATAGTTGTCTGATAAGAAGAAAAAAAAAGGGTTTTAAAAGTAGTATAATAGCTGACAACTCTTTCACACATACGTTCTAAATAGAAATTAATTTATTGTCGCAGTTCGAAGAAATTATCCGATCCAGACACTTTTTTAGGACTGGGGCAAACTTGTCAATGTGAAGGAGCATGACATTTGCAAAAGGTTCGTAAATAAACAGTATATTCATTTAGGGCAAGGATGTTCCCGGACTTTTTTTTCCTTAATGCATTAAAACACTTGATAGTGTAGAGGAGCGTCTGCACTGTTTGCAAAGAAGACCAATGTTAATTTAAAATCGTCTTGCCCTCAGCATTAAGATTTCTACAAATGTTTTTTTTTTAATATACAAAACGCTTCTTCATGTTCCTGAGGGAAAATGTAACCGCGTCATGCAGGATTGAATAGTCCCGCTTTTGAAAACGTGGCTGCGGAACATGAACTGACTATTACTACATCGACGGAGAATGAGGAAGGATGAGATCACCCGATCCGCACAACTGAATGTCAAATGGTAGGCATGCATCTTTATGTTCTAACTACATAAACTAAGTTTCAAACAAATCCGTCTATTAGTTTCAGTGAAGAAAAAAAATGCGTACGGACGTATTGACCGAAGAGCCAAAAACGAAAGTTCTCGAGAACTACTACTACTACTACTACTACTACTACTACTACTACTGCTACTGCTACTGCTACTACTACTACTACTACTACTACTACTACTACTTCTACTACTACTGATACTACGGAGAGCAATTAGCTCAGTGGTGTAGGCCGTGTACTGGAATGTCAGGCAATAACATTGCAACCTGTACAGGCAATGGTGGTTCAAACCCTGTTAACGGCTTTAATATGAAAAAAATAATAAAATAAAGAAATAAATAAAGTAATAGCTTACTCTGAAACACTGCACTCATACTCCTTGGAATGAGAGTATAAACCGAGGTCCAGTCGTATTCCATTGCATGGACTTTAAAGATCCTGTGTTCCGGCTATTCACAAATACACACAGCACGCACTAGGTCCCTTCTCCCAACCCCCGGTCGCCCAGGATTGTGCTCAGTCGTCTGGGCGTCAGACTATGCGCCCAAAGGCTGCTAGTGGTCGGCTTGCGTTAGGTCCCGTTTCGGCCAGCGCCTTGAGCAGCTCTTGAGCTGGAAAAGCGCTATATAAAAGTGACTAAAGAAATACATAAAAGAAATAAATAACTAAAATACTACTACTATTATTGCTGCTGCTGCCACTGCTACTACTATTACGTACTACCGGTTGCAGTACACTCCTGGTTTGTTCAAACAGGGAAGCGCTGTTAGATGCAAGCAATTAGATTTGCAGTGTTGGGAGATGTCTGTACGCAAAGCGATGGAAAAGGCATTAGCATTCACACCTTATTTGTCTCACAGGGTCGTCGCGGTCTGCCAGATGTAAATGACCCTTCACCCAGACATCAGCCAATGGAGAAAACAGGTCTAGCTCTTATGCAAGAGACAACGAAAGTGCCGTTGCTTGCTGCACAATGTCAAAAACGTTGAGACCCCGCACAAAGCTCCGCTGTGTGTGTATGTGTGTGTGTGTGTGTGTGTGTAGTTGTTGTTGTTGTTGGTAGTGATGATGATGGTGGTGGCGGTGTTGTTGTTGTTGTCTTCGGCGCTGTGAATGTTGCTGCTTAGGGTTGGTTTGAGGATTTTTTTTCATCCGATGAAGCGGTTACTGTCAATACTGCAAACTAACATGATTATTGCTTTAGGTCCAGCGGACTCTTCCGAGCCAAATCAGTACCGGAAAACCCCCGATCCGCATAAAAGATCTGCCCAAACAACCCTAGTGGTAAAACTGAATGCTCTCCACCAGCCAGTCACTTTACAATAAAGACATCCCATGCAGGGGACGCTGAGGCTATATTCTAATATATCGAACCCAAGTTTACAAACTAAAATAGAATACAAACATCATTATAATTTATCAACAAAACACATACATATAAAATGCCTACATTGCTAATAATAACATCATAGGAAGCCCTAGTGACCACCTGGCAGAAAGCGTCCAATATTCCCAAGCTGATCCAACAGACCTCACACACAAATAGGAGAATCTTGTCCCGGAAGAGTTTTCCAGAAAAAAGGTAGGTGACTGGTCTAGCGAAGAAGAAGATAGTATAGCAGATGGATAGAACAGAGCAGGAATGAGAAAGAACAAAGGAGAAAAGACAGCGACAGTGGGAATTTAAAGCACTACATTTCCAGAAAGTGGGGATACTATTTATACTGAAACCCCCGGGGTTATTTTGTTTTTATTTCATCATTCTTATATATAGCGCGCTTTTCCGCTTAAGGGCTGCTCAAGGCGCTGGCCGATACAGGATCTCATGCCGAAGGAGGCTCCCGCTTGCAGCCTTTGAGCCCACAGTCTGACGCGCAGACAACTTGAGCACAATCTAGCTGAGCGCGAACCGGTGTAGCCGGCACTCAACCGTCTAGGACGTGAGCGTCAGGATCTTTAAAGTCCGTGCGATGGAGTGCTCGCGTGCACAGACTGGACCTTGGGTTAAGCTCTTATCCGAAGGAGTAGGTCCATAATTGCCTCAACATAAAAGAATCCTATCCTATCCTATCACATAGTTATCCTATCGTACCCTATCCTATCCTATCCCATAACTCGGAGGTCGTAGGGGCACCACAGATAATCGTTTAACCAGCGTACTCCATCTTTCCCTGTCCTCAGCAACCCTGATTGTTTCGCTCAGTGTCAAACCAGTCCATTCTCGAATGTTGTCCTCCCACCTCTTTTTCGGTCTCCCTCTTCTTCTACCTCCTTGCACTGTGCCTTGCAGGATGGTCTTTGCAAGACCTGATGATCTGGTGACGTGGCCATACCATCGGAGTTTACGTTTTTTCACCACTGTGAGCAGGTCATCGTGTTGTCCAATGGCTTGTGTGATGGTCTGTCGGACTTCGTCGTTGGTGATGTGCTGGGTATAGGAAATGCCCAGATCTCTTCTGTAGCACCTCATCTCCAGGCTTTGTATTCTTCGTTGGAGATCTGCTGTGAGGGTCCATGTTTAGCAAGCATATAGGAACATGGAGATGACAAGGGAGCGCAGCAGCCTTACCTTGGACTATAAACTGATGGTCCTGTCTTTCCAAATTGGCTTCAACCTCTCCACGGCAGAAACATAAAAGAAACAACCGAAAAATGGTGGAGTTGCGTCCCCCCCACCTCCCCCCCCCCCCTTTTTGTTCTCAAAATTGCACCTTCTTATTTTTTGGGGCAACTCATTGCAAATTGCGAGAACCCGAGTTGTGAAAATTGCGCCTCCACACAAACTCACGCAAAAGGGTGTCGGAATAATAATAACATTTTGAAGAAATGTAGCATTTTAATTTTTAGTATTACTTCTTCCTGAAAGCCAGAATCAAGGTCAGCAAAGAGAGGCGCATGTTTGATGAAATCTCACACAAATTAGTGACATTCTAATAATAAAATAACATTTTTGAAAATAAAAACTGATGGTGTTTTTTCTTGGTGTGTCAAACTGTTTAATTTGCGTTCCCTTTCGAATTGCAAGGATGTGGGTTAGCAGGAGGTGGTGCGTATTAGATTGAGTATTACACAAAAGGGTGTCATAATAACAACACTGTGGATATAGTTCACATTCATTTTTTCTCCTATGTGTGTGTGTGTGAAAAAGACAATGTCCAATTTTGATGTTCGCTCGAAGGGCAAGCAAGAATTGTTGCAGATCAGATAGACTATCACACCAAATGGAGGCATAGTATTAACATTTGAAGAAAGTGTGTTTGTGTGTGTGTGTGTGTGTGTGTGTGTAGGGGTGTGTGTGTGTGTGGTGTGTGTGTGTGTGTGGGTGTGGGTGCGTGTGTGTGTCGGTGTATGAATTTTATATCTTCTAAAATGTTAGGAACTTAGCAAGACCTTGTGCTTGTTAGAAAGAATCGCACCTCACCCAAACGGGGAATGCGAGAGAAAAAAAAAACAACAACCAAAAAACCAAGAGCAGTTCAGTTCTTTCTCTGTGTACGTTTCAACGTCATGCTAGAAATTCCAAACGCATCAAGGTTATAAGTCTTGGTGCATACGGATGAAATCTTGCACAAGCATCTTGCACAAGCAAAAGTGTTAGAACAAGTAACATTATTAATAAGGTAACAGTGGCGCTTGGTTTGTTTGTTTGTTTGTTTGTTTGATTTCTTTTTATTTATTAGGATACACATCTTTTACCAACAGATGAAATCTTGAAATTTGTTTATTAATTATTATTATTATTATTGGTTATATGTATAGCGCACATATTTCGCCGTTCTTGGCGACTCAACCCAACTCTAACCCAAGCCGCCCGAGGCGCCAATTTGCAGCCTTTGGGCGCATCGTAATAACGCTCCAGGCAACTGAGCACAATCCTGGGCAGCCAGGGATGGGGGAGAAGGACCTAGGTGCATGCTGGGTGTGTTCTTGTCACCGGCACTCACCCGTCTAGGACATGAGCGTCAGGATCTTTAAAGTCCGTTATGATTGAATGTATGCGACACAGGCTAGACCTCGGTTTGCACTCTCATCCGAAGGAGTAGGAAACAGGAGTAAAGTGTCTTTCCCAAGGACACAACACAATGCCCCGGCCTGGGCTCGAACCCGGGACCTTCAGATCCGCAAGCCCAAGCTCTACCATTAGGCCACCGAGCCTCCTCCGGCACCAATTAGTGTTAGGAAAAACAATAAAATGTTAACGATGTGAACGTGTTTGTTTTAAAATAGACGTCCTACCAATCTCTAACAGCCATTACCTAGGCTATCAAGAGGGTATCAGTCCCGTGTTCCCCAAGATTCTTTCTCTCCCCAACAATATAGGTATATTTTGTTTTCACAGTACAGTCACTCTCAGTTCCCGCAAGGACTTTCAGGTTTTATGTTCCCTTACGTCTATATTCCTCGAGGTCCGTGTTTTCCGCAGGTCTACGCCTTTCCGCCAGAGACTTCCCTCCCCCCTTCTCCCCCTTCCAACCTTCACCCCTTCCAACCCTCATACACGGGTCTACGTTCTCAAAAGTACATGTCCCCCAGGTCTATTGTCCCCAGGTCTATAATTATTCACCAAGATCTGAAGGTATTTGATTTCCCGGAACTGTCCCGGTTTCCGTATACCAACCCCCTCCCTCTTTCAGAGGAAGATTTCGGGTTAGGGTTAGTTCAGCCTATCAGCCAGACTGCTGAAAATCGCCTGCATGAACAAAAGACGAATGACCGCGTCAAAACCTTGGTCACGTCACTTGCAGGCCTTCAAGAACCATTCCTTGTCATTGAGAAGAGGAGAAAGCTAACGTGGTTTGGCCATGCCGCGCGGCACGACGCCCTTGCAAAAAAGAAAAAGGACTATCCTGCAAGGAACGGTGGAAGGAGGCAGGCGCAGACGACGACAAACAAAGGGCTGGACAGACGATGTCCAAACATGGACGCCTCCTGACGACAACTGCAGACAGGTCGAAGTGGCGAAAACTCTCTGCGTCGGCATTCCTCCATTACGCTCCAACGACCTGACCGGCTGCGGGACTGATAATGATGGTGACCCTAATAGCCGCGGACCAACAATATTAGACTGTAGTAAACCTTACTCTATTAGAGCCCAAATTCTGTATCTAATTTTTTGGGGGGGAGGAGGGGTGGGTGTGACTGGAGGGCGGATGAAGCAAAGACCTCATGAAGGACCCCAAGCCTAAGGGGAATCATAAAGAGCTGGAAGATCCAGAACATAGGCCTTTGGGAACATAGATAACGCCTAACCAGACTTTTTGTCCATGGACAAGTGTTGCAGATGGGAATCTCACACTGGCGTGTCAGAGGAAATAACACGTAAACGGAGTTGGTGAAAAGTTGTCGAAAAGAATGGAAGTTGCAGATGATCACCTCGATAGTGCACGGCAGTGGAAGTTGTTCATATTAAAAGGCGGCTTTATTCCTGGAGCCCGTAGGGGTCCATTATATATCTCTCTCTCTCTCTCTCTCTCTCTCTCTCTCTCTCTCTCTCTCTCTCTCTCTCTCTCTCTCTCTCTCTTTCTCTCTTTCTCTCTCTCTCTCTCTCTCCCTCTCTCTCTCTCTCTCTATCCTCTGCCCTTCCCCCCACCCCACATCCGAGAAACAGGCGCATAGAGACACATTTCTGGCTAGATTTGTGTCAGTGGGATGTGAACCTTATATGAAGTAATAGGGAGCGATTCAAATTTGGTTTTAGTGGGGGTTTTCGTTTTCTGACCGATGTGTAAAAAACCAAATGGGTGGGGGCGCGTCCAGGGCTGTAACCCAGAGAGAAAAAGAGAAAGAGAGAGAGAGAGAGAGAGAAAGAGAGAGAGAGAGAGAGGTGGGGTTGGGCAAGGCAGAGAAACACAATCAATATTGACTTAACATGCGCAGTTGACGAGACCTTAAGAGTAGTTTAAAACGCCACACTTCATGGATATAACTGTAATAGGTCTAATACTCCTGATCGGCAGAGGACAACAACACAACAGCACCTGCACAAACCATATCGCATGGCACATGCGGCCTTGTTCTTAAATCAAACAAGCTGTAAAGATGGCGGTTCTTTAGCATTTTATTTTAAAGGGCGAAGATTCTAGAGAGATTTTTCTCCCCCCTCCCCCTCTGCAACCCTCTCCGCTCTCTCACTCTCTCTCTTACCCTCCCCTTCTCTCTTCTTACCTCCTCCCCTTACTCTTTCTATCACCCTCCTTCTCTCTCTCTCTCTCTCTCTCTCTCTCTCTCTCTCTCTCTCTCTAATCCATTTAAATTTCTTTCAACAGTTTTTACACTGTTCGATATGCCCATGATTTTTGTGTTTGCTTCTAAGCTGACGTCACTTCAAAGTGAAAGTACACCTGACCTCACTACCAAGTGCACCTGACCTCACTACCAAGTACACAGATTGATTTTTCTATAGCGCACTTTCCGATTCAGAGAGCTGCTCAAGGGAAGACATCAGAAGAAGCCTCGATTTCAAACTTACATTACAGAAAGCCCAGATACTCGGTTTGATGCATCAGCGTGACAACACCCATCCAGACAATTGAGGAATAAAGGTGCACGCCGTTTGACGTTTCTGTCTTTTGTTGGTTTTTTTCCTCACTGTCGTCGTTTCCTTTAATTCCTTCGTTCAGTTTAATCAACCAACCAGCCTTTCTGTATTTATTTCCGTTCTTTCTTTCCTTTCATTACTTTCTTCCTTCAGTGCTTCCTTTTTTACCCCCATGCCTTCCTCTCTTTCATCTCTGCGAGAGATTCATTCTTCTGGATTGCCACAAAGAACGACTGTTGCTTCGCTTACAACACCCCCAGAGGAGAATAAAAAACAAGACGGCTATTACCGAGAAGTAATTGGCCCTCGGGGCAATAAGGAGAGATAAGGTTAAACAAGAGGGAAACTGCTGTTTACTTCTTTGTTGACGCTGTCTACACACAAACACATACACACACACCCACCCCCCCCCCCCCCCACACACACACAAACACACACACAACTGTCCAATGAAACCATGGTGCTTGTTACGCTTTCTGATATTAACGATTGATTATGATTTTGCTGTTGTAGGAATGTGTGTTCATCAGATCACATTACATTACATGATTATTGCTTTAGGTCCAGCGGACTCTTCCGAGACAGATCACAAGAGAAATAAGTGTAATAGGTTTACGAAGAACACAAAGCATGGAGGTAAGGTGCTACAGAAGACTTCTGGGCATTCCCTATACTCAGCACATCACCAACGACGAAATCCGACAGACCATCACACAAGTTATTGGACAACACGATGACCTGCTCACAGAGGTAAAGAAACGGAAACACCGATGGCATGGCCACCTCACCAGAGCATCAGGCCTTGCAAAGACCATCCTGCAAGGCACGGTGTAAGGTGGCAGAAGAAGAGGGAAACCGAAACAGAGGTGGGAGGACGACAAAATTCAAGAACGTCCCGTTTGTTTGACACTTAGCGAAGCCATGAGGGTTGCTGAGGACAGGGAACGATGGAGTACGCTGGTTAAACGATCATCTGTGGTGCCCCAACAACCTTCGAGTTACGGGATAGGATCGGATAGGATAGGCTTAGTATTAGTAGTTCTTGCCGCGCGATTGTTGTTCTTGTTTATACTAATGTTATGTTTTCGACCGAGAAACAAAGAAAGCCAGAGAGAGAGAGAGGGAGGGAGGGAGAGAGAGAGGGAGAGAGAAAGGGGAAGAGAGAGAGGGAACGAGAGAGGGAGAGAGAGAAGGAGAAAGAGGGAAAGAGAGGGAGAGAGAGGAGGAGAGAGAGGGAGAGAGAGAGAGAGAGAGAGAGAGAGAGAGAGAGAGAGAGAGAGAGAGAGAGAGAGAGAGAGAGAGAAAAGATGAACATACATCTACGGACACGGGTAGAACGACAGACATTCCGTCAAAGACAAAACAATAGGGCCAATTACTCAAGGTTTCGTTGCGTTATGTAGATTTAACGTCCCCGGACACTTTCGCATATAGTGGACGGCAGTCAAGGCGGGTAGATGGATCATTTATATAGCAAAGCGCTAGATAACGGAGCACCAAGGCTTACAAATAAGCGAAGACTATTAAAAAAATATATAAAAAGATGAAAAGGAGACAAAGCCTAACTCAGTAGACTAAACACGGTTGTCAATAGATGTATTTCGTTTAAAATGGGCTTTTCCAGGAGTTTACACGCCAACAAACTGCCTGTGTTTGCGTCAGAATAAGAATAATAATGACAGCTTTCGCAAAGGAGATTCCCCTAATAGCTTGAACAAGCAGTAGTAGCACCCAACTTGATTAAATTGGATGAAAGCCGAATATTGTGTATTCTTACAGTATATGAATTTAACATGCGATTCTTCGCCTTCTGTAATTCCTTTGACTAGGTAATACAGTTATATTATATTGAAATTGTATCGTATTGTATCGGACTGTATTGTAATATAGTGTATTGTGCAGTATTGTAATGCGCCATATTTTAGCTCCGTGCTAGTTTGTGGGCATATCCTAAATGGAAGAAGAGTGAGTGACAATGAGTGCGGGAAGGAAAGGAGGGTGATGAGGAGGGAGTATGACTAGTGGAAATATAGGAGATGTTCCAAAATAATAAAGGTCAATTGCGTAACCACATAGACCAGCAGTCCACCTGCAATTACATTAAGTAGCGGCCGGTTTAGGCCCGACACGCGGAAACGGGCTAATTGCGTGACGTATTTTCTTTACAGAAATGAGCTCCAAACCTCCACCAACGCTGCCTGATACTAAGTGCCAACCGTAAATAACATAAACCTACGGATGTCTTTCACAACTAATGATCTTCAGCCAATATTACGCAACGTGATAGTTTATTGTCGTTGTCATAAACTCATTGTACCAGGTCTGGTTCAATTGCCTCTTACATTGACGACGATGACGACGACGACGATGATGATGATGATGATGATGATGATGATGATGATGATGATGATCATCATCATCATCAATCATCATCATCATCATCTTAGTAGTAGTAGTAGTAGTAGTAGTTGTAGTAACAACAACAACAACAAAAATAATAATAATAATAATAATAATAATAATAATAATAATAATAATAATAATAATAATAATAATAATAATAATAATTATTATTATTATTATTATTATTATTATTATTATTATTATTATTATTATTATTATTATTATAATGACTATAACAATAATAATAATAATAATAATAATAATAGTAAAACCAATATAATAATAATAATAATAATAATAATAATAATAATAATAATAATAATAATAATAATAATAATAACATCATGATGATGATGATGATGATGATGAGGAGGAGGAGGAGGAGGAGGAGGATGTTCATGATGATGATGAAGATGATGATGATGGTGATGAAGATGATGGTGATAATGATGATGATGATGATGATGATAATGATGATGATGATGATGATGATGATGATGATGATGATGATGATGATGATGATGATGATGATGATGATCATGATGATGATGATGATGATGATGACGATGATCATGATGCTATATTTGTGGAGAACCAAGCCTAATACGTTCAGTCCCTATGCCCATTTTAAGACACAGATATGAAGAAGCTATCAAATCTTTTGAACTTCTAATCAATTAAAAAACAACAACAACAACAACACATCGGAGTTATAATATAGGTAGGCGACTTAAAGGGAGGTTATAATGTGTAACACAAATACGTCACCATGCCAACCGTTCCACCCACTCCAAGCGTTGCATATCGGGTATTTAACCTTTCCTTAATTAATATTTGAGAAAATGCACTCTGCGGAAATCTTTGGAACCTGATCTCTTTGCTTGTAAAACATTGGCTGGCAATCACTAATTGAATTCACTCTATACTCCGGACGTCAGGTTTTGTATTTCCAGATGTTTCTGGATTCCAGATTTATCTGGAAATACCTTGAAATAGTCGGGGGTGGGGAGAGAAGAGAAGGGTGGATGGAGGGTGGGGAAAAGGTCATTACCTAGAGTATCTTTTGCCATCAGATTTGCTCTACCGTAAAGGTCAAGGTCAAAGAAGTAATTGTGTTGCTAAACACGTTTCGCTCAATATGGAAAAAAGAGGCTAAAGCCATTGTGTATACGGCTACTTCAAATCCTGGTCCATCCTTCAGTGGCAATCCGGCCAATCGGTCGGTCGGTCAATCGGTCGGTTGGTCGATCGGGTCAGTCGCTCCGCATTTAACTTTTTTCCTCAAAAGACGCTTCTTGCCTTATCTCACCAAGAAAAATTTCACCGAAATTCATTATTTTTACTTTGCAGATACTTAACTACTGCTAAGTATTTTAGGCAGATCTACAACGAAGAATACAAAGCATGGAGATGAGGTGCTACAGAAGACTTCTGGGCGTTTCCTATACCCAGCACATCACCAACGAAGAAGTCCGACAGACCATCACGCAAGCCATTGGACAACACGATGACAGGCTCACAGCGGTGAAGAAACGGAAACTCCGATGGTATGGCCACGTCACCAGGTCATCAGGCTTTGCAAAGACCATCCTGCAAGGCACAGTGCAAGGAGGTAGGAGAAGAGGGAGACCGAAAAGGAGGTGGGAGGGCAACATTCGAGAATGGACTGGTTTGACACTGAGCGAAGCCGTCATGATTGCTGATGACAAAGTAAGACGGAGTACGCTGGTTAAACGATCATCGTTGGTGCCTCTACGACCTCTGAGTTACGGGATAGGATAGGATAGGATACGATAGGATAGGATAGGAAGCATTTTAGATCAGTGGTATTTGTGTTTTCTCAAAGGTCAAGATAATTGCGCTTCTCCATTTTCTAAAAACGTTTTGTGCTGTTCCTAAAAAAACAACTGGCCTCCCATCAATTTCTTAGGATGTCACGCTCAGTATAGTTTTAGGTAATCCGCTGTTATGAATGACGGAGCAGGCAAGCCCCGCTACTTCCATCTCACGCTCTCGCCTATCCCTTCTTCTTCTATCCAATCTCTTTCCCCGAGTCCACCCACCCAGACTTAGGATTATGAAACCCTTCCTTCCTCACACCTTATCGGCGATAACTCCTGCGTCTTCCCCGTTGTCTTCCCCTTGACCAAACCACAGGCCGAAATAACAAACAAAAAGCACTGATAAGTGCAGAAAACATTGACAATCATATCTGAACGAATCTGTTTTTAATACCCTTCTGATTCGTTTCGGTAATACCATTTTAGCCAGCATACCTTCACACCGGTCTCGCCTTCTGGGTACACATTCTGGCGTGACAACCGTCTGGGCACATATTTTGGGCGTAGCCTGTCTCCACCGTGGACTCTGGCTACAGCGTATCCAACTCTTATAAGGTTTACTATACCATCCTACTTGCTTAATTTTTGAGGGTCTCCTTAGCTATTAGCTCTCTCCGTTTCTGCTGGACGTGAGAGTCTAGTACTATAGTCACTTGTCTTTGTCAATCCACGCCACTCAAAGTGCGATGGAGCTAGCGGCAAGATATCTGATCGAAGCGAGTCTGAATACCTGGCCTAATTAACAGGGAGGCCATCGTGTCGCTGACATTATGCTCTGTTTGATATATCCTTTCGCTGTATCTTAGCAGTATGATTGCTCTGGTGGTTCAGTGTTGAATTAGGTCCCTAAGCCCTTCTTCTGTGGGAAGATTATCCCCGTCAGCCAAATCGCTGCAATGGCGGTTGTTGAAACTTCAGTGTTTATTCATACTTGTAGATGTAGTTCAGGTCACTTTGGGTCGGACTACTTCCACACACACACACTCGCACGCACACACACACACACGCATACACACATCAGAACATAATTGCTAATGGACGTAATTATCGAATGATAAGAAAAGCAGTTTTCCTCGTGCATAGTTCATGCTCCTTGACAAAAGAGTATCAGTTCTGCTATCCTGTTCAACAGGGAAATGTTTCCACTTCAGAACTCTGCTGGACATGTGGGTCAAATCGCCTACATAGCCCTACACTGCTAGCTCCTCCCCAAATCCCTCCCCTCCCTTCTCCCCTGTCCCTTCCACTTCCATTCTATCCCCCTCCCCTACCCTCTCCTCTGTAAATGCTAATGGACATGATGAAGTATGTGTCAGACGTATATCTTTACACATATCTTGGACTATCTTATTATATATCATCACCCGTGAGTGCTCTGGTCTGGTGTATGATGTTCAAGTGAATGATTACCTCAGGTCAGACCACTCTGCTACATTCTACTCATTCCGACTTGCCAGGCCGATCAGACAGAAAAGGTGCGTCCTCCGGCGTAATGTTAAAGGCACTGATTCCGCGACTTTCATGATTCTCATCTTTTTTTTCTTGATGAACGTGCTCCAGAACCATCAAAACTCATGTCAGACAAACCATCCGTCCAGACGAAATACGCAAGGCAAAACAGCATCGCAGACAAGCAGAAAGGAAATGGAGATCAACTAAGCTAGAGGTTGAAAGACAGACACACAGCAAGCAGAAGAAACATGTACAGACATTCATCGCAGAATCCGAACATTTACATTTCAACACTCTGATCACAGAAGCAACGTACTCCAAAATTCTCTTCTCCACTCTGAATGCTATTCTATTCTTGGCTACCCCTCAAACTCTTCACTGCCCCGCAACACTGAATCTGATGAACTCCCTCAAGCATTCTCTGATTTTTGTTTTAACAACAACATTCAAACCATCCGTAAGCATCTTCACCGGACGACATATCAACAGAATACTCCTCCACCATCATTCACTGGCCCACTTTTTACAGATTTTAAATAAACTTCTCTCTATTTCTGACCTGAAGGACATCATCAAAGACGTCACTGTCAAAACCTGTGACTTGGACCTTCTCACAACCCGACGTTACTATGACTGCTTCCATTCATTCTAGAAATAATTAACGCCTCTCTGTCGACAGAAATCTTTTTAATCTCCTTCAAAACAGCGCTTGTCAAACCTTTTCTCAAGAAACCATCCTTGGATCCACCTCCACCACCACTACCATCATCATCATCATCATCATCATCATCATCATCATCATCATCATCATCATGTACTGTCCGAGGTTGAGATTTCGCCTGAGTGTTTACTTTCACTGGGGCTTGACAATACCGAATGTTTTGCTCCATCGCTAGTCAGTGGATCTGGGAGTAAGATATAAGATGGACATCATTTGGCATTTATCATGTTGTCATGTCACTAGCAGAAGTGCATGAGCAAGTATTGTATCCTGTCAATGAGTGGAAATAGACGACATCATCATCATCATCAGCAGCAGCAGCAGCAGCAGCAGCATCGTTCCAGAGTTCTAGAATCATGGGTCATGGCGACGTGCTGCTACTAAATACAGACATTTTATATAGCAATAGCTCTCACTTGTGTAAACACCAGTCCAACTATAGTCAGATATAGGTGTGTTTGTGTGTGTGTGTTTGTGTATGTGTGTGAGAGAGACAAACAGAGACAGACACACAGAGACAAACAAACACAAACACAGAAAGACAAACAGAGACAGACACACAGAGACAAACAGAGACACACACAGAGAGAGACAGAGACAGACACAGAGAGAGAGACAGACACACAAAGAGAGACAGAGACAGAGAGAGACAAACAGAGACACACACACTGAGACGAACAGAGACCCACAGAGAGAGATACGAACACAAACAGAGACAGACACAGAGAGAGAGACAAACAGAGGTGTCGACAGAGACACAGAGTAAACAAAGACACACACACAGACAGAAAGAGACAGAGACAGGCAGACAGAGACAAACAAGAGACAGAGAAAGAGAGAGAGAAGCAGAGACAGGCAGACAGAGACACACACATAGAGACAAGCAGAGACAGGCAGACAGAGACAAACAGAGACAGACACACAGAGACAGAGACACACACAGATACATGCAGAGACAGACAGTCAGAGACACACACAAACAGAGACAGACAGAGACAAACAGAGACACGCACAGAGAGAGAGACAAACAGAGACAGACAAACAGAGACACACACATACACACACACACACAGACAGAGAGACGGAACACAAAGACATCGAGGCCCGTGAAGCAATGAAGAGGTGTAACGTACATTAGTGCTCACCTCATAACCTCACTGATAAATAGCAGCGGAAAGATGGCCAGTGATCACAGTCGTTTTGTCTCCCTCTTGAGATATCTGTAGGTCAGAAAACACAGGCTGATAACGCACAGCGCAGTAAGACTCGCCGAATAATACCTCTGACTAATGAAAGACATACGTAAAGCTCGGCGACTGCCGGTTACCCTGAGTGATTGGACAAAATTAGAAACATTATCCTCAGATCTAAAATTCATTAGTCTGAGTGTTTATCAGATGCTAGTTTTCTTGAGCGCCACCGCCATAGATGTAGAATAGTCCTTAGAAGTTAATGTCGCTGTCGTCGTCATCGTCGCTGTCGCCGTCCTCATCATTATCATTACCATCATCATTATTATCATCATCGTTGTCAATAAACACCATCATCATCATCACAATGATCGTAGTACTCATTCTCCTCCTCCTCATCATCATCACAGTAGTCGTCGTCCTCCTCATTTTCATGATCATTATCATCCTCCTCCTCCTCATCACCACCATTACATTTATCATCACCATCATCATCATCATCGTCATTGTCATAAACATCATCATCATCATCATCACCACTACCATCATTATCATCATCATCATCATTGTCATAAACATCATCATCATCATCATCATCATCATCATCACACCTAACAAAAAAAAAACCGGGGGGGGGGGGGGGGGGGTGACACAATAGCAACAGAAGATTGCGACATAATTAAATAGTCTGGCTGACTTGAATCCTCCCCTCTTTCTCATCCTCCTCTTCCTCCTCATCATCGATATCCTACTCTTTATCGTCAAATAGCACACAAAGGGAGTTGACACACATAGCAAGCAAGAAGATTGCGACATATTAAAGGTAGGGGTTTGTATGGCGCACAAAAGATTTACCTCTCCCTCCCAACGCCAAACCCCCCTCACCCAGGCCAGTCCCACCCTTATCAGACCTTCGAGCTGACCTCAGTTTAGTCGGGCCATCATCAGAACAAAGAGCCGACAGCTCAGGGAAATGATAATAAGGGATGATGACACAGCGATGCAGTCGTCTACTTAGGTCCCACACTAACAGATAAGCACATCGCGTGGCTGAGTCCAACCGAGGCTTAACATTCAACTCCCACACTAGTAGTAAGTCCAGGCCAACGGTAGCGAAGCAGTGTGTGCAAAGGAGAAGATGGTCCACGATGAACAGCGCTGACCGACGCTTTTCAGTTTTCCAATAGAAGACTGTTTACTTGGGAAACATTTATTTTATGGAATCGTTTTGACATATCGCTTTTTCAGCTCAAGAGCTGCTCAAGGCGCTGGCCGATACAGGATCTAACTCAAGCCGCAAGAATTGCCCACTTGCAGCCTTTGGGCGCGCAGTCTGACGCCCACACCACTGAGCACAACCCTGGGCCACCGAGGTTGGGGAGAAGGGACCTAGTGCATGCTGGGTGTCATTGCGTAGCCGGCACTCATTCGTTTAGAACATGAGCGTCAGGGTCTTTAAAAGCCCATGCGATGGAATTCGTGCGAGCACAGACTAGATCTCGGTTTATACTCTCATCCGAAGAAGTAAGGGCGCTGTCTCTCATGGTAATTTTTATTTATTTATTTATTTATTCATTTATTTCTTCTTCTTGTTCTTCTTCTTGTTCTTCTTGTTCTTCTTCTTCTTCTTCTTCTTCTTCTTCTTATTATTATTATTATTATTGCGAATACGAATACGATCACTTTATTATCTCAATCAAAGAGAAATTCACACGTGGTGCCGCATATAAATGTTACAAGACGATAAAGGACAGTATAGCAACAATAAACCGGATAAAAGTATATATATATATAAGTATTATTGTTATTATTATTATTTTTAATATTAATATTATTTTGCCACAGGCCATAAAGAAAGTTTCAACCACGGCTTGTACAGGCTGAAATGTTATCGCCTGTCATTAGAGTACACTGGGTACACCACTCAGCCAACTGACAAAACAAAAAGGTTGAGGAACCTAGGTTCGCATTCAGAGCCTTCCAAATAAGACGCGCCATAATGGTACTAATAGCTGAATCACACATGTCATTTTCGTTAATAGCCATCTATGGCTCCTGTGGTGTTTTCTGCCAACAACATCATCGGCAGTATCCAGATCCAGATCCAGATTTTTGTTGCGAAGGTCGCCTTTCAATGGCCGATGCGCGTGGAAGCGTGTGGGCACGCCATAACAATAGTGACAACGGGGAGCGTATACCCTGGTGACGAACCAGGATCAAAATGGGTCAGTATCTATATGGGTTTCCAAGAAAGAATTGGACAAACGCCACAAGATTGCGTTTTCGTTCCAGACAAGGAAGTAAGGTTACGCATCTATATATATAAATTGCTTAGCCGGAAGTCCTTCTTCGCCACTACTATAAAGTTTGTCTCCTATGGACGCTGATCTGGGCAGGTGCTGAGTGCTGCTGATCGGCCTGCTGTGTGCTCAAAACCAGCCAAATCGTTATAGCCGACATTTCCTTACCGAACGTCTAACCGTTTCTGAGATAAATAAATAAACAAAATGTCCACAAACTGCAATAGCCTCATTCCGCGCGCTTCCATTAAAAATCAAATTGAGGTTTCAGCATGTTTTCCCATATAGACCAAAAAAATCATGGCTTTTCTATGAAGCCTTGGTAGCTTAGTGGGTTAATCTTCCGCCTAAGGTTTCTGGCGACCCGAGATCGATACTCACGCGGGCCATATATTTTTTTAAGTTTTTTTTTTGTTTTTGTTTTTTTACACTACAATATAGATATTTTTTTTAAATTTAGACTTTTTACCTTTAATTTATTATTATTATTATTATTATTATTATTATTATTATTATTATTATTATTATTATTATTATTATTACTTATAAACTACTACTAATAATAATTATTATTATTATAATAACAATTATAATATCTTATATCAAATTTTATTTTAAAACCTTGGTGTTTTTTCTGATTTCTATTTGTATTATTCTATATTCATTATTATTATTATTATTATTATTATTATTATTATTATTATTATTATTATTATTATTATTATTATCATCATCATTATTATTATTATTATTATTATTATTATTATTATTATTATTATTACTACCAAGGATCGGGATGGGGTGGTACGTGTAGGTACGGGTAGGTTTAAAGGGGCATGGGTAGGCATAACGGGGATACGGGTATATATAAGGGGGTATGGTGATGGTCGATTCCTTTCATCCATACCTGCGAAACGATCAACGGGGAAGTATCAAGGAGGGTACAGGTAGGAAACAAGGGGGTATGGAAGGTATCAAGGGGGTATGGGGAGGTATCAAGTGGGTTCGGGGAGGTATCAAGGGGGTATGATGAGGCATCATGGGGGGGGGGGACGGGGAGATATCAGGGGGGGGGGGGTATGGTGAGGTATCAAGGGGGATATGGGGAGGTATCATCGTCCAAATGAAACTCGCAGACAAAAGTTCTCTCTGTCTACATTTTAAACAGCATCATGTGTACCCTGGCTTGCCAGGGTACTAAAACCACTAGTGCAACATAATTATGCAGCCTCATTTCCTCTTTGCAATACAATACAACACAATACAATGCAATATAATAATCCCACTGAACAGCATTCTGCATTAACGCTGAGGAACTATTGCTTCTGGCTCTGTCCGTCCGTCCGTCTGTCCGCACCTTTCTCTGAAACTAATAAACGGATCTCTTTAACTAATAACAATAAACTATTACAATGATTACGCCAGTCCGACTGCCACAGTCGCTATAGAAGACTATATTATTTGACCAATAGTAGTAAAATAACAAATACAATATAATAACAAATCAGACGTAATTAAAGAAGGAAAAACGTGCATCATCCGCACTAAGAGTACCGCGGTCTGTATAAATTATATATTGTGCAATTTTTTTAATTAAATATTTGAGGACAAAAAATGTCGGCCGGTCAGCCTGTTTGCACGCCATTTTTTTAAGAACATCTGAACGGATTTTGACCAAACGTTAAAGACAAATTATCTAGGATCTTGCGAATTAAACTGTAATGTCGTAAACTCTGTCTCTCTCTCTGTCTCCCTCTCTGTCTCTCACTCTCTGTCTCTCTGTCTCTGTCTCTGTCTCTCTCTCTCTCTCTCTCTCTCTCTCTCTCTCTCTCTCTCTCTCTCTCTCTCTCTCTCTCTGGGTTCTTTAAAAAAAAAAAAAGGAACAGACGAAAATAAAATAATATACCGTCACTGTCAATGATCGTCTCTATGCCCTCCTGTACAGGGTGAAGCAGAATATTCCACTGACAACCACCAATGTCATCCAATCCGCTGCAATTTAGTCTAATGTCCACTTAATGGAATTTATTTAGCGCAGCACTATGTCGCAGACACATGCGTAAGGCAAAGCGATATTGGCAATGACACTAGCACTTCGTCCTTGAGGCACCGATATGAGTTATACGCAGATATTACTATGTCGTTTAATTATGAATGGGTCGCCCAAGAGTAATACAGGAGTTGTTGACGTCTAGTGAACAGTGTTCACTCAACCCATTGTTGTTTGGTGGTGAACACCGCGCTGTTTGGCTGCATTTTTCAACGTTGCTCCTTGGTGGAAATGAAAAAAGAACTCTTGTAAAGAGGTCAACACCATTGGTTGTGGGAATGGTTTGCTATTAGTATCGATTCTAGTTAGTTTGGAAGGTGTGCAACAAAATCACAAGTATTATTAATTTAACTTGAAAATGGGAGAATGTTTGAAAGAATACAGTAAACACACCAGCTCAATTCCTATGTGAGCAGCACTCTTCAGTGCCTCTGCGTTTCCCATGCTGCGAGCTATTTATAGCTTGCCTGCGCCACCCTTCCAGTGAAAAGAAGAATCGGCGAAGCTATTTATAGCTATCCTGGCTGACCTAACCTCAAAATCTGAAAAGCTTTGGTTGAGCCACTTTAAAAAAGAAAAAAACAAAAAAAAAAACAACCCAAAAACGAAAATTGAATTTCATTGTCTCGAACTTATCTGAGAGTAACAAAGATACAGCTGAAGAGAGGAAGCTAGAAGACAGATACAGAGTTGGATCATTGTTAGGCAAGATTGATGAAGATATTGTTACAGAGGAGGTAGAAAATCTTGTCAGACTGTGTGCGATAAGAATCGGCACTAACGTCAAACCAAGGTCTTGGAAACTGACAGTGAAAACAGAAAAAACCAACAGGAAACTTATGAGGAATGTAAAAAAACGGGAATTGAACAGGAATGTGTAACCTAAAGAAAGAGTGTCCGTAAATAACGCGCCTCACGCCCAAAGAACGTGAAAACAATTTTTTCTTAAATTACAAAATTCAGGAGGAACTGTCGATTAGAACGGATAGCGGGGAGGTTAACTTAATGATCAACTACAGAGAGGCTAAGATACAATACAATACAATACAATACAATACAATACAATACAATACAATACAATACAATACAATACAATACAATACAATACAATACAATACAATATAACTTTATTGATCTCAAACTGACAAATTCAATACATGGTCTGCAATCCGACATAAAAATTAAGAGTACATGGACAAGAACTAAGAAACGTATTAGCACATTATGCATACGTAATTATATAGCACAACATATTCATTTCCTTACTACTTATACGGCACATAGACTGGACATTACTTTCAAGTTCTCGCACAGCACACTTTCTATCACATTTATTCCAACATTGAACATGTCATTTCTCTAAGATACATAGACTAAATATTGCCTTTCGCACAGCACACTTACTATCACATTTATTCCAACATTAAACATGTCATTTTGTCAAATTGCGACCCGTGCGAAAAAAAGCCCGGTCACGAGACCATGGGCCCAACTGATCAAGGGGCTAAAAATCCCCCGCACTGCTGCAGCTGCCAATATGACGCTGGCAGTAAGTAGGATTGAAAGAATCAAACCAGCAACATTCATGTAAATAGTTGTACAGACAAAGCAAACGTACGTAATACCCATTTTTCTTCTATTCGTCAAGGTTATTGTACAGTTGTGTATACTAATGTTGACAGTTTTCTAAATAAAAGAGATGAATTTCTTGCTCCAGTAAATCATATTAAGCCACATATTATTGGACTTACAGAAACAAAAGCAAAGAACCAAGGGTATGGTGCCAATGATTCCGAATACGAAAAAATTAACCTACTAGGCACAGAGTTGGTCAGAGGACAACTTTAGATGACTTCGTGTTAGTTAGTGATCATAAGATAATATCTGACACAACTCATCTTGACCCGGTGGAAAAAAGTGACCATGACATTTTCAGATTTTTTGACTTGTATGTTCCAAGAGTAAAAGATGACGGCGAGAAAGGTGAATGTAAATTTAATCGGAATAAAGGGGATTATAATGGAATGAGATATATGATTGCTGAATATGGTTTTTCAAGGCTTCAAGATAAAGAGGTTGACTTTATATGGTGTTTCGTGTGCGACCTCGTATTGGATTGCATGGATTAGTGTACGCCCAAACTTAGCTGTAGCGCTGAGAACAACATTAAGGTTATTATGTATTATTTTTTATTGCCGTATGACATATTTCTTTACAAATTATATTGTATGCAGTTTTATGATGTTAACTACATTATTTTTAAGCTCATTATTGTAACTAGAGTGTATCGATAGCTTGAACTTAAAACAAAGCTTAATTATATATATATGGAATGAGAATATGGTAGTGCCGTCATTTTAATTGTTTGTTATGCTTTTTTCACATAGTAGTTCACAAGAATTCATTGTCCTTTTCACAAGTATACGTTCTTGCGATGAACATCAGATGATGATGATGATGATGATGATGATGATGATGATGATGATGATGATGATGATGAATATGATGATGATTGTTATTACATAAAGATTTTAAAAAAATATATTTTTCTGTGATAAAGGTCCTGCACCCTCCTCTGTCTGTCTGTCTCTCTCTTTTTGTTCTCTCTCTGTCTCTCTCTCCCTTTCTCTTATACTCTCTCTCTCAGCCCAATGTAGTGTACGTATGCCGTGTACGTATGTTTCCTTCACTAAAATGCGAGCGCATATGCGCGACCTTTTCAGAAGAAATCAACGTTTAAAAGATTTAGTGATGCTTCCCGCAGCTAACTGGCAGACAGAATGGCACCAATCCTATCCGTCAGTCTGGCCTATGGTACTGCAATATAGATGGTAATGAATCCACCATACCTCATCACTAGCACTATATTAGCCAGTATTTTTTGGTTACCTTCTTTCTTATCAGCACACTGCGTACATCTGAACCGCTCCAGTAGTCTCTGCCGCTATTTGATCAAAGCAGCCAACCGTAGTGTAAAAATCTTAGTCACCCCCTCTGCATGTTAAGTGTCTGGGACTTGCGCTTGCTCCTCGCCTTTGCTATCTTAAGAATGGTACCATCAATCACTATAGCGTTTTCCCCTGTAGATAAACAGTTTATATACTACCTCTTTTTTTTTTAATAATAAAATACAAACACATGGCTTCAAAACTTTCTTATCATAATCTCTAAAAGATATGTCTCGTCGGTTGGCCTACCAAATTCTAGAATTACATGTTCGGTCCTATTCTATCCCGTAACTCGAAAGTCGTTTGGGCACCACAGTTGATAGTTTAAACAGCGTACTCTATCCTTCTCTGTCCTCAGCAACCCTAATAGATTCGCTCAGTGTCACGCCAGTCCATGTACACACACAAACACACACACCCACACCCATATATATATATATATATAATATATATATATATATATATATATATATATATATATATATATATATATATATATATATATATATATATATATATATATATATATATATATCTGTCTCCCTCTTCTTCTGCATCCTTGCACGGTGGCTTGCAGGAAGGTCTTTGCAAGGCCTGATGCTCTGGTGACGTGGCCATACCATCGGAGTTTCCGTTTCTTCACCACTGTGAGCATGTCATCGTGTTGTCCAATGGCTAGGGTGATGGTCTGTCGTACTTACTGAATGCCTCCGCGTTTCCAACTTATAACCTAAGGGAGCCAAAGCCTGCCAGAGAAAAAATCCTTTATCTTCAATGTTATGTGTATATTAAAATGTAAATTTTATTATGAAATCTTAGTTTCTTAATTAAAAAAAAATTATAGTTTGAGATGCATGTGATGAAAGCACAATTGTTTAATTCAAGATAGAGATAGAATACGGATTTTATTTTCTACTAAACAATTAGAGTAATTTAGAAAGTGAAAAAGAAAACAACTAAACTAAACAGGAATTTATTTACACACTTCACAAAAACATTTTTACAGACAAGACCACTCGCAAAATGATAAGGGAAATTCAAAACACTTCAATTTATTCTCTTCTTTATTCACGGTTCGTTTTGAAAAAGAGAAAGAGAGACCATATCACGCCGTTGCTTCAGAAACTTCACTGTCTGCCTGTAAAATTCCGCCTCCAGTATAAGATCTGTGTTTTTGCCTTCCGTTTCTTTGAAGGAACTCTCCCAGTGTATCTTTCCAACTCACTTGTAGCCTGCCGGACAGTCCGCATTCTCCGATCTTCCGCAGAAAAGCTGTTGAAAGTTCCGCGTCGAAACCTGAAAACTCTTGCCGAGCGCGGCTTCAGTTTCACTGCACCATCTCTCTGGAACGCACTTCCTGTCGGTCTGAGGAATTTGGGAGATATTTATATATTTAAAGCCCAACTGAAAACATACGTTTTCGCTTAGCTTTTGATTAACTTACTCGCATTCCCCCTCCCCACCCTACCCCTCTTTCATCTTATGTGTAACATAACATTATTCATTATTATTATTATTCGTTGTACTATTTTGGTTCACAGTCATGAATAGGTTTAAATTTGTCTCTCCTGAGGAAAACCATTGATACATAAAAGACATTTATTTCAAGGAAATGTCATAGTATAACAATTGATATTAATTTCAGTTCCGTTGAACATTTCAATCTATAATTATAGCAAAATGAGCATAGATAATTGACTTCAGGTTATTAAATATTTTCCAGGTTTCTAGAAAGTATTATTTCGGAGAAATACGTATGAAGAAGATCCTTTGTATTTCGTCGTAAACTACATTTGGGAAACACTGTTGATTCAAGTTATTTTTTGTTTGTTTTTCATAGAGGACCTGCACGAGTACGATAAATCTCAGAACACAGAAATTCAACCATTCAATCTATTCACAACATACGAAAAGATCTTCATAATCTGGAAATTTCAGATTTTCGTATTAAAATTCTCTTCTGATTTAGGAAGTTTATTTAGTAATGTTTCTTCTTTACGTGGACTTCTTGAGCTATTGTTACATTTTATGTTCCTGAAAGACCGAAAATAGTGTTGAAAATGCTACATAAAAAAATAAACTAAGTCCACGGACGCCTAAAAGCCTATCCACGATATATTTTATCTCCCATTGTCCGAAGCCCAGTCGGCTTATTATTTGTTTCGGGATTTATCGATAATTTCAAACTTTGGCTTCTTGCTTAGTTGGTGTCTGATGGACCGTCGACAAGATATTGGAAAAAAATCAATTTAGAGATTTAGCCATTGACCATTTCTGCAATTGACTACGCTCACTTTCAGGTCGCGGGCTAGGGGTGCGACAGATTGGTAAAGCTGGTTGCAGGATGGATTTAATGTCCGTAGGTTTTCCGTTTGAAATTTAGGCACGAAATTTTGTTCGTTCTATCACTTAGCCTATTTGCAGTTAGTAAACACTGCGTTTACTGTGGAAATAACGGAAGGACCTTTCCCTTGATGGTATTGGATGCCTTGATTGGCCATAGGGAAAGTTGTATCTTATATTTTTATTCATAATTACTTTTGGTCAACAATGAGAGATAACAGATATGTATTACCAGAACGTTCTTGTATTGCAGAACAAGACGACTCCTCAGTGTTGCATTTGGGACAAAACCTTTTGGAACAAGTTCTCGTTACGAAGGCACACCCTTCGATGGCACTGCGGCGGTTCCATCCGAAAAGAATCCATCGAAGGCTGTTCTTTGTCCTCAACGTTGACGGGCTCTCCATTGGGTTCCACTGATGTTATTATTAAGCAATGTAGGCATTTTATATGTATGTGTTTTGTTGATAATTTATAATGGTGTTTGTATTCTATTTTGTTTTTGTAAACGGGGTTCGATAAATTAGAGTACAGCCTCAGCGTCCCCTGCGTGGGACGTCTTTATTGTAAAGTGACTGGCTGGTGGAGAGCTTTCAGTTTTACCACTAGGGTTGTTTCAGCAGATCTTTTATGCGGATCAGGGGTTGTCCGGTCCTGATTTGGCTCGGAAGAGTCCGCTGGACCTAAAGCGACAATCATGTAATGTAATGTTATTGGGTTCCACTCCAGTGCGTGTTCCGTCAGCTGTCACATCATCATCGGTCAAGACTGATAATGTTTTTGATTCTTCTAAACCCATCTTGTTTTCGACCGCTTTGGCAGTGGAACAAGAATTGCCTTTGGTGGGGTATAGTTCCTCGTCGGACGAATAGGAAAACGCGCATGTACCACCCCTTGAGATTATTCCCTTTATTCAGGCAGTGTCGCCAATTATTGCAACTGAAAGTCTTGATTACGGAAATGCGCCAGAAATCAAATTGGCCAGAGAAATGCTGGAGGCAGGGGTTCCGGGACTGATTATGCCTTGCCCGCGTAAATGGTCGTACAGTGGAGAGGTCGTTCTCCCTCTTTACTTCTGTATGTTGTGTTTTTGATTCCCATAACCCCCACTCCCCAATGTTTGGCTATACGCCCCCCCCCCCCAACTCCATTCCCCTGGGCTAGGAGCCTTTTTAATAATGTTTGATGGTATTGTATGAAATAAAAGGACACAGTTCCAAAGTAATGCATGCATTCAAAGTCTTTGTTAGTAGTCCTTGGTACCTACGGTGCTTAACGTGTTAGTCCAACAACGTCAGAAAATTGTCTGGGCCAAGAAAATGCAAATGACCTTGGCCTCTTGACGCGATAAGGCGATCAGTTGTGTCGCCCTATTTACATATCATTAGCTTGCACCAAGCAATAGGTTTCAGAGTCTGGTAAGGCCTGTCTCGCGTCGAGAACGAGTAAGTTTCAAAGAACGCGATAGCTACAGCAGTGTTACTAAGCACTGTTGCGATACTCCTACCAGCTCACAAAGCTTCTCAAGACGCAGGTTGCAGTCTGAGTCTATCAGAATATCACTACATCGCTATACGAGAACCACTAAAGAATTACATATATACGCAGATGTTGTCTGTCACTCGGCAAATAATTCTCGTGTAATACAACTTTACCAAATAATAATCAGAAAACTTCAGGATGCTAGTTCCCCCCCTCCCCCTCCCCTTCCCTACCATCCGCATTCCTCATCTCCTCTCCTCATCCCAACCCATCATACATAAATGAGGTTGGTGACCGCACGAACGACCCACGGTAGTTCATTTTATATTACACGTAGCGAAAAATGAGACACCCAGCCCCAAACTCACTCTACCACCACCCTCCCCCCTCCCCCTACCCTCACTCCCAGTGCCCCACCCCATCTTGACAAAGTCGATTATGCGAAAGTGCATCGACCTAGATCTAGCAGGTAAAATCAGTTTTCTTTGTTATTGACACGACACACTCCCCAGAACAGAAAGTTCAAAAGTTCTAGTAAACAGTTCATTCAAGATAAATCAATTAAGCGATACGAAACGTCCACCAGGGAGAGAGAGAAAGAGAGAGAGAGAGAGAGAGAGAGAGAGAGAGAGAGAGAGAGAGAGGGAAAGAGAGAGTTGAACGAAGAATAAATAAATAAATAAATAAATTAATAATAATAATAATAATAATAATAATAATAATAATAATAATAATAATAATAATAATAATAATAATAATAATAATATTTATATTGCGCTTTTTTTCTATTAAAAGATCGGTTCAAAACGCAATTCTCACGCATTCATGCACCCCAAAAAATAAAATCATTACGAAGAAAAAGGAATAAAAATGGATACAACAAATGGAAAAAGATAAGTGAAAAACATATCTTGCACACCTTTGACGACCTTGGGTGGGTAAAGACCACGCGGAACAGACCATCGTTGTGGAAGTTAATGAGCAAACGAAGGCAAGAAGAGAAGAGTTTTTAGATTGTGTTTGAAAGAGGAGATTGAGGGATTTGCTGAGGAGAGAAAGTAGGAGTTGATTCCAAGCAGATGTCCAAAGACAGAGAAAGAGCGGGATCCGGCACAAACAAGTTTGGTTCGAGGGACTCGAAGAGTCAGAGGCTCAGAAGCTGAGCGGAGGTGGCGTGGTGGTGTGTACAGATGGGTGCTGTCTGAAAGGTAGGAAGGAGCCGAACCGTTGTTGCACTGGAAGCAGATGAGGTGAACTATGTACAGTATGGTGTGTGAGACGGGCAAACAAACAAAAGGAGACCAAGCAGCCTAAAAATACAGTTTTCAATACATTGGTTTCGCAGGCAGAATAATTTTCTTCAGCAGCGAAAAAGCCAACGAATACCAGAAGGAAGCAATCTGTCACAACCATAATTATCCAAGAGTTCATTGACCCATAGAGTGATTTTACGATCTTATCGACCAGTGCTGGCTGATTGCTGGTTTTGTGTTCGGTACAAAAAAGCAGATTAGGTTACACTGGAAGTTCACTCACCAGCTGTAGTACTACACACATTTCATTACGGACACAGACAGACCGACCTACCGACCCACCCACAGACAACCATCTACCATCTACTCCTCCAGCTCCCCACCCCCACCCCCCTCTTCCCCTCTCTCTCCACACACACACACACACCTGGCAGATTTTTAAGTTTATCATAGTTTAGACTAACGACGGGTACAAGTAACAGTGAAGGTTGGAGTTGTACGAAGCCCTCCCTCACACATTCACACACCCATTAACCATTAGTACAATACATATGTATACACAGCAGCTCAACCAAAGCTTTTCAGATTTTGAGGTTAGGTCAGCCAGGCTAGCTATAAATAGCTTTCTGATGCTTCCTTTCACTGGAAGGAGGGGTGCAGGCAAGCTATAAATAGCCCGCAGGATGCAAAACGCAGAGGCACTGAAAAGTGCTGCTCACGTAGGAATGGGCTCTATGCACAAGTCGGCGACATGGTCACGTGGCGCGGGAATAACAAAGCGGTCATGGCTTCTTTTAGCTCGCTCACGTGTACTCCAATGCTGCTTAAATGTTTTTTAATTTACCGATATTTGGGGATATTGTGATGTTTTGAACATAGCACATTCGTGCAATAATTATTACAGACAAATTAATATCAGGGGACAGGCTTTTTTTAAAGAGCGATTTGTCACTGACATTCAGTTTAGAGTTCATCAACATTTCATCTTTCAGTGGAAATCGATGAAAGGAAATGTTCTTTTCTTTGCAGAAAGGTTTTACGTCGGAGTTAGAGCATACAAACGCAGCACAGTACTTCACCATTTTCAAACTCGAGCACGCGGTGTTATTCCCGCAGCACGTGACCGCCACGCCTTTGTGCATAGAGCCCATTGAGCTGGTGGACATATACATACATGGCTGACAGCAGGCGAAATCAAAGCGGACTGGGGGTCAGGCAGTAATAAACAAAATGATTCCCCACACATTCAAACACAAACAGGCACACACTCACACACACACACACGCAGGCAAGCACGCACGCACGCACACGGATGAGGCAATATGGAAGACGCAGTTTTGAAGATCGAACAGTTCATGAGAAGACTTTAGAAAAGAAATGAGCTTTGAAGTTTGCTTTGAAGGTGTCGGTATTCGGTAATGAGATACGGGCTGACAGAAAGAGAGAACAAGAGAGAGAGAAACATTGGCAGAGAGAGAGAGAGAGAGAGAGAGAGACAGAGACAGAGAGACAGAGAGAGAGAGAGAGAGAGAGAGAGAGAGAGAGAGAGAGAGAGAGAGAGAGAGAGAGAGAGAGAGAGAGAGAACAATTCAGAGAAAGACAGAAACAACAGACAATAGATTGACAGTGACAGACACAGAGCGAAAGAGAGTGAGAAAAAGGAGAGTGAATGAGAGACGTTGAAGAGTGGGACTGGAATCTGGGGGGAGGGGAGTGAAGCAGACGTGTTACAACGAGAAGGTCTATTATATTAAAGATAGTTGTTGTTTTTTTTTGTTGTTTTTTTTTCTTCCGTGGTACCTACCTACCTTCCGCAAACTCCTTGCTGCAACTGTTTCCTAGTGAATCTCTCGCTATTATTTTGTTATTATTTCATTATCTTTTTCTAATTGTTTCTGTTTTTATTTGTTAATATATTTGTGTATATCTTTTGTAATTCAATTGTATGTTGTTTATGATTATGCTTTCCTTATCATTGTTATTGTTCTTGTGTTGATGGCAATGTATTTGTATCTCAATTATGTAATTATTCCGCATACACCGACACAGATTATTGTAACTTATCCATGTATGCACTCACTTAAGCTTTGCCTTTTGTGTATTCCTGTTACTGTATTTATGTATTTGTCAGATCAGAAAATTTAACTGAATAAACAATTGTTTAAACCAAGGGTTTTGGAGTGGGAAAACAGGGGAAGGGGATGGGAATATAGGCAACCTAAAAAAAATTTGTTTTTACAAATTATTACCTCTGCGACAGCTGTCTTGTTAGACAATTACCTAGGACCTCGGAGGTTCAGGCGTAGACGAGAATGTGATGGAACCCGATAAACTCGTACTAAAAGTACCCGTACACTTTACTTCAGTTAAGCAGGGAATGAAAGACAGTAGAAGATCATCTGTAGACTCGAAAAAAATTAAAATAAAGTTTAAAAAAAAACACCAAATCCATGTTCTTCATCGTCGTCATCATCATCATCATCAGCAGCAGCAGCAGCAGTAGCAACAACAACAGCAGCAAATGCAATAACTCCAACAGTAGCAATAGGACAAGCAGCCGCAACAGCAGTAAACTGCATTATTATCATCGCAGTAATCAAAAGCAGCACAGCATCAGCAGTAACAGCAGCAACAATATCACCAGCAACAAACTCATCATAATCATCATCATCATCATCATCATCATCACCAACATCATCTCTACAATCATTATCATCATCAACAGCAGTAACAGCAGCAATAATAGACTCAACAACAAACACACCATCATCATTAATATCATCATCATCATCATCATCATCATCATCATCATCATCATCATCATCATCATCATCATCATCATCATCATTGTAATCACAATCAGCTGTAACATCCGCTACAAAAGCACCAGCAACAAACCCATCACCACCATCATCATCATCATCATCATCATCATCATCATCATCATCATCATCATCATCATCATCATCATCATCATCAACATCGTCACCACAATCATTATCAGCAGCATCAGTAACATTAGCAACAATAGCACCAGCAACAAACACACCATCATCATCGACATCATTTTCATCATCGTTATCATCATCATTGGAATTATCATCACAATCATAATCACAATCATTATCACCATCATCAGCAGTAACTGCAGCAACCACAATACCAGCAACAAACCCACCACCGTTCTTCTTCTAATTCTTCTTCTTTCAAATCATCTTTGTTAAACAGCTTACAATTAACAAAGAGAGAGTGTACATCTGTGTTTATATTCCCCTTCTTGTTTCTTGTTCTTCTCTGTCAAAAAGCTTCCAGAAAGATCGTCCTTCATAAAGACATTATTTAGGATTGTAAATACATTTAAAAATAGATCACTCCATTCTTGTTCTTTTTTTTTCCTCTTTTGTCGGGCTTCTCGTTGTTCTACTTCTCTTTTTGCTTCTACTTGTTATTCCCGACCTTTTTCTCATTCTTCTTCTTCTTCTTCTTCTTCTTCTTCTTCTTCTTCTTCTTCTTCTTCTTCTTCTTCTTCTTCTTCTTCTTCTTCTTCTTCTTCTACTTCTTCTTCTTTTATTTTGTGTTCTAATTCTTCTTCTCCTTCTTCTTTGTCTCGTCATCGTCGTCGTCGTCGACGTCATCGTCTTCTTCTTCTTCATCTTTTTCTTCCGTCAGCCTATCCGGCAGTAATAAGTTTGCTATTCAGGGAGCATGCATTCTTGGACAGCCATGTTGTGCTTGCCTCATATTATTTATTGACTTTCGTTTGACAGCCTCAATAAGGGGTTGCAACTCGAGTAATGCAACCAAGCTGCGAGACAAAAAGGAAATAAAAGCCTCTCTCTCTGTGTGTGTGTGTGTGTGTGTGTGTGTGTGTGTGTGTGTGTGTGTGTGTTTCAAAGAGAAATTAGAGAGAGAGGGAGAAATAAAGCCTGTTGGTGTTATGTGTGTGTTTGTGTGTATGTGTGTGCGTTTGAAAGAGAGACGAAAGAGAAAGAAAGATTAAGAAAGAGAGAGCAACAGAGACAGTGAGACAGAGAGAGACAGACATATACAGACACACGTACGCACACACACAAACAGCGAGCGCATAAGACATTTTATTGCTTAAACGTTAAACATGTTCATTACAAATGGGTTTTAAGGTAAATGTACACAATGACAATGCGAACAGTACCACACACATCCATGTGCTAGCTGTGTACCAGACATAGGCCTACAAAATAAATAGGATCATCGAAATTGAATTCAGGTTTCGTAAACTGGATTAAGTGAGAGAGAGAGAGAGAGAGAGAGAGAGAGAGAGAGAGAGAGAGAGAGAGAGAGAGAGACAGACAGACAGACAGACAGACAGATATATAGACAATAAAATAGCGAAAGTCTCTCCGTGCCTGTTAGAATGTGTGCGTGTCTGCGTGTAACTGTGAGTGTGGATGTGTGTGCGTGTTTGTGTGTGTGTCTGTGTTTGTTTCTGTCTTGCTGTTTGCCTGTCTGCGTGCATGTGTGGAGTGTGTGTTTATTATATGTGTGTGCGTTGCACGAACCATTAAAAAACAAAGAAGAAGAAGATGGCTAGATAGCCCTCTAAATCTACAGCAACAACGGTCTGCCGCTTGTCAGGACCCTTCCATCAGAAAGGA
>CM072524.1:7131989-7181989 GCA_036898135.1 Oncomelania hupensis | reverse complement strand
TTCACCGAAGTGCTCCATTCCTGAATAAATACATCAAACAATCTTTACTTGCGCATTGAAAGAAAACTCCGTTCAAAACCAACGTCTTGCTGCAACCAAGCATAACCAAAGCCTGGATTAAATAAGGTATTTTTGACCAATAATACCCAGCACGTTTTACCCCTCTCGTCTAAAATCATCAGCATTTGGTACGCTTGTGTTGGCACTCTCGTTATATCTAATGTTAATAACTTCAACCAATAACGAAACATCTGCCTGCATTATTGACATATACAGGATAACGTCCAGTCTGTCCATAAACAAACTTATTTGGCACTCTGAGGGGAGCATTCATAAACCTTTTACATGCTAATGTACGAACCTTCTCAATATTTTCTAGTCTATGAAGCCCACACATTTCTGATGCATACATCAAGACTGGCTGGACTTCTCTATCAAACATTCGAAAAAAAAACAACAAAAAACCCAGCTTTTAGATATATCACTATGTTTGCTAATATGTTTAACACACTCAATACATGCACCTATTCCCTTAATTGCTAAGGTATCAACACCTTTCTTAATACTCATTTTAGTCGTAAAAACAAAGAGAGAGAGAGAGAGAGAGAGAGAGAGAGAGAGAGAGAGAGAGAGAGAGAGAGAGAAAGAAAGAGAGAGAGAAACAAAAAAAAAGATTTAAGAAAAAGAAAGAAAGAAGGAAAGAAATTGTCTCCAGATATGTCGTGATGAAAAATAAATACAAAAAACACAATGTTGTGATGTTCATTTTGAAAACGATCTGTAAACACATTTCCAAGATGACTTGGTCACGTTCTGCAGCCATTCATAAGATTCCTACAAAGTGCACAAACGATTATTTTTATCCTGCACGTTGGTGCCAGGGCTCCATTTTCATCATCAACATTATTAAAACATAATATTTGCATTGCGCAAGCTCACACTTCCAAGAATGTTCTGGTTTAAAATGATGCAGAGCTGGAATTGTGCTTTAAAACACGCGCCCATGCAACTAGACTCTTATGTTACTGCTCTTTAATGACTTCATTCCCACTCATGTCACCTACCATTACCCCCTCTATTTGCATTCCCACTTTCCTCTCTCTCCTTATCTTTCTCCGACTTATACTTTCACACACACACAAGCACACACACGCACACGCAAACTCGTGGGAATGCCGGAGGTTTCTGTATACATAGTATCCTCACTTCATGGAAAAGTTGTGCTTTAAATTCCCACAGTCGCTGTTTTTCTCATTTGTTCTTTTCGTCCTTAATCTGTTCTATCTATCCACTATCTTCTTCGCTAGACCAGTTATACACCTATTGTTATTTGTGACAACTCCCCCAATACTCCTCATTTGTGTGTCTGTTGGTCAACTTGAGAATATTGGATGCCTTTTTGTCAAACGGTACAGAAGACTTTCTATGGTATTATTATTTAGCAATGTACATGCAACGAAGAATACAAAGCATGGAGATGAGGTGCTACAGAAGACTTCTGGGCATTTCCTATACCCAACACATCACCAACGACGAAGTCCGACAGACCATCACACAAGCCATTGGACAACACGATGACCTGCTCACAATGGTGAAGAAACGGAAACTCCGATGGTATGGCCACGTCACTAAATCATCAGGCCTTGCAAAGACTATTCTGCAAGGCACAGTGCAAGGAGGTAGAATAGGGAGACCGAAAAAGAGGTGGAAGAACAACATTCGAGAATGGACTGGTTTGACATGAGCGAAGCCATCAGGGCTGCTGAGGACAGAGAAAGATGGAGTATGCTGGTTAAACGATCATCTGTGGTGCCCCTACGACATCAGGGTTACGGGACAGGATAGGATAGGATAGGACATGCAGGCATTTTATATGTACGAGTTTTGTTCAAATTGTATAATGATGTTTATATTCTATTTTGTTCTTGTAAACTTGGGTTTCATAAATTACAGTAAAGCCTCACCGTCCCCTGCATGGGATGCTTTTATTGCAAAGTGACCGGCTGGTGGAGTGCCTTCGGTGTTACCATCAGCATATCTCTTTCAACCAAGTTGTGGTCCTGATTCGGCTCTTTGCAGTCCGCTGGACCCTATAAACAATGACTAACAAACACTCTCTCTATCTTTCTCTCTTTCCAACCAACTCTTTCTTTCTCTCTCTCTCTCTTTCTTTCTCTCTCTCTCTTATCGTCTTCTTCTCTCCCTCCCTCTCTCTCTCTCTCTCTCTCTCTCTCTCTCTCTCTCTCTCTCTCTCTCTCTCTCTCTCTCTCTCTCTCTCTCTCCTTCCTCTAGTCTGTCTCGTCGCCGTCGCCAAATCTCACCTTCAATTTGCTCTCGCTCTCCCGACCCCTATCTCTCTCACTCTCTCTCTCTCACTCACTTTGTCTTCCTCACTCTTTGAAATAAATGTGTTATTCTGAGGATTGGCAATCTCAAAGAACATTTACAGGAATTCGCTAAAAGCTTGCATCTTTTTGATTAGTTCCGTTAGGGTGCATCTCTTCAGAAGAAGAAAAGAGAAGACGAAGAAGAAGAAGAAGAAAAGAAGACCACCCCACCATCGCCAACAATAACAAACTAACAAATGAAGAACAAGAACAACACAGAAAAACAAGAAGGAAAAAAAGAAAAATGTAAGACGAAAAATCTCTTCAAGAAAGAGAGTACAAGGAGAAGAAGAAGAAGCAGAGCACCATCACCATCTCCAACAACTGCGATAACAAACTAAAAGATTTTAAAAAAGCAAAAAAAAAGAATAAGAACAAACAGCAAAACAACACACACACACACACACACACAAAAGAAAACTGTAAGACGAAAAATCTCTTCAAAAAAAATAAGAAGAAGAAGACTGTTAAGAAGAAGAAGAGGACTGTTAAGAAGAAGAAGAAGAAGAAGAAGAAGAAGAAGAAGAGGACATTTGAGCTACAGGGAAGCCTGCTTAAAATCGTAACCATTTCTTTTTGTTTTATCCTCTTTCGTTTACGATCGGGAGAAATTTTTATATGCCAGTCATTACGCGATTATGTTGAAGCCGCAGCGATGCTAAGTGTGTGTGTGTGTCTGTGTGTGTGTGTGTGTGTGTGTGTAGGTGTGTGTATGTGTGTGTATGTTTGTGTGTGTGTGTGCTATTATGATAATAACAATCATTTTCATACATGACGGTATCATTTCGTTTCCTCGTAAAGTTGAAAGCGAAATATGCCTGCAGCAAGATGATGATGATGATGATGATGATATTACGATGATGATGATGATGATGATGATGATAATGATGACGATGATGACGACGACTATGATGATGATGATGATGATGATGGTGATGATAATATTACGATGATGATGATGATGATGATGATGATGATGATGATGATGATGATGATGATGATGATGATGACGATGATGATTGTGATGTTGACGACGACAATGATGATGAAGTGAAGAAGAAGGGTGATGATGATGATGATGATGATGATGATGATGATGATGATGATGATGATGATGATGATGATGATGATGACGAAGACGATAAAAATCCATGTTAAACAGGCACCCGAAAACGGAACAGTCCAGTCCACCCAGTTACGCGACTGGGTACTTGACTTTATTTAGATCCAGGACGGGAAAAACAGCAAAGTAAGAGGAGATAAACGCATTCCCTCATAAAGTTGTACCTGAGAGAAGCCAAAGAATAGACATCAATACTCATGCCAAACCTGCTCACAAAAGCGGCAGAGACCTCACTGGAAGAGAGACTGGTTTTGTTCATCTGCCCCCCCCCCCCCCCTCCCCACCCCTCCTATCTCCCCTTCCATCTCTTTGACAAACTGACAAGTTCAGGGAATATGTTAGATAGATAGATAGATAGATAGATAGATAGATAGATAGATAGATAGATAGATAGATAGATAGATAGATAGCTAGATAGATAGATAGATAGATAGATAGATAGATAGATAGATGAAGAACATTGAGGTTTAACGTCTACACCCACCATTGGCGTTATGGCAGACGGGGATAACCATCCCAGGAAAAGAGGGGTAGGGACCTGAATCAACACTGAACCATCAAAGCAATCATACTCCTAAAATGGACAGAGAAAATGGCCACATTTTATATCGCCCACCACGGGATTCGAACCTGGGTCATCGGTGTGCCAGGCGAACGCTCTACCAATTGAGCTACGGCGGTGGGTCTATAGATAGATAGATAGATAGATAGATAGATAGATAGATAGATAGATAGATAGATAGATAGATAGATAGATAGATAGATAGATAGATAGATAGATAGATAGATAGATAGATAGATAGATTGATTGATTGATTGATTGATTGTTGCTTTAGGTCCAGCGGACTCTTCCGAGCCAAATCAGGACCGGACAACCCCCGATCCGCATAAAAGATCTGCTGAAACAACCCTAGTGGGAAAATTGAATGCCCTCCACCGGCCAGTCACTTTACAATAAAGACATCCCACGCAGGGGACGGCTGAGGCTTTACCCCAACTACTCGAACACCCTGTTACAAAAACAAAATAGAATACAAACATCATTATAAATTATCAACAAAACATATACATATAAAATGCCTATATTGCTAAATAATAACATCATAGGAAGCCCTAGTGACCACCCGGCAGAAAGCGTCCAATACTCCCAAGCTGATCCAACAGACCTCATACACAAACAAGGAGTCTTGTCCAGGAAGAGTTTTCAAGAAAAAAGGTAGGTCATTGATCTAGCGAAGAAGAAGATAGTATAGCAGAGTGATAGGACAGAGCAGGAATGGGAAAGAGTAAATGAGGAAGACAGCGACAGTGGGAATTTAAAGCACTAAATTTCCAGAAAGTGGGGATACTATTTATACTGAAACCCCCGGCACCCCAACGGGGGTAGATAGATAGATAGATAGATAGATAGATAGATAGATAGATAGATAGATAGATGGATGGATGGATGGATGGATGGATGGATGGATGGATGGATGGATGGATGGATGGATGGATGGATGGATGGATGGATGGATGGATGGATGGATGGATGGATAGATAGATAGATAGATAGATAGATAGATAGATAGATAGATAGATAGATAGATAGATAGATAGATAGATAGATAGATAGATAGATAGATAGATAGATAGATAGATAGATAGATAGATAGATAGATAGATAGATAGATAGATAGATAGATAGATAGATAGATAGATAGATAGATAGATAGATAGATAGATAGATAGATAGATAGATAGATAGATAGATAGATAGATAGACAGAAAACCATGCCCCATTTTTGGTTTGGTCTTCAGCGCCAAATCATAAAGAAGTCAATGCAATTCTTGAAATAAAAGCAAACTCCGTCGTTGCTGAGTTATCTATTTCCTTATTAACCATCAAGGCAAGCATGAAAAAACCCACCGTCCAAATGTAGGGCCATCTAGCATTAACATCAATATCTACAACAACACAATCACTGTACTATTTACTCTTAGTGTTTGTCGATGGCAGGACAGTAGTTAACCGTAAAGAAGCCCACAGAAATAAAAGACAAATTGCTTTTGCTGAATCAGATATCTCTATATAATATTTTCTAACCCCAATCAGCAGTCTCGACATTACAGCATGAAGTAGTATAACAACATTATACGATCTATACTATTAGCATCTACAGCAACATCAAAAGACCAACGAGCCCTTTAAATCGTAGGGAAATAACGGCTGGGAAAGTTCGTACTTAAAGATAATGCAACAACTGAAATAAACGGGTGAGAGAGGCGGGAGAGAAGCGGGAAGATGGTGTGAGGGGGACAGGGGGGAGGGCAGAGATTTAATTGCCTTTGCCGTGTGCGAACGCGAAGGTTAACAAATTGAAAGCGGAAATAAACTTGGAAAAGCAACAGGTAGCAAACAGAGAGAGAGAGACAGAGACAGAGAGAGAGAGAGAGAGAGAGAGAGAGAGAGAGAGAGAGAGAGAGAGAGAGAGAGAGAGAGAGATGGCAGCACGGATTTAATCTGTCCAGGGCTAGGGTCCGGGTCTCAGCCTTAGCCAACAGATAACATGACCTTGACGTTCCAACACTGCAGGGCCCTTGCACCTTCGGACGAGAAAATAAACAGGGCCTACGGGTACAGTTTGTGCAAACAGACATACCCATCGCAAAGACTTGAAAGATTCTGACGCCTTCAATGTCCTACAGACGGATGAGTGCCAGTTCCATGAGCATACACAGCGAGCTGTAAGTGGTAGGTCCCTGGCAGTCGTCCAGGAGTGCCCAGGTATCTACACAGTGGTAGACGACACGCCTACAGCTGCAAGCTGGAGTCTTGGTCGTGCTGGAGTAATGTTGGATCCTGTTTTCGGACAAACGCCTTGAGCAACATTTGAGCCGGTAAAATTGTACATAAGAGCGGTGATAAAATACACTAATCCAAAAATGCTGTCGTGGCTCTGATTCCCAGCACTCCGACTAGCAAATGATACAGTCACATAATTTGTTATGGCGTTACCCTTCGCTGGTGATTGACCCATGGCTGCGAGTAAAGATAGCGCCATCTAATACGATAAAACACGATTGAATCAACATTGGTAATAAACTTTATTCCTAATAATAACATTGGATGCTGATGATATAAACGATCTCCCCCCCCCCATCTTTCCCCCTTCCCACACAAACACAAACCACCAATCAGGCACGAAACGCGGTGATCTGTCACCAACAAAGTCGCCGGGGAAACGGAAAGGACATTTTTATTATTTTTTATTTTAAAAATTATAGATAGGCTGCATCCAATACCAGTATAAAAGGGAGGGAAACCGGAGTACACGGAGAAAGCCCACTCAGGTGACCCGAGTTCAACTGTTGATTATGATTGGAGGCGGGCGAACTAGATACGGTGTTTTATCAATTCTTGTAGGCGGAGGGTTCAGAAAAATACCTGCTACGCTCTGCAGAATAGTTTAACATAGACTGTATTGCGCCAACAGCTGCTGCCCTGGCAAGGTTGAAGCCCATTTGGAAAGACAAGACCATCAGTCTGCACTCCAAGCTAAGGCTGCTGCGCTCCGTTGTCATGCTTGCGAAACATGGGCCCTCACAGCAGACCTACAGCTACGAATACAAAGTATGGAGATGAGGTGCAACAGAAGACTTCTGGGCATTTCCTATACCCAGCACATCACCATCGACGATGTCCAACAGACCATCACACAAGTCACTGGACAACATGATGATCTGTCCACAGTGGTGAAGAAACAGAAACTAGAGCATCAGGCCTTGCACGACCATCCTGCAAAGCACGGCTGAAGGAAGCAGAAGAAGAGGAAGACAGAAAATGAGGTGGGAGGACAACATTCGAGAATCGACTGGTTTGACACTGAACGAAGCCATGAGGGTTGCTGAGGACAGAGAAAGATGGAGTAAGCTTACGCTGGTTAAACGACCATCTGTGGTGCTCCAACGACTTTCAAGTTATGGGATAGGCTAGGATAGGAAGGTATGGCATCCACAATTTTCCAGTTCTTCAAGGAGCTGCAAAATCACACAGTTTAGTATCACATATCTTTGTTTTCAAATTCACAGTGAGTGTTGCCACACTGGAAAAAATAACCTCTTTTAAACGTGAAGGTTTTAAAATAAATTCATAAATTCAATTATATACGTGCCTATTCATAACATGAAGGTGGAATCTTAAAATATCATCGCAATGAATAATATATTTAGGCGGCATTTGGTTAGTTACGTAACAAGGAGACGACAACTAAAGTTCAAATCTTAACGGTCGGTGTGAGCAACGATTGCCCGTTATTTCATCATCATCATCATCATCATCATCATCATCATCATCATCATCATCATCATCATCATCATCATCATCATCATCATCATAACCATCAGAAGAAGAAGAAAAAAAAGAAGAAGAAGAAGAAGAAGAAGAAGAAGAAGAAGAAGAAGAAGAAGAAGAAGAAGAAGAAGAAGAAGAATTAAAAGTAGTACAATGCAAAGATCTTAAACAAACAAATACATCGAATCAATCAACGCCGTTTTGGAAACGCAAATCTTTCAAATATTATATGAAACCTGAAAAGAAGAGTGAGCCAATCATGTAAAAAAAATAGAAGAAAGTTAC
The DNA here is from genome assembly GCA_036898135.1 of Oncomelania hupensis. NCBI lineage: Eukaryota > Metazoa > Mollusca > Gastropoda > Littorinimorpha > Pomatiopsidae > Oncomelania > Oncomelania hupensis. Next base: position 7,173,861 of record CM072524.1, on the reverse strand, counting down.
AATTTAAAAAAAAAAGCAATGAGAAAAAAAAGATCGAAAGAAAAGAACTTACTGTTTTATACATCTGTCTTGTTGACGTGTCTTCTCAGATTAAATAAAAGGATGTCGTCTACTTTCGTAATAAACGCCTTTCTTCCAAGTAGGGTCATTCGTGTGGGATTATCGGCCCTGTTACAGAATTTTCCAGGAATACATATTTTAAACATTCTTGGGATATGCATCAAGTCCGATTAATACAAACAAACATGCAGATAAAAATAGCAGTAAACAGCCTTGAAATGTGTATAAAGTCTGATTACATTTAAAAAAAAAAAAACAATACAGGGGAAAACAGCATGTCTTATGTTTGTCTGTTTCTGTTATTTTGTATAAAAATGGGTGGTTTTTTGTCTTTAGATTTGTAAGGAGTCGCATTACGAATAAAAGCATTACATGATGAAAACATTAAACTAGTTTGGCATTAATAAAAGCCACGAACCCAGCGAGAATTTTTTTTTTTAAATTATGTTAAAATAGACCGTAAACAATTTTTTTTAAATCGTGAAACTGTGTTAAAAACAAGAAAGAAAGTCGTCTTTAAAAAAAATAAGGACAAAAAGTGAGACATGAAAAAAACAGTATTAAAAACTTTTGCTTAAGAATGCAGAAAAAAATAGACGGAATGAAGAAAAGAGAGGATTATATAAGGAACGAAAGAAAGCGAGAGAACTGAAAGAAATACTTCTTTCATTGGAAAGAGACAGAAACATATAATTAAAATCAAACACACATGCACGGAGAAATAAATTAATTAAGAAATAAAGAGAAAAAGAAAGAAAGAAAGAAAGATTTAGACAAAAAAATAAAAAGGCATACAACTGGACACTAAAGAAAATTTTTGAAAATGGGGAGAAAGATAAAGAAAAGAAAACAACATGGCGAACCATTCTACTGTATTGCCAAACACCAAAACTGATAACCTTTGAATTGTTGTTCTCCGATGCCTTATTTTAAGACCCTCTGAGTCCTTATATTAGACACTTTACCTTATTTTAAGACCCTCTGAGTCCTTATATTAGACACTTTACCTTATTTTAAGACCCTCTGAGCCCTTATATTAGACACTTTACCTTATTTTAAGACCCTCGGAGAAATTATTATTAAGACGTTCTGAAGCCTGATTTTAAGACCCTCTGAGGACTTATTTTAAGACGCTCCGAGGCTTTATTTTAAGAAGCTATGTCGTCTACTTTCAAAGACAAAGGAAGGTCTTGTCTTTAACTCACAGAAGCTCCAACAAGATAACAACAGTTCTAAACGAGAGATACTTTTAGGTACGGATGTGGTGCTTCTTCAAATCAAAGGCCAGACCATTGAAATTGTTGAATAATACAAATATCTCTTCATTATGATAGATAGTAAGTTACCCTTGCAGCCAATGCTGAAATGATCTTCAAGAAATGTAGGCAGAGAATGTTTATGTTATGCTCTTGGTGTCACATAAAATACTGGAACAGTGCTACCGTGCGTACATTGAGGCGGTACTTACATTTTCATTTATTTGCTGGCATCAGTCCCTGGATTTTGGCTTTGGCCAACAACCTGGAGAGGATTGGGCCCTGCCAGGTCTTTCTTGCCAAAGACACACTGCATGATGAATAAAACCATTTACTTCATACCGGATCAGTCGTCGCCCGGGTCAACAAGGACTGCGCCTTCCGTTGGCCACCAGGACAGAGGTGATAAGATTGCTACTGATGGACAACTTAGCAGGATCCGCACGAGAGACAACATCGTTATAAGAAACTGGAATGTCATGACCTTAATTGCGGAGGGCCAATTAGAAGAACTTGCCCACGAGCTGGACCACTATCGATGGAACATCTTAGGAATCAGCAAAATGCGATGAAAAGGCCTAGGTGAAACAACGGCCGACAAAGGCCACAAGCTTTATTTCAGCGCTAGAGATGACGGGCACGAACACGGCGTTGGATTCTTGGCCCAAAAAGACATTCTATCCACTGTCATGAGTTGCCGCCCAGTCTACAGTAGACGCATTACCATCCTTCTGAGAGCAGCCCCTTTCAACATCACCATCATCCATATCTATGCCCCAACATCAGACTATGACGACAGCGAAGTGGAGGATTTCTATGAAAATCTACAAGCTGTCCTTGACCAAGCGCCGAAGATGGACATAGTCATAGTGCAAGGCGACTGGAATGCCAAGGTTGGTCAAGATGTGCACTACAACTGGGGAGACACATGTGGACCCCACTGCGACTACGAGACAAATGACAGGGATCTGAGAATCTTGGAGTTTGCCAGATACAACAATCTGATACTGGCAAATACATTTGGTCTCCACAAAAATCCAGACGATGGACATGGCACAGTCCCAGTGGAAGCGGGGAGCATCACAATCAGATTGACTACATCATGGTCAAGACACGCTTCAGACACGCATAAACATTGGCAGGACACGCACTTTTCCAAGAGCAGATATCGGAAGTGACCACGCTTTCGAGATGATGTCCTTCCGTCTCCACTTGAAAAGAGTAAACACAGCAAAGTGCACCAGACTGAAGTTCGACTTGGACAAAATGCAAGACCTGGAGGTGGCAGAAATATTCCAAGCCATAATTGGAGAGACATTTGCACCACTGCTCATTTTGGGAGCTGGTGAAGTAGATGTCAACACCATAACCACCACCTTCAACTCAGCTGAGACAGATGCCGCCACTGAGATCCTTGGCAAGCACCGGCCAAAGAAGAAGCCGTGGATCACACCTGAACTTTTGGACCTGTGTGATAAACAAAGAGAGATGAAAAAGAAAATGTACAACTCACATGGAGTTGATGCCTACAGAAAACTTTACAACGGCATCCTAAAAGGCTTGCGCACAACAAAGGAGAACTGGATAGAAGATCAATGCCAGGAAAAAATAGAGAACAGTCTGAGCCAGAACAACTGCAAGAAGACCTACCAGACTGCGAAGAGGCAGAAAAGTGTTAAACAGCCCAAGGTCTCCAAGATCCAAAGCAAATCTGGCATACAGAAGAACAAGAAGTCTTGGATAGATGGACAGAGTACTGCTCTGACCTTTACAACCACACCACAAATGGAGACCCATCAGTTCTAGCATTATATCCCCAAAACAGAGTGGAGGAAGAAACCCTCCCAATTCTCCGAGAGGAAGTTGAGACAGTAGTGCAATCACTAAAGAATGGGAAGTCAACGGGAGTGGACAACATATTCGCGGAATTGCTGCAAGCCGAAGGAGAAGCGATGATTGACGCCCTCACCATTATCTGTAACATATCCGGCAGAATGTGGAGTGGCCTATACCATGGCCCCAGTCGCTTGTCATCACTCTTCCCAAAAAGGATACCTTCAGAAGTGTGAAAATTACCCCACCATCAGTGTGACGGTGGGTCTATTGTTCTGGGCTCTGCACAATGGAATGCTATTACCCACTCGTCTATTGTCGGTGGGGATCGCTAGTAATCTCCCTGTTACTTAACTTAATACATTTATTTGTTTAGCTCGGTCTGTGTTTAGGCTGGGGGTACAGAGATAGAAAGAAAAATGGTAAAAGATTACTGTCACACTAGCTCTCACACGGCTATGAAACATAGGTAGTCCAGCCACTTGATAACAGTAAATATCACACATTTATTTTCTCTACTCTATACATGATCTTCGATGTAGAAAACTAACTTAAAAGTTCAAATGTCACTGCGAATGGTTTGCTCTTGATAGTTCTAGGCAGCTACTTTATCATCATCGGGCACTGGATACTTTCTGCCCTAATGGTCAGAGTTCTTGAAGAGTGGACTACTGTGGTCCTTTGATACCAGTTTTAGTGCAGTGTTTCGAGGGGCACTTAACTGTGTGGTCGAAGCGCTGCGTTGTGGTTGCTTCCTTGATAAGCTGTGTTGTGGTGGAGTCTTCTCCTTGTGGCTAGACTGGTGGGCTCTCTCCGCTCAGTGCGTTAGATGCCTCGGCAGGCCAACGTTCAGTGACGACTTGTTTTTGTCTTTCGCCGGGTTGGACTCACGATACAATGCCTGCTCGTCTTTTTGACAATGTCAGGCCGTGGCTAACTTGATTAAATTTGAATTTTCAACAAGCCCTGCTTCCCTAGTCGGTCAGTGGAGAGATTTCTGGAGCGTAGCTGTGTTCTGCTCTCAGCTTGAACGCAGAATGAAACTTCTACCTCTCTGCTTGAACCAGGCAGATCTGGTCTACCTAAGCTAACTGTGTTCTGATTGGATTTAAAATCGGCTCTCTTTTTAAGCTTCGATGAGGTCACTACACTGCGCGGGCGTCACTATACAACTGTGTTACACTGACTTAACAAGGCAAAAGCTTAAACTGTGCTGTATAAAACGGCCTATTGTTACAATCAGTCTCATCAGCCATCCTAACAAGATCCTCCTGAAAATAATACTCAACAGGTTGAAACCCCAAGCTGAACAAATCATAGCTAAAGAAGAAGCAGGATTCATGGCAGGGTGAAGTACCATTGCACGGATTTTCAACATCTACGAGAATACCTACAGCACCAACAACATTCTATATGATGTGTTTGTAGACTTCAAGAAAGCGTCTGAACGAGTCTGACATGCAGCTCTGTGGGCAACCATGAGAGTATACAACATCAGCCCTAGAATTATTGAATTGATTAAAGGCCTGTATGACAAGGCTAGCAGTGCAGTCCTCCACAACAGCGCCATCGGGAACTGGTTCAGAGCAATAATCGATGTGCGTCAAGGATATCTACTCTCTATAACACTCTTCAACATCTTCCTAGAGCGCATCATGTCAGATGACCTTGCAGATCACGAAGGCACAATCTCCAACCTCCGTTTTGCGGATGACATTGATGGATTGGCTGGAGAGGAACAAGACCTTGAACAGCTGGTACAGAGGCTTGACACCACCTCCAGAGCCTATGAAATGGAAATTAGTGCAGAGAAGACCAAAATGATGACCAACAATACCAAATGGGCTAACATGGACATCAAAGTCCAAGGCCAATCCCTCAACACGAGAGCTTAGGAGGATATTTAGGAGGCATTGTATCCACAGCGACTGAAACCAAAGCTTTTCAGATTTTGGGATAGGTCAATCAGGCTAGCTATAAATAGCGTCGCCGATGCTTCCTTTCACTGGAAGGTAGGGGGATGGGGGGGGGGGGGCGCAGGCAAGCTATAAATAGCCCGCAACATGCAAAATGCTTAGGAACTGAACAGTGCTGCTCACATAGGAATTGAGCTGGTGTGTATTAGACAGTGGGTCCCGACAGAAATTCCTCTCCAGGATCGCACAAACAACTGCTGCCATGACAAGGTTGAAGCCCATATGGAAGGATAGGCCCATCAATCTACATTTCGAGGTAAGACTGCTGCGATCCCTTATCATCTCCATCTTTCTATACGCTTGCGAAACATGGACCCTCATAACAGATCTACAACGAAGAATACAAAGCATGGAGATGAGGTGCTACAGAAGACTTCTGAGCATTTCCTATACCCAGCGATGGCGCTGTTGTGAGGACTGCACTGGTAGCCTTGTCATACAGGCTTTTGATGACTTCAATAATTTTAGGGCTGGTGTACACTCTCATAGTTGTTCACAGAGCTGCATATCAGACTCGGTCAAACGTTTTCTTGAAGTCTACAAACAAATGATGAAGATCTTGTTGGTGCTCTAGGTATTTCTCGCAGATTATTCTGAAGTTGAAAATTCAGTGGTACTTCTCCCTGCCCTGAATCCTGCTTGTCACACATGCCATTGGATAACACGATGACATGCTGTAACGGAGGGTTTTTCGTGTATTTAAATTATATATTTATTTATATATAACTATGTTTAGTCTAATGAATGAGTGTGTGAGTGTGGCTGTCTGACGCTCAGTATAAAGGTGTGTGTTCTCTCTCTGTTTACTATACTCTTTCATCCACCACCACACACGTGCTTACAGACAAGGACAAAGTCTACACAGTTATTTCTCTTTGCCCTTCTGTTATACTATTTCTCATTCAATCATGAACATACACATTAAATAATTCACGTATAAAATAAATCATTCACAGATACATTAAATCATACAATTCTTTCCAGCATATAAATAAATTCACAAAGATAATAATTAAGTGCACACAGTTAACTTAATAAGTTCACGCAGTCAATTTGATGAATGCACACAGTTAACTTAATAAGTTCACGCAGTCAATTTGACAAGTGCATATAGGTTGCTTTCAGAATTCAACACTAGCAGAAGTCGTTGTCCCTTTCTTGAGACGTCACTCGACTCTACTCTTTGCATTAGCATCGACACAGATAAAGATTTCACTTCGATGACTTGAAGGAGATTCTAGAATTCACAGTTTCTATTTACTAACCGTATTCGAGGATCGTTTTCAAGCACTCCCGGCGCGGAATTATTAGCCGACGCTGGGGTCACAGCCACACACCGAAGACGCTGCAGGTGTCTTCGTGGCATAGATCCGGAGGTTCACTTCGGCACCGTTGCTGCACGTCTGCACCAGTGATGGTAGTCGAAGGAGAGATAAGGCAATGATGGTGTCCACATCCGGTCAAGTAGGTGATCTTATATGGACAGATCCATCATCCACACATTAGGGGTTCTCCGCTCCGTACCGGCCCCGCTGTATTCTATAGATACAGCTATCTTATTCCTTAGCAGAATCAGGCTTTCTTAGCGCACCCAACTCGGTTGATACGTCATCTCTGAGCTAACAACAGCTCACAAAACTAAATTATCATTTCAATCGTAAATAACGCAGTGACGTCATAACGTCTTCCTACACAAACGTGTACGAAACGCGTTCGTTACACATGCTCACAGTGGTGATGGAACGGAAAAGCTGATAGTATGGCCACTTCACCAGAGCACCCGATTATTTAGCTGAAAATGGTGAGAAGAAATAATTTACAAAGGGATTACCATAGAAAAGTGGTTGAAACTTGTGCGACAAGTGCGTTACCATGTAAACAAAAGGATAGCAAAATTCATCTCCTCTAGTTCTTGTTCGGAGAAATCGCGTGCGAAGTATTACATTACGAATAAGTATTTTGAAAAGTATTTTTCTTGGCGGTGTCGTGACTCTGAATATTATCATATTTCCTTCTGTTTTTAATTACTTGAAGAAAACAAGAGAGGGCAAGCCCTTCAAATGTATTTCCAGACACACCCACAATAGCCGTAACCTATGAACAATATATGGAAGCAAAAACTTATCAAACTCGGATCAGTCAAGTTTTAGATATAGCGCAACACGTGTTTAGCAAATGGCGAAGCACAATGACCTTGACATTTGAGAAAATACCAATAATGAATCATCTAAAAAGCTTAGCAGTGGATTAAAGTATCCGTTAAACAAAAAAAAAGGATGAGTTTCGGTTCAGTTATTTTTGGGAAAAAACAAAAAAGTGTGTTTTGATCAAAAAGGCCAAACTTGGAGCGACGGACCAACCGATTAACAGCACACCAGCTCAATGCCTATGTGAGCAGCACTGTTTAGTGCCTCCACATTTTGCTGGCTGCGGGCTATTTATAGCTTGCCTGCACCCTTCCTTCCAGTGAAAGGAAAAGGAAAGGAAGCATCGGCGAAGCTATTTATAGCTAGCCTGGCTGACCTAACCTCAAAACTAAAAAAAACTTTGGTAGAGTCGCTGTGACAGCTAGACAACCTCACTGCTACTGAACAATGGCTGGTGTTTTTGAAGTACCTGTATACCTAAAAATTCAACGAAATCGCTTAAGCCGTTTTTTTATAAAATTATTTTTTGAGATATTGAGCCAAACGCGTTTAGCAACATAATGACTCCAGTGACCTTGACCTTTGCGATAGAGCTAATAGGACTGAACTGGAGTCAAGCCACTAATCTAGGTCACGGTCCTATGAAGTTGAGTCAAAAATCGTCCAGTGGTTTTTAGTGGCTTCCAACGGACAGAACGACAGACTGACCAACCGACGTTTTTGGCTCGTTCTGATTCCCGACTATTTCAAAGTATTTTTATAAAAGTCTGAAAACACCCCCAAAAAATCATAAATATTATTCAAGTTCCATCTTAAAGTATTATATAACCCTTACCATTCAAAACATCCTCCTCAAATTTCATATATCCCTCTTTAAAAACCAAATAAACAACGGAGGTTTCCATAACAACGTAACGAATACCAGTACGGAAAAGACAAAGAAATTCAGCAGATTTTGCAGAGCGACTCAACAGTGGAGCACTCGCATAGTTCTGTGCGGGAGTGCCTGCAGGTTCGCATCTCGAAGAAGACGGCAGATTGTTCTCAAGGGTGGCGAAATCATGTAATGACTCTTTACAGGATGGCTCACTTCCGCTGCAGTGGCACGTTTTTAAAGAACCTCGTCAACCTTTGAAAAGGCAGGTTCGGGCAGGATGAAGATAACACGTATGCGTTGAGGACGGTGAGAGTCGCGACTGAGCTTGCCTATATAATTGAATGTAAGCTAACATGCACAAGGTGGGGCCGGGTAGCTCAGTTGGTAAGAGCGTCTTGTTAGTAACCGAAAGGTCGCTGGTTCAAATCCCGGATTGGTCATCGTGTGATCATATTATTTTCCCCTTTACCAACAACTGGCCCGCTGTTGTCAGTATAAATCGGTCCAGTAGTCACCTATATGCGAAAGTGTCGTGTGACTATAATCTACTAACAACAACAACAACAACACATGCACAAGAAATACACTGCTGGCAATTCGATAGGTTCCCTGTCGTACTCGCGAGTGAACTTTCCGCGTATGTGTTTTGAGCCAGCCTTTTTATTTATTTATTTATTTATTTATTTATTGTGCGTTAGTCTCGTTTTCTGAGAATTGTTTGGTTTTTGTTTTGTTTCCGCGTATGTGTTTTGAGCCAGCCTTTTTATTTATTTATTTATTTATTTATTTATTTATTTATTTATTTATTTATTTATTGTGCGTTAGTCTCGTTTTCTGAGAATTGTTTGGTGTTGATCTCAAGGAAAGCAACCTTCTAGATTTCTCCTGAACTTGGAGTACTAATGTGCCCTGGTTGTCGCGGCTGCTCAAATGCTAATTTCCCAACCCGATGCCCGTTGCAGCAAGTGACCCTACACTTAATTGGTATTTGGGAATTGCTAAACAAAGGTGGAATTTCTGAACCGCTAATTTCACCGGGAGTATTACTGTCGCTCTAATTACACTGCTAAATTAATTCTTATGTATCTATCAATTATGAAAAACAACAGACACTGCTTATTTAACCTTGCTGACCACTATCAATAATGGTGGTCCGGAGACACTGCTAATTGACTTTGAGTATCACTATCCTAGTATCAATAATGGTAGTCCGTAGGTATGGTTATAACTGTACTTTGACTACCTCCATCAATAATGGTAGTCTTTTGACACCGCAGATTATTATCAATAAATTGTATGGTAAATTGTATGTATCCGTAGACACTGCTACTTTAACCTTGAGTGAACTTACAATCAATAATGTAGTCCTATCCTATCCCGTAACTCGAAGGTCGTTGGGGCACCACAGATGATCGTTTAACCAGCGTAATCCATCTTTTTCTGTCCTCAGCAACCCTCAGGGCTTCGCTCAGTGTCAAGCCAGTCCATTCTCGAATGTTGTCCTCCCACCTCTTTTTCTGTCTCTCTCTTCTTCTGACTCCTTGCAGTCCTTTGGCATTAATACTGCTAACATAATAAAACCCAAAGTATAGGTAAAAGGTAAAGGTAGTCCCATAGCCTTGTGGCCGTAGGGGAGCGTGATGTTGGAGATCACACTTAGTTTGGGCCAGCGTAATGAGGGTGATGCCCACCTCTCTCCTTCGCTGCTTTACCTTCCCCACCCTTAAGAGAGTAGGTACTCAGTCACAGTTGAGTCAACTGGGGGCGTTGTTATTTGTCGCTTCACGTTATGCTGTCACCCATCCAAGTGCTAACCGCACTGGACGGTGCTTACCTTGCGACACAGTAGCGAGTGCTCCAACCACTGCGCTATCCGACCCCCACCCAAAGTATTACTACATTAATAATAATAGTATTTGGGAACTACTGCTTTTACCTAATATCCCTATCAATAAGAAAAATGTTAACAGACTATAATTATAATTGTAAAATAACCTGCAATTTCTTGTATTCCTTCTGAGCCTATACATTTAATTATTTGAAGAAGTTCCTATTTCTAATTAAATCGAAAATGTGCAAATATAACTCAGGAGGACTCCATTATTGTCAATATTTTCTCACGAGAGAAGTTCCTCAAACTTGCGGGCCTGTGTGATGTACTGCACGCAGTCAATATAAAATTTCAAAAAATAAACATTCGATTTTCTTTCCGTCTTCCAATAGCGATTTCCCTGCCTTTACACCACCTGTTTGAGTGATGGATGTGTATGTGTTGTGTGTGTATGAGGGTGGATGAGACAGGTGAGCGTGTATGTTGGTACAGATCGCCGCTCTTTGAACCAGATTGATTTGGGGAAAGGCGCGTATATAGCATCCAGTATTATTAATATTAAGAAACATTCAACGTAAAGAGAAACGAGATCGCTTGGGTCTGTGTTGGAGACAGTTTTACCCTCAAATCAGCACAAACACAAGCGTGAAGGCCGCAGTCAAAAGTGCACAAGCGGAAAGCACGTGCTCTATCGTCACATGGCGCATGGCTTGCGTGAGGTCATGCTTCGGTCTCTCACGATAGGAGGAAAAATTATCTTATAATTCGGCCCCTTCTCCTCCTTTTAGATCTTATATTCTCCTCCTCTTCATTCTTCACCTCTTCATCGTCCTCCTCCTCCACCATCATCATCTTCTTCTCCTTCTTCTTCTTCTTATTACAAATAAGAGAGATCCATCGTAGGCATAGGTCTCGCCTGCCCAGAGACAAGCGCACAAGCGCCTGTGTGTCAAGTGTTTTAAGACTTTCGTAGAACTTTTATAATGTGTGTATACATTGTGAGTTTGTTTGTTTACAAGCTGAATCTATTATTCTTTTTAAAGCTAATAGACAGTCGCTTTGAAATTAGTATATATATATATATACAAACAGGGGCCATGCTAAGATCGTGGAGCCATTAATCGTCACATAAAAATATTGACCAACATTGAGCACGACCTTCCCTGTCGGACCATTGAAGTAATAATCCGCCTGCTCAGAGACAGAGAGTGAAAAGTGAGAGAGAGAAAGAGAGAGAGAGGAGAGGAGGAAGGGAGGAAGGGAGGAAGAGATGCTGCTAATCTCTTTCTTGGTTCAGAATGTACCAAACCTACTCGGGTAGTCTTACAGTTTGTACTTGTTGACCCTAACAGTAGCGTTGCCTGCCTCGGCAGTAAGTACACGGAGGAGGTCACTGGGGCAAGGTCGAACAGTGCGATCACAGGCGTAGATGAATGACAGCAATCATTGCCATCTGACCTCTTACCTCTTCCATTACGGGTTGATCACTACTGACCGCTTGACCGCTAGTCCTTCATGCTCCCCATCACTCTATGACCTTTTGACCTTCGACGACCTTCACGTTGCACCCCAAACTGATTTGCCTGCCAGTGTTTGTCCATCTCTCTCTTTTGTTGCTCGCTCTCTCTTCCTCTCTCTGTCTTTCTCTCTCTCTCTTTCTCTTTCATTCTCTCTCTCTCTTTCTCTCTTTCTCTCTTTCATTCTCTCTCTCTCTCTCTCTCTCTCTCTCTCTCTCTCTCTCTCTCTCTCTCTCTCTCTCTCTCTCTCTCTCTCTTTGCGCCACGAACTTTGTTGGAAATGTGCGCAATATAAATCCCATTATTATTATTATTTTTATTATTATTATTATTATTATTATTATTATTATTATTATTATTATTATTATTATTATTATTATTATTATTATTATTAACCCTTTGATCTTTTTGGACTCTAATGACATCTTTCCATTATCCTTTCATAGTTGACCTCCTGTGACCTTCATCTTGCACCCCAGTTTTTTTTTGCATGTCATCAATGTAGGACCCGTGTGGGACCTTTACGCATCACATTATCCTTTGAACTGTAATGTTTGACATTTAGGAGCGGCGATCTTTAAACTCATCCCCAAACTAATTATATTGCCTGAGTATTAAACAATAATACCAGTCCTTTCCCTCATCATCTCATTTCTAATTCTCTAAAACGGTTGACCCTTTTTTTCATTCGTCTTACGACCAAGCCTTTGCCTTTGATCTAGTTCTATTGCCACTGTAGATTATTCTAACCTATAAAGGGAAAAGTGAAAGCCCCAGTTGAAAACCTGTCTTTCCTTTATAGGCATGACTGATTCACTGCGGCAACAGTACCCCCCGTTGGAGTGCCGGGGGTTTTCAGTATAAATAGTATCCCCACTTTCTGGAAATTTAGTGCTTTAAATTCCCACTGTCGCTGTCCTCCTCATTTGCTCTTTCCCATTCCTGCTCTGTCCTATCGCTCTGCTATACTATCTTCTTCTTCGCTAGATCAATGACCTACCTTTTTTCTTGAAAACTCTTCCTGGACAAGACTCCTTGTTTGTGTATGAGGTCTGTTGGATCAGCTTGGGAGTATTGGACGCTTTCTGCTGGGTGGTCACTAGGGCTTCCTATGATGTTATTATTTAGCAATATAGGCATTTTATATGTATGTGTTTTGTTGATAATTTATAATGATGTTTGTATTCTATTTTGATTTTGTAACCGGGGGTTCGAGTAGTTGGGGTAAAGCCTCAGCCGTCCCCTGCGTGGGATGTCTTTATTGTAAAGTGACTGGCCGGTGGAGGGCATTCAGTTTTCCCACTAGGGTTGTTTCAGCAGATCTTTTATGCGGATCGGGGGTTGTCCGGTCCTGATTTGTCTCGGAAGAGTCCGCTGGACCTAAAGCAACAATCAATCAATCAATCAATCAATCTAAGATCCATGCATGATGACGTCATACTATTCCATCACCCTGCGTACCTCTAGTCTAAGGGTGCCGCTTGTTTTCTATTTCCGCGGAGTAAGCCCCTACATGACTGGCTAAGCTGCCACGGGATCAGGACCATAACCACAATCACGTGCCAAGCGGGTCAACACGATGGACGATGTGTTCTATTTTACGTAGAGGTAAATAGTTACCTTCAGACTGCTGATTAATTGTTTTTCCTCAACGCCGTCTTTTCGCTTTGACCAAAAAATGTTTAGTTCGGGCCATCCCGGGCTAGCCGGTTCATTATCCGGGTCAGCGCCCGATTTTATGCGGTTGGGTCCGCATCAACCGGATTAGCGACCCGAGGTCTATTGCATAGGTGAGCAAATGCACTGTATGCTTGTCACGTCCTGTGCAATATGCGTACCTGTGGTTTTAGACAGAAACTGCAGGGTGAGAGAGAGAGAGAGAGAGAGAGAGAGAGAGAGAGAGAGAGAGAGAGAGAGAGAGAGAGAGAGAGAGAGAGAGAGAGAGAGAGAGCGAAGCCGTCTCCTTCCATTGTAACTATGGGTCCACTGAGCTCAACGAAAAATGTCTGCCATCGCATTGTCTGTGACCGGCGGAGATCACTGGGGTTGTCTGCCCATCATTCATCACTGAGTTATCGCCCTTCGTCAGTCACTATGCGCCATTTTTTTTTAGATCTATACTATTCTACGTCACTGTAGGCGCTCCTTGCCTTTCGGACGTCGTGTCTGTGACCACAATAGCACATTGCTGCTAGCTAGTCCAAGATCTTGGCCTTAGGCATTGTCATTTTCCTTCGCCTCCCCCTCCTACCTCTACCTCCCCCCCCCCCTCCCACCTTCGTCCCGTTCTTTCTCTCTACATACTAGACGAACGACCCCGCTTGCTCGTCTGCCCCGTCGCTCTCTCTCTCTCTCTCTCTCTCTCTCTCTCTCTCTCTCTCTCTCTCTCTCTCTCTCTCTCTCTGATATTTATTATAGTTATTTGTTTTGTCATTTTATTATAATTATCTGCTTTGTCGTTGACATATATGACTGAATATCGGAGAGTGTTGAATATAAATGATATGAGGAACGATTAGATTCCCGCTTGAAATCATTATCCTTGTTGTGAATAAAATGTCTGTATGTGTGTCTTTATCTCTGTCTTTCTCTCTGTCTCTCTCTCTCGGTCTCTCTCTCTCTCTCTCTCTCTCTCTCTCTCTCTCTCTCTCTGTGGAATATTCTCAATATTAAGCATCATTGTTATTACATTTGATTCTGAACTAATTGTCGTTTATAGCACAGGTTATAAGACTAAACTTTATAGTCTAAAACCTTCATCCTGTGTTTAATACTCTCTCTCTCTCTCTCTCTCTCTCTCTCTCTCTCTCTCTCCCTCTCTCTCTCATCACTTTTTTCTCACAATTTCTGATTGGTGAATCCGGGTTCATAAAAAATCAACTTTAAGAAAAATACAGAATTACAAACCAGCAATGTTAATTGCATTGCCGATCATTCTATCACAAAGATTGCTCTACTCCACTTCGACATTATTCGGCCTTTCATGATTCAGTTCATTGAGTTTGTCACAGGGCAGCCCGTGAAGAAAGCCATGTAGTCTGTGTGTGAAGAGTATAGGGGCGGGGGTGGTACTGCGTGTTGCCGTATTCGTGATTATTGTTGTCTCGGGAGCGTGCAAAGCGTGGTAAACAGCATACGCCGGTTAGGCCAGGTTAGGAATTTGCTCACTATCGTCAGAACGTGTTTGTCAGCAGTACAGTGTAGACGGTGTTTGTCTAGTGCTCTGTGGTTTTTGCTGTGTTCTGGAATTAGGGTGGGACGGGTATTAACGAATAATAATATCTGGTCCAGAGAAGAATACTAGTTTAAAGATTGCAAATTTCTGAAGTGATACGCTCAGTTGGAGTGTAGTTGTGGAAAAGCAAGTCTGTGGTAGTGTGGTAGGTAGTATCGAGGTATTGTCTACTACGGGAACTATACACTACCGGATTACCCTAATTGGATGTACTTTCGTAGACGAGCAGTGGAGAAGGGGCTACGGGGTGCGGTTACATCGAACCGTGTGGGTTAGTGCAATGGTGGTTTTTCTTTACTGTGCTAGTAACCGAGGGCTGGCTGTTGGGGTGTTGAATGACAGCTGTATGTGAGACAGAAGGAAGGATGAGAATGGTTGCACTGAGGAGAGGCAGAAGAAAGGAAGAGTGCGACTGAAGAAGGGAGAATGAGGGAGAAGAAAGGGGGTGGAGTGTGATGAAGGTAGGATGGAAGTGGTTGTTGTTGTTGTCGTTGGGGATGTTTGATATGAATAATGTGGTGATGGTTACTTGTATTCATTTGCAGCATCGTTCATTCCAGGCATCCATGATTTCATTGAATTGTATAATATGTATTTGATTCAAGTGACGATAACAGTAGAAAGCGAGAGAGAGTCAAGGCCAGGGGAAATAGACTGCAGTTGGACCCCTCAAGTGGCAGAAGTTTAGTGGAGTAGCTAGTGAGAGTGGGGGGGGGGGGGTAAGTGTGATGGAGGGAGGGGGACAGAATCGAGAACATGACATTTACGATGCGACAAGCATGTTACAGGTTCGCCAAGGATTGTCGTTGAGGACTGAATTCGAGGCTTGAGTACGAGGATCGGGTTCGAAGTTCGCAGCTCAACGCTCGTCAATCCGCCAGTTCGTCGCTGGATAACGTGAGGCAGCAACGACGACGACACTTGGTCAAGTGGACCAAACATCATCAACATCGCCATTCGTTTGTCTACCACCTCTGTTGTCAGCGCCATCAACATCACTCCATCATCATCGTCAGTGGCGACCGCGGGTGGCAACGCTCCTTCGTTTGGACGTCAACGGAAGGGAGTGGATACTTTTTGAGGAGACTTTACCAGGGACTGCACTTTGCCAGGTGGGCCCGTTTTGTGTTGTCCCTCTCCTACGCTTAACCTCCCCTGTCTGTTTGTGAACACGTGCTTCGGACTTTGGCTGTGCACGTTCGATTTGAGGACGTTGGTCGATTAGCGACCCCCGATCACCCACGAACCATTGCATCGTTCCATTGACCCATTGATTGTTTCATTACCATTTCTTCGTTTCATGTTGTACGTGTATGAGTGTGTGGTATGAATGAATAAATAGCTTGAAAGTTGTATATTATTTGTTGTGTTTTCATCACTTCCGTCTGCGGGAAATCGTCATTCTTTCTGGGTTGTCTGCGTGTGGAAGTTGTTTGTTTGTGGCGTCTGCCCAGGGGGAGTCGTGGCGGTGACATATGGTGGAGATGCAGGGTAGATGTGTGAATGTGCCCAGACGTGAAGTTGTCTTGTGATTGTCTTGTGGTGTCCGAGTGTGTGAGGCGTGACTCGGTGAGAGTGTGCACCCCAGCGGGTGGTTGGAGGGAGTCAGGTCGCTGTTCAGCGGAGGCTCACAGCCGGCCTAGGTTCGACCACACGTGAGGGAAGGGGCCATTGCACTCTCCAACCGGTTCGCTACCTTGCAGGCCAGTTTCCACTGTTTGAGTGGGAGGAGGTGGGTGAGAGGTAAGGGAGATAGCTTAGTTTAGGTAGTAGTACCTTAGGCTAGGATAGGGTTAGGTAAGGTTACATAGGTATTGTTGACTTGTTGGTGTTGTTGTTGCTTTCCTTTTAAGCAGGATGGCATCGATCGAGGAGGCTGAAGGAGTGTCACCGATCGCGGCTCGTACGCGTTCTCGCGTGGGTGTCACGTTGGACGAGCGGGCGATGACGTCAGCGGTGGATTCAGGAGTCACCGACTCACCTTCTGTGGCCGAGCAGCGGAGATCGCCGGTTAGGTCATCGCGTCGTGGGTCAGTGGACGAGGAGTCGACGACGTGGGAAGCCAGAGACACAGTGAGTGATCCTTTTGTGACGGGATTTGGCGCGACTGGCGGGATGTCAGCAGCCACCGACTTCTACGGAGACCAGGATCGACTAAGCGATGCGACGAGGCCGAAGAGGCTAGAGACCAATCCTTACCGTTCAGTCTACAAGATCGAGGCGGCACCGACGCCGAGGACAGGACCGTTCGCGGATGAGACGCCGATGGAGAGGATCCTGAGGCTCGCCAAGCGCGAAGGACTGAAGGGCCAGGCAGCGTTAGACTACGCGATGGACCAAGCGGCTAGGGCAGCCCGGGAGGACGCCGAGCTGCAAGCGAGCCGGGAAGACGCGCACCAGAGGGCCAGAGAGAGGGAGATGGAACACGAACTAGCGATGGCACAGCTGAGGTTGCAAGCGGGCGCCGGGAACCGCAGGAATCGTCAACCCGAGTTCGAGACGGTCAAGCTTAGGTTGCCTTTCTTCGAGGATAAGGACGACCTAGAGACCTACTTGTGTCAGTTCGAGCGATTCGCCAAGGCTCAAGACTGGAACAAGGACACGTGGGCTATTCGTTTGGGGACCTTGCTGAAGGGGAAGGCGAGGGAAGTTTACGTTGGCTTGAACGAGGACGACTCTGCCGACTACGAGATCCTGAAGGCAGCGTTGTTGGTGCGTTTCAACCTGACAGCCGAGACGTATCGGAAGAAGTTTCGCCAGCTACGAAGGGAGCCACCAGAGACTTTCAAACAGTATCTGCGGAAGTCAGAGTTGTTCCTGGAGCGCTGGATGGGACTAGCGAACAAGAAGGCCACGTATGCGGATTTACTTGACTTTTTTTTTTTTTTTTTTTTTTTTTGAACCTCAGTTACATGCAGATCGAGTCCTCTTCTTCTTTTTTTTTTTTTTTTTAGTTTTTTTTTTAAGAAGTGGTTCCTCAGATCTTCTTCATTGGTTCTTTTTTTTTTTTTTCAAATTTTCTTTACTTTTTTTTTTCTTCAAAATAAGACAACAAGAATATATCAAAATACAAATCAATATTACAGACTTCCCCATTTTCGCCACCCCTCTTCCCCCCCCCTTTTTAACATCCATACGCCTTATCATTGGTTCTTTCATTTTTAACACAAAATCTACACGTTAAAGGATAGGACAGATAAGACTAAACAAAGACAAAGACTGTAGAACAAGCATGCTTTCAAGAGAAAAGAATAACTAGATAACTAGTGAAGTAGGCAAGGCACAAGCCTTGATTTTCAAAGTTTGCAAGAGAATATTATATATGTACACCACTAGTTAGTAACCATTAAACGTCGTAATAATAACTGATTGTCAAAAATGACACGCAAAGAATTCAACGCATTTGTTTTCTTGGCAATACTAATACTCAATTTTCCTATCAAGATAATATGATTAGCGAAATTTTCTTCTTCCTCTGTTAACGGTAATCTTTCAATTGCTACACCAAAAAACACCTCTAGCATAGAACATTCAATTTTTGTACTAAGTTTAGCAGACAGTATACTTGAAACATGATTCCAAAATCTTTTTACATAATCACATTCATAAAAGAAGTGTTCAATAAAGTCTACCTTGTCAAGGCAATAGTTACATTTGTTTTTATTGACGACTTTCATTTTCTGCAGTAGTATGTTTGTAGGGTAAATATTATGTATGATTTTCCATTGCAGTTCTATTAAACGGACTTCTTTAGTTGCTTTTCTTGGCATTAGCCACACTTTGTCGCCAATGTCAATATTAAATTTGTGGTTCCATAAGGCAACTGCGTGCGGTTTAAGTGCTTGATTTTCTGCTGCAGCAGTATTTAACATTTGTTTAATTAATTTAGGTTTACAGTTAAAAATAATACCACTAGATTCATCAATTTCTACAATTGTGAATTTGCCAGAGTTTAACCATTCTTTCCAGCTCTTTGGTATAGCGTTTACTAAAGCATTGTATTCAAACATAACACTCCATTTATTTTTACCAACGATTGCCTGCATTTCATCCAAGGAATACAGTCTGTTTTCTGTTACATTTAGGAGATCTTTTATCCTTTCAATTCCACTTTTAACCCAATATGCAAAATGCAATACACTACCTTTATATTGAACAAGCTGATTATTAAATAACATCTGATTACACACATTGTGTTTATTAACTTCGTTCATCGGTGTCAATGTTTTTGTATTCAAATATGTTATGAGCACGTCTTTCCAGAAGTCATTCTGTATTGAGTGTATTCCCTTAGCTTTATCTTCTCTACAATTAAAATCAAAGCTACCGAGTTTTCCTGCTAGGTGTTGTAAATGCCAAACAGGAATGAAAGTCCAGTTTTCATTGTTGCTGCAAGCTAGTTTTCCTGCCCAATGCAGATAGTAACATTGTTGAGTGAAAACCATGTCAACCATCTTAAGACCTCCATTGCTGTATTCGCTTTGTAAAATTTTTCTTTTAATTTTTTCAAAAGCCTTTCTGTTCGAAAATGTTCTCTGCCATAAAAATTTGTACAAAAGCCGATTGACCTTTTCTAACACAGCTTTTGGTATACCAACAGACTGCATAACAAAGTCAAACTGACTAGCAAGAAACGTTTTTATAATTACAGTTTTACCGTGTATGCTCAAGTCTCTCTTACTCCACATTTTTATTAGCGCATTTAACTTCTCAATTCTGCTAAGCCAGTTATCTTCTATTTTCTGTGCAGTCAAATTGTTTTGAAAATATATTCCCAAAATTTTTATCTTGTCTACAACAGTGAATGGTAGACCATTGTCTAGAGCCTGGGTACCACACCGCAGAGCTTTGGTTTTGTGAGGATTAAGCCTTAAGCCCGAGAATTTTGAAAAGGTATTTAAGATGCTTTGAGCAATTCTCATGTCGTTCTTATCATTGAGGAACAGAGTAGTGTCATCTGCCAGTTGTTTGATTTTTAGAGGAATATTTTCTGCTGTTGGATTTGGTAAAGGAATTCCTTTTATCGCACTGTTACGTAATTTGATGGCCAAAAATTCCACGGCCAAGACGAATGCCAGAGGTGAAAAAGGACATCCTTGTCTGATCCCACAATCAACTTTGAAACGTTCTGACAGCCATCCCGCATGGTTTATATTACTATACGTTTCGTTTGTGAGCACAGTAATCCATCTTTTGAAGTCTTCTCCAAAGCCAAATGCATCAAAGGCGTGCAGAAGGAATTGTTTACTAATAGAATCAAATGCTTTGGAGTAATCTAACGCCAGCAGATAACCAGCTTTTCCTGTAACGTTTAAATAATTAATAACATCGTCGATTGTTCTTAAGACAGAGCTAATATTGCGTCCTTTCAAGTAACCAACTTGATCTTCGTTTATCAATTTTTGAATAACCTTGGAAAGCCTGTGTCCGAGAGCTTTGGCCAAAATTTTGTAGTCAGAATTTGTTAGTGTAATTGGTCGCCAGTTACTTAGTTGATCCCTTGGCAAGTCTTTACTTTTATGCAACAAAATGATTACCCCTTGTCTCTGGCTATACGATAGTTTCCCCTCTCTAAACGATTCAGCAAAGGAATCAGTCACTATTGTACCCACTTTTGACCAGAAAAATTTCATGAATTCGATCGTCAATCCGTCGCATCCGGGAGCTGACCCGTTTTTTCATTGACTGCAATGCCTCCGAAGCTTCACCCAAAGAAATTATCCCTTCGCAAATATCAGATTCTTGTTGTGAGAGTTTTGTGTATTGCTCGTTTACCATGAAATCATTGGCCGCTTGCGAGATGTTAGGTTCCTCTGTGGTCTGACTATATAGACTTTTATAATAATTCACTTGTTCCTGTAGTATATGCCCCTGTTCGGTGATTACTTCCCCTGATGTACGCGTTAGTCTAGTAATTGTGTTTCTTTTGCCTCTAGTTTTCTCTAAGCTACAGAAAAATTTTGTATTTTTTTCCCCATCTTCTATCCATTTTACCCGTGCCCTGGTTTGTGCCCCCCTTGCTTTATTCAGCTGAAGCAACTCCAACTTGTTTTTAATTGTTAACAACTTAGATTGGAGATCCGTACTTTCGGGGTTGTGTATTATCTGGTTTTCGGTCTCTTTAAGTTCACTTTCCAATGTTAATGATTCATTCACTCTGGTGCATGCTATCTTTTTACCATAGGTAGAGCAAAATTCTCGAATATCAATTTTGCACATTTCCCATTTTTCTACGCTACTTTCTATTAGTCCGAAGTTTTCATTATTTAGTGTGGAGTCCAAGAACACATTCATCTTCTGGACAAAGTCAATGTCCTTTAGATAGCTGTTGTTAAAGCGCCAATATCCGGGACCACGAACAAAATTAGAGTCATTTAATTCGACTGCTACAGCCTTATGATCTGTACTGGGAATGCTGTGATGCTCACAAGAAACAAGCCAAGGTAAAACTCCCTCTGTGGCAAAGCAATAGTCCAGCCTCCTAGCTATAAATGGGTTATGTCTGTTCCATGTGTAGTCTTTTTCTTCAGCATGAAAGATGCGCCACACATCCTGTACTGCTAGAAAGTCCACTGTATCCTTAAATTGTTCCACCTCCGCAATATTATGTGGATGTCCAGATATAATGTCTAGACTATTGTTAAGAACACAATTAAAATCACCCATTATTATTATGTTTTTTTGACAATACTCATTGAGAAGAGTTTGTAATATATTTAAAAAACGCACCTTATCTGGGGCTACATTGGGTGCATAAACATTGGCTATTGCAAATGAAAAAGATCCCTGTTCTACCGACACCACTAACAGCCTTTCCTGCATTTTTCTAGCTTTACAGAGCCTTGGAAATGTTTAGAAACTAAGATAAGTTCTCCTTTGCTGTGGTTAGATCCCTCGAAGTAAAATATTTTCCCACCCCATTGTTTTTCCCAACTACATGATTCATTTTTAGTGATATGTCCCTCTTGTATACATACAATGTCGAAACGCTGCTGTTTTAGGTAGGTAAAAAGCATTGTTCTTTTTAATTTGTTTTTAAGCCCTCTGGCATTTAAAGAGACTATGCGTATTTTATCCATCAACTACTGGATGTTTAGCGATGATTGGTCAATCACAGCAATCAAAGTATGTCGCACCAATTTAATCATAGTCCAGTTAATCCAATCCAGGTCCGAAGCCAGTCCGTTGTCCAGAGAACGCAAACAAATGACGAAGATCAGCAACCGGAATCCGAAACGGCATCGGCAACACGGACGTTTTCTTCTTGGTCGTTACCGCTCCCTTCACACTGCAATCTGGGCTGTTTATCCTGGCGTACTGATACCGATTCAGTAGATGTCTTGCGCTTCACTGACCCCGACCCCTCTCTCCTAAAGGCTGAGAGTGTGGCCTGAGACAATGATGCCCTACGTTTAGGCCGACCTCTGTCCCTTTGTGGAGTCTTGCCTTCTGTCGACTTTTGTATGGTTTTATCATTCTGGTTTGTGGTGGTCATTGATTTCTTGTTGTCTGTGTTGTTTTTGCTTATGTTGTCGGGTGTATCAAGTGTCGCCTCTGCTACAGAGACACTAGTTTCAGGGGGTGTCATGCTGCAGGCAGCATCTCCAGCCTTGTGACCATTTTGGAGACATTTTCTACATCTGATTGGTGCTGAGCACTCCGCTGCTTTGTGTCCTTTTGTCAGACACCTTCTGCATTCTGCCTCCACTCTTGTCGCTCTACAGTTTTCTGTTCTTTGTGGTACAGGAGAGCTCTAAAGGGCCCAATTTCGATTGTCTTTGGTAGTGGGATCTTTGGCACTGATACATACAGAAAACGACGACCTGTTTTCCAGTGCGTAAGTTTTCCTTTCTCGTCTCTGTCCCGCTCATGGATGAGTTTGGACATCACTATGACGCCCAGCTGCTTCACTGCCTGCAGAATATCCGTATCTGAATAAGAGAGAGGTATATTGCTGATCACGAGTTTCGTGGAAGGGGGTTGGTCAGAGGCACCGTCGCCGACCTCGTCACCGCTTCGTGGAGCATGCAGTAAGAAGGGATTGCGACCTTTCACGGTGACGGCAACCCCTCTCAGGACGAATCCCTGAAGCATCAACTTTTGACGATGATCTTTTGCGCGCGGGTAAATCCTCCACAAACCACCGATGCGCTGTGCACCATCTATGCTGTTAAAACCGCACACTTTCTCTGCGGCTGCACATATTTCTGCTGTACTAAACAATTTCTGTTCGAATGCAGGAAGTTGATTGTTGAGAACAAACACCGGTTCACAACGATCATTGATAGCTTGATTGTTTGTGTCACCCATTCTGCTAGTGTTGAATCTCAATAATTTCAACCACTAAAGTGGAAAAGGAACAAGAAACTACACAATATAAATAAAATAACGAGACAGACCGAACAAGTCGAAGTATAAACCTAGCTGAAAAACTAATTAGAAACGAAAATAACTATATGAAAAACTGAACACTGTCAGAGCTCTGCCAAAACACGTCCGCTCGCTACGAACTTCGCTCACGAAGTCGGATTTACTTGACTTAGTGCTGATGGAGCAGATGGTCAACGGTTTGACACCAGAACTGGTCACGTTCGTGCGCGAGCGCAACCCAGCGACGGTGGAGGAGGCCGCGACGTTAGCACAGCAGTACGTCGACGCCAGAGCCGGGACCAACCTACGTTTCCCACCACGTCAACCCTTTACACCCAGGGATAAGAGCGAGGGTCGCAAGCCAGCGGGACCACGACCCAACTCGCCGGACAAGCGAGGGTGCTACAGCTGTGGGCAGAAGGGGCACCTTAAGCGGAATTGCCCGAAACGCAGCGAGAGAGCTGGAGCAGCGTTGCGCGTCTTGGAGGAAGAGAAGGAGGCAGGCAAGAGGGGAGACTCGCGTTTCCAGAGCCGAGTGATAGTGGAAGGTGTTCCGCTGACGGCCATGAGAGACACGGGAGCTGACCTGATATGCTTGCGGGAAGGGGAGGTTGCCAACCTCAAGTACACGGGACGCACGCGGCGCGTAGGATTCGCCATTCGACAGTTGTCCAAGTCGCTGCCGACGGCGTGGGTACAGTTGGAATCACCGTTCTACACCGGGAGAGTGGAGGTAGTGGTGGTACCAGACTTAACCTACCCAGTGGTGATCGGCAACTGGGCGAGGACGGAGCAGCAATGTGATACAGCACTGCCAGTGTTCGTCGGGGAAGCAGCAGAGTGTTGCGCGGTGCAGACCAGAGCGCAGGCAGCCAAGGAGCAGGTTGCTGCAGAACCATTGGTGGTCGGACCGAGCAAGAGCGTCGTCGCGACGCCGAAGGAGATTCGCCAACTGCAGTTGGAGGACGGCGAGCTTGCGAAAGTACGACAGCTAGCAGACCGGAAGGCGGGAAAGGAGAAACGAGGAAAGGGGCAAGTGGCATTTGTCTGGAAGCGGGGCCTGTTGTACCGGGAGTATACAGGACAAGACAAAGTGGATCACAGCCAGTTGGTGGTACCAGCCAAGCTTCGATCGGAGGTACTGCGCATGGGACACGACACACCCATGGCTGGACATCTAGGAGCTAAGCGGACTCAAGATCGAGTGTGGGCCGAGTTCTACTGGCCTGGGATGTGCCGTGACGTCAGGAGGTACTGTGCGTCGTGCGACGCGTGCCAGCGGACGACGCCGAAGGGGAGTGTCAGGAAGGTGCCACTAGGGCGGATGCCAGTGATGGAGGTACCATTTCAGAGAGTGGGCATCGACCTGATTGGACCCATACGACCAGCGTCTGAAAGGGGGCACCAGTACGTCTTGGTTACGGTGGACTTTGCTACACGGTACCCGGAGGCAATACCGTTGAAGAGGATCGACACACCGCACGTAGCAGAAGCGTTGTGGGAAACCTGGACACGGGTGGGCATTCCGGAGGAAGTACTGTCAGACAACGGGACTCAGTTCGTCAGCGACGTGATGAAGCAAGTACACCACCTGCTATCCGTCAAGGGGATTCGGACGACGCCGTTTCACGCCCAGTGCAACGGGTTAGTCGAACGTTTCAACGGGACGCTGAAGTCGATGCTACGACGACTATGCCAGGAGCAGCCGCGCGAGTGGGACAGGTACATCCCTGCACTGCTGTTCGCGTACCGGGAGGTGCCGCAGGAGTCACTTGGTTTTTCACCCTTCGAGTTGCTCTACGGACGAACGGTGCGAGGACCAATGCAGGTGTTTGCGACAGCTGTGGACGAAAGAAGGACAGGACCCGGAGATGCGTACCACGGCAGAGTACGTCGTGGATCTGAGGAACCGGTTGGAGGATACTTGCCAGCTAGCCCAGGAGCATTTGCGCAAGGCGACAACCAGGTACGCAGCGCAGTTCAACAGGAAGGCCGTGGACAGAGCGTTCAAGGCGGGAGACAAGGTACTGGTGCTGCTTTCCAGTAAAGCCAACAAGCTCGAGGTGGCGTGGAGGGGACCGTATGCGGTGCTGGAGCGCGTGGGCTCTTGCGACTACCGCGTCCAAGTCGGCAGGAACAGGAAGTTGTACCACGCCAACCTTCTGAAGCGCTATGTGGAACGCCGAGGGGAACCAGAGACGACGGTAGCAGTGGTGATTGACCAGGCCGAAACGGAGGGGATGTCAGACATCAGCTACCAGGGTACGGTACCACTGATACCGCTACGAGCAAGCGAAGGGCCGGGGAACGTACAGATCGACCCGACACTGTCTGCACTTCACCAAAGCCAACTACGGGAAGTGTGTCAACGGTATGCCAGTCAGCTGACGGATTTACCCCAGCGCACCACCCTGGACGAGTGCGAGGTGGTGTTGACCGACGACAGCCCTGTGCGCATACGTCAGCATCCGCTACCATTTTCACAGATGGAAGTCGTCAAGGGTGAAGTGGAATCGATGCTGGAGTTGGGGGTTATCGAACCCTGTACATCGCCGTACAGCGCACCGATCGTGTTGGTGAGGAAGAAGAGTGGAGAGGTACGATTCTGCATCGACTACCGTGGGTTGAACAAGGTGGTCAAGTTCGATGCTGAACCACTACCGGACATCGAGTACTTGTTCGCCAAGCTAGGGAAGGCCAAGTACCTAAGCAAGCTGGACCTCACAAAAGGGTATTGGCAGATACCTGTCAAGCAGGAAGACCGAGACAAGACGGCGTTTACGACACCGCAGGGCCAGTTCAGATGGACCACGATGCCGTTCGGTCTGAAGACTGCAGGGGCGACTTTCTCACGCATGATGCGGAAACTGCTACAACCACTGCACCGAGCTGACGTCGACAATTTCATGGATGACGTCATGATCGCAACCGAGACGTGGGATCAGCATCTGCAAGCGTTGAGAGCCGTGTTTCAGAGGCTGCAGGAAGTGCATCTCGCCGCTAGACCCAGCAAATGTTTCCTGGGATACAAGGAGCTGAGCTACCTGGGCCATCAAGTGGGGGATGGAGCGATGAGGCCAGAACGAGACAAGTTGGACAAGGTGCGCCGAACGTGTCCACCGACAACCATGAAGCAAGTCCGAGCGTTCTTGGGGTTGTGCGGATACTATAGACGATTCGTGCCGCATTTCGCAGAGAGAGCGTTGCCACTGACCAACTTGACGAAAGGAGGGAAGAAGGGAGAGGTCAACTGGACGGATGACTGCCAGAGAGCTTTCGATGACTTGAAGAGAGCGCTGACCAGTGAGCCAGTGGTCAAGTTACCGAACCTGGACAAGGAGTTCATCCTGAGGACCGACGCATCCGAGCAAGGGCTAGGAGCTGCTCTGATGCAAGAAACCGGTGAGGGTGTGCAACCGGTAGGGTTTGCCAGCAAGAAGCTGCTGCCAGCAGAGCGAAACTACTCCACCATCGAGAAGGAG
Source organism: Oncomelania hupensis (assembly GCA_036898135.1). Classification (NCBI taxonomy): domain Eukaryota; kingdom Metazoa; phylum Mollusca; class Gastropoda; order Littorinimorpha; family Pomatiopsidae; genus Oncomelania; species Oncomelania hupensis. The sequence continues at coordinate 7,147,277 of CM072524.1, read as the reverse complement.
TGTTTGGCAGTTGTGTGGGCAGTACAACGTTTCGAACCATACCTGTTTGGACGGCACTTTTGGTTGGAGACAGATCATCGACCGCTGCAGTACCTGCAGAGAACGCACCTCAACAGTGCCAGACTCACCCGGTGGGCAATGCAGTTGCAGGCGTACGTCTTCACAGTTTCGACCAATTCCAGGGAGAGACAACATTGAAGCGGATTTCCTCAGCAGATCTGACCCTGTGGAAGTTTAGGTTTTGAACTCTCCGTAGGTTCGTCTTGGGAGGGGGGTGTGTCACAGGGCAGCCCGTGAAGAAAGCCATGTAGTCTGTGTGTGAAGAGTATAGGGGCGGGGGTGGTACTGCGTGTTGCCGTATTCGTGATTATTGTTGTCTCGGGAGCGTGCAAAGCGTGGTAAACAGCATACGCCGGTTAGGCCAGGTTAGGAATTTGCTCACTATCGTCAGAACGTGTTTGTCAGCAGTACAGTGTAGACGGTGTTTGTCTAGTGCTCTGTGGTTTTTGCTGTGTTCTGGAATTAGGGTGGGACGGGTATTAACGAATAATAATATCTGGTCCAGAGAAGAATACTAGTTTAAAGATTGCAAATTTCTGAAGTGATACGCTCAGTTGGAGTGTAGTTGTGGAAAAGCAAGTCTGTGGTAGTGTGGTAGGTAGTATCGAGGTATTGTCTACTACGGGAACTATACACTACCGGATTACCCTAATTGGATGTACTTTCGTAGACGAGCAGTGGAGAAGGGGCTACGGGGTGCGGTTACATCGAACCGTGTGGGTTAGTGCAATGGTGGTTTTTCTTTACTGTGCTAGTAACCGAGGGCTGGCTGTTGGGGTGTTGAATGACAGCTGTATGTGAGACAGAAGGAAGGATGAGAATGGTTGCACTGAGGAGAGGCAGAAGAAAGGAAGAGTGCGACTGAAGAAGGGAGAATGAGGGAGAAGAAAGGGGGTGGAGTGTGATGAAGGTAGGATGGAAGTGGTTGTTGTTGTCGTTGGGGATGTTTGATATGAATAATGTGGTGATGGTTACTTGTATTCATTTGCAGCATCGTTCATTCCAGGCATCCATGATTTCATTGAATTGTATAATATGTATTTGATTCAAGTGACGATAACAGTAGAAAGCGAGAGAGAGTCAAGGCCAGGGGAAATAGACTGCAGTTGGACCCCTCAAGTGGCAGAAGTTTAGTGGAGTAGCTAGTGAGAGTGGGGGGGGGGGGGTAAGTGTGATGGAGGGAGGGGGACAGAATCGAGAACATGACATTTACGATGCGACAAGCATGTTACAGGTTCGCCAAGGATTGTCGTTGAGGACTGAATTCGAGGCTTGAGTACGAGGATCGGGTTCGAAGTTCGCAGCTCAACGCTCGTCAATCCGCCAGTTCGTCGCTGGATAACGTGAGGCAGCAACGACGACGACACTTGGTCAAGTGGACCAAACATCATCAACATCGCCATTCGTTTGTCTACCACCTCTGTTGTCAGCGCCATCAACATCACTCCATCATCATCGTCAGTGGCGACCGCGGGTGGCAACGCTCCTTCGTTTGGACGTCAACGGAAGGGAGTGGATACTTTTTGAGGAGACTTTACCAGGGACTGCACTTTGCCAGGTGGGCCCGTTTTGTGTTGTCCCTCTCCTACGCTTAACCTCCCCTGTCTGTTTGTGAACACGTGCTTCGGACTTTGGCTGTGCACGTTCGATTTGAGGACGTTGGTCGATTAGCGACCCCCGATCACCCACGAACCATTGCATCGTTCCATTGACCCATTGATTGTTTCATTACCATTTCTTCGTTTCATGTTGTACGTGTATGAGTGTGTGGTATGAATGAATAAATAGCTTGAAAGTTGTATATTATTTGTTGTGTTTTCATCACTTCCGTCTGCGGGAAATCGTCATTCTTTCTGGGTGGTCTGCGTGTGGAAGTTGTTTGTTTGTGGCGTCTGCCCAGGGGGAGTCGTGGCGGTGACAGAGTTTGGTGCACAATCTTCTGTAATTCAGTGTATTTAAGCTCCGTTTGATGCAGAGGAGGAGCATGCAAACAATAAAATGAAATAAAGAAAGAAAAAAGGAAAGAAAGAAAGAAAGAAAAAGAAGAAGAAGAAGAAGAAGAAGAAGAAGAAGAAGATGAATGATGATGATGATGATGATGATGATGATGATGATGATGATGATGATGATGATGATGATGATGATGATGATGGTTCCTTCCCATTTATTTTGCCAACTAGCCAAATTATGGATTTTTTTTCTTCCATATGAAGATGTTTTCTTGAGATCTTTATTCAGTCGCCTTCTCATGCTTTGGAAAATCGGTCCCTTCGTTTTCAGCAAGCCCCGATGATACGCTGACGAGCTCAGAACACATCCAAATGGCTATGGCAAACATTGGCAGCAGAGAAAAGGAGATAGACCTTTTCATATCATTCCCTCATTCCCCTGTATCTAATAAGGGTTACATCCAAAATGCTGCGATAAACTCCAGTTCCATATCTTTAGGCGAGACACCTTTAATACTTGTGGTCTACACACACTTTTGCGGAGAAAAAGAAGAAGATGAAGAAGATGATGATGAAGATGATGATGACGATGATGATGATGATGATGATGATGATGATGATGATGATGATGATGATGATGATGATGATGATGATGATGAAGAAGAAGAAGAAGAAGAAGAAGAAGAAGAAGAAGAAGAAAAAATGATGATGATGATGATGAAGAAGAAGAAGAAGAAGAAGAAGAAGAAGAAGAAGAAGAAGAAGAAGAAGAAGAAGAAGAAGAAGAAGAAGAAGAAGAAGAAGAAGAAGAAGAAGAAGAAGAAGAAGAAGAAGAAGAAGAAGAGAAGAAGAAGAAGAAGAAGAAGAAGAAGAAGAAGAAGAAGAAGAAGAAGAAGAAGTGGTTGATGTAGTAGTAGTAGTAGCAGCAGCGGGGAAGAGGTTGTAAAAGAAACAGAAAAAAAGAAACCGGTGTTGCTGTTCATGGTAATGATGATCACCATGATGATGGTGACGATGATGAAGGTGATGATGATGATAAGATTGATCATGATGATTATGATTTCCTCGCCATGGTTGCAGATGATGATGACGATGAGTAGTAGTAGTAGTAGTACTACTACTGCTACTACTACTACTACTACTACCACTACTACTACTACTACAGTAGTAGTAGTAGTAGTAGTAGTAGTAGTAGTAGTAGTAGTAGTAGTAGTAGTAGTAGTAGTGGTAGTGAACAGCCTCTCCCCTGCCATTATATTTGCTCTACCGCAAAGGTCAAGGTCGCTGGGGTTCAATGTTTTTGCTAAAAAATTAGTTTAGTTCTATATCTCCCCAAAAACGGCTACACCGATTTTGTTGAGTTTTTTTTTTTTTTTTTTAAATTTTTATATATATCAACTGACGTAGGTCAAGCATTGGGCGGTAGTCTGGATGTTGGTCAGTAATTCGGTCAGTTGGTCAGCCGCTCCGAATTGTACTTTTGTTTGCGCTTTCGTGATCAGAAGCATCGTTAGGAAAAAAGCTGTTTGGACGTCCTTACTCCACTCAGACACTCACATCGCACCATTCCTCGTCTCACCCTCAAACACACAAACATAAAAACCAAAAACAATGGATAAGAACACATTTTTAAATTACATCTTTCATTCACTTCTTCATCTACAGTGCCCCACGTGGGTGGGGGGAGGGGGGAGGAAGGGGAAAGTGGGCTAAGTTAAGGTTTCTGAGTAAGAATGAATATGCTGTCTAGCAAATAAAATAAAATAAAATATTTATTTTTTTAAAAAAAAGAAGAAAAATTAATCTCTTTTTTTTTGGTGGAATAATTAGTGGCCGTGAAAGTTTCCGTTAAAAGAAATACTTGTTGCGTCTTTTACGCCGACAAAAACCTAACCGCCGGATATTGTAATTTGGATCCAAAAAGCGGGTTCGTTCATCGTCATGCTAATACCGGTAATGCTTCGTGATTTAAACGGATGCTATAATTAATTAAGTGATGAGGCATCGATCGATTTAAAAACGAGAAAAGACTTTTTGTGTGATGAGAAGAAAAATCTGGCGGCACATGGGACTAACCTAAGCAATGTTCCTATGGAGTCTGGTCCAGATTCGCTCAGTGATGCTGGAGATAGGGCTCACACCGGACCTATCCACCGACCGACAGACCAATAGGGAGACAAAAGGTTTGTGTACAACACAAGTGTTACGTTGAGACGCGCGCGATAGATCAAATCGTTTTAATTTTCAAAGCATGCAATAATAGAGTGTATTTACCGTTGATTTGATTTTGCGTTGTTGTTAGAAGAAGCTTTGTATAACGTTGGTAATTTTAATTGATCGATATTATTTGAGAATTCTCTAGAGTTGGTTGTTGATCGAAGTTTCGCGATGGGTGTAGTAACAGCTGATAGATTCTTTTAGCCTAAGTATGGTTATATGACGTGAGACAGTGATGACGAAGTTTGATTTGATTGGTTGTGGTGCGTCACGATGGAGTGTTCTAAATTTTCTGGAGTATAGAGAGACTGCAAGCACGCATAGAGTACAAACTCTCTGTTCTCTGTCACAACTTCTTCACAGATTCTTGTCCTTCCTACCTTGCTGATCTACTGTCTGTCTACTCCCCTTCACGCACTTTAAGATCTTCTGCTGACACTCGCACACTCAAGGTTCCCGTCACCCGCACTAAGACATACGGCCAACGTGCATTCGCTTACTCCGCACCTAAGCAGTGGAATTCCCTTCCCTCCCATATCCGCAACATACAATCAACACAAGCATTCAAAAAGGCCCTCAAAACCCACCTCTTCAAACTGCATTATTCAGACTGATTTGTATCCCGCTGCTCTTTTGTCTCTGTCTGATCCGTAAGTGTATACACGGCTGTAAATATTTATACTGTTTTTCCTCCTGGGCCTAACCGGGCATATAAATAGCTGTGAATAGGTTTTTGCTATTCTATTTCGGTCTTTTTTGTCATTTGTGTACATAGTTGTAAATAGTCTATTTCTGTCTTTTTTGTCATTTGTGTACATAGTTGTAAATAGTTTGTACCTTTACTGTTCCGTCTTTTGGTGTATTGTAGCAAAAGCGATGTTTTTTCGTGTGCATGTATTTATATGTAATGACTATGTAAAGCGTGGTGAGTCTGGTCATAGGCTGGAGTACCCGCTATATAAAAATCCGTTATTATTATTATTATTATTATTATTATTATTGTAAACTGGGTGTGTGGGTGTGGTGGTGGTAGAAAGGAAATGTCGTTCACACACACACAAGTGGGTTTCATATGTCCACGAAGACCAGGCGTTTGGTGTAAGTTCAGGCAAGGAATTTATTGCTTCTAAGGGATGAGATAGGACAAAAGGCGACCCGATTCAGTGTGAAACAGGTCCAAAGAATATAACACAAACTTGAAAAACTAATGAATAAATAACTTCAACGCTATCACACCCTATGATACACACAGGCTGACTGGCTGACTGGCTGACTGACTGAGATGCTGCGAGCACTAAGGCTACGAAAAGACTGACAACTTCCTCTCTGATAATATTTCCAAAATCAGAATTATGTTCATGAAAAATAATCTGCTTTACAATTATGAAAAATATAGAAAACTTATATTATTATAAATGAAATCAGCCAATATGATTTTCCATATCCGACTAGTTCAGCCAATCAAAACTAAGAATAATATTTTAAACCACGTATTTTCCGTATTTGATAATGAAAACTAATCACTAATATAATTATACAGAAAAAGTAATTATAAACATGTCTGATAAAATAGGGATAAAGAAATGTAATATAAAAAGGTACGTATAGATCAATCTTTAATACAGTATGTTTGATAAGATTTGCACAACAAAATTTATCATAAACAGTCACTCTATTACATACACCCCTCCTTGCAAAAATGTTGTCCTCAACATTTAATTCAGAAATACTTTAGGAGAGAAAAATGACATATGTTATGCGAAAAAAATGTTTTACAAAATTCAAATCACAATGTCTGGTGTTATGTACAAGAGCTTAGCGAGGAATAACGGATTCCACAGCTTTTGCCAATAAACTGTCAGGATTCATCGACATAGTTCCACTAGTGACAAGTTGTGCCAACAAGGCAAGTCTTTGTTCTAAGAAGTCACTGCGCTCAAGTGACCCACGGGTTTGGTCGGTCATGGCAAACTGCCCATACATCAGCCGATCGGGCTGACGTCGGTCTCGGCCAGATCTTCTTGGCTCCTGTCGTTCTTGTTGTTCTTGAACGACTTCACGTTCTTCTTCAGTGTCACGGTTCCCCTCCCCATCACTGTCCAAGGGTTGACGGTCGTCACCATCGGGTTCCATGTCACTGGCAGCCACAGACACCGCTGGATCGTCATCCTGTGTCTGCAAGTCTGCGTCTTCCTCCGACTGCTGGGTCCCTTCAACTTCCACGGTGAGTGTCACCGTTTTCTCCTCCTCAACTCTGGGTCCAGCAGCGGTCTCGTCGATGATGCCAATCTGCAGCACTTCTTCATCATCGTCACTGCAGTTTGCCGCTGGAACTGGGTCTTCTCTGGAGGGAGTTCGTACAACTTCCTCCAACTGTTTCTTCTTCCTCGGGGGTACAGGTGGTGGTCTTCTCTGTTGTTCTGGCTCTGCTACCGTGTCGACAGGCAGGTCTCGACTCTCTGTAGGAACACTTCCAATGGGCAGAAGATGGTTCCGGTGGAGGGTCTTTCTGGTCTTCCTGTCACTCTCCTGTGCCACAACATACACAGGGATGTCTGGGTTGGGTTGCTTCTCGACGATGTAAACCTCTTCTTGCCAACGATCGGCGAGTTTGTGCTTGCCGTCAAAGGCCAGGATGCGGACAAGCACTCGGTCACCGTCCTGAAGTACTGCACCTCTGGTTCTCAGGTCGTAGGAAGTCTTCTGTCTTCGGCGTGCATCGTTGGCTGCTCTCGTGGCGATTCTGTACGCCGCTTGCAATCTTTTCTTCAGTTCCTGAGCATAAACAGTCTGGTCCCCGGAATCGGGTGTTCGATTCAGGCCAAATACGAGATCAACTGGCAGGCGTGGCTGGCGTCCGAACATCAGGTAGTACGGGGAAAAGCCGGTGCTGTCATGCCTGGTGCAGTTGTACGCATGGACAAGCGATGCCACATGCTTGTGCCAGTGAGTCTTCTTCTCCGGTTCCAGGGTCCCAAGCATGGACAACAGCGTGCGGTTGAACCGTTCTGTCATTCCGTTGCCCATGGGATGGTAGGGAGTGGTGCGGGACTTCTCTATGCTGGCGACACTGCAAAGCTCCTGGATAACTTTGCTTTCAAAGTTCGCTCCTTGGTCCGAGTGAAGCCTCTTCGGAAATCCGTAGTGGACAACGAAGTTGTTGAAGAGAGCTTCAGCTGTAGCTCGGGCTGTCTGATTCCTGGTAGGGATCGCTTGTGCGTAGCGTGTGAAGTGGTCGGTGATCACAAGCATGTGCTGGAATCCGCCGGACGAAGTCTCCACTGTCAGGTAATCCATGCAGACCAACTCCAACGGCTGCGTGGTGGTGATGCTGACAAGCGGCGCTGTGTTCGTGGCTGGCTTCCTTCTCAAGCAACGATGGCACTGCTTGCACCAGGTCTCCACTTGCTTCGCCATACCAGGCCACCAGAAGCGTTCTCTGACCAGCGCCATAGTTCTGTCTCGACCAGGATGTCCCACGTCGTCATGGAGACCTTGAAGGGCGCGCTTGACAAAGGCTGAAGGGAGGACAAGCTGCGTCGTTTTCTCGCCGTCTTCGGTAACTTCCTTGTAGAGAACACCTCGCTGAAATCGGAAACTGTCAAAATTCTTGCACATGGCGAAGTGTTCTGGGGTACTTGGAAAGTCGTGGCTACGTGGACGTCTCTTGTTGCGTACGAAGGTCATCCACATGCCTAGGACGGGGTCGCTGTTCTGTGCTCTCCGCCAGTCAATGACAGAGAAATCGGCGATGTCTCTCTCGTCGGGATCGGCTAGGACGTCGACGGTAGCAGCAGACAAGCTCAGGGTCTCGATCGCCGGACAAGTCGTCGCTCCACAGATGGTGTGCACCGACTCGGCCGCAATCTCTTCTTCGTTTGGCACCTCAGGGCTGTGCGGAAGCCGAGAAAGGATGTCGGCATCTGTGTTCTGGTGTCCGGGCTTGTACTTGATCGAGAAGTCAAATGCCGCCAACGCTGCCAGCCATCGATGTCCCGTGGCATCAAGCTTCGCCGTGGAAAGGACGTACGTCAACGGGTTGTTGTCGGTGAAGACGGTGAACTTCGACCCGTACAAATAGTCCTTGAATTTATCAGTGACGGCCCACTTCAGCGCAAGAAATTCAAGCTTGTGTGCCGGGTAGTTGCGTTCGGCCTTCCCCAAAGCTCTGCTGGCGTAGGCTATCACGCGCTTGAGTCCTCCGCTTTCCTGGTACAACACAGCCCCAAGTGCCGTCCGCGAGGCGTCGGTATGTAGCTCAAAGGGCTTCGTGTAGTCGGCGTAACCAAGGATCGGCGGTGTGGACAAAGCCATCTTCAGTCGCTCGAACGCCTGGTTTTGTTCCTCGCCCCAAGTCCACTGGATCTGCTGATGCTTGGACTTCCTTCCGCGTTGTTTCTTGGCCGGTGTTGGCATAAGGACGGTGAGCGGTGCGGCGATCTTAGCGAAGTCCTTCACGAACTTCCTGTAGTACCCGGCGAAGCCCAAGAAGCGTCGAACGTCTTCAGGTGTCTTCGGGGTAGGCCAACTTCTAATCGCCTCAGTCTTGGATGGATCTGTGCCAACGCCGTCTCGCGAAACGGTGTGCCCAACGTAGACAACTCGTTCCCGGAAGAGGTAACACTTCTTGGGGTTCAGTTTCAAGCCGGCCTCTCTAATGCGCTGGAACACTTTCTGCAACCGTTCGACGTGTTCTTCGAAGGTGCGCGAGAAGATAATGATGTCATCTAGGTAGATCAAGCAGATCTTCAGGTGGTAGTCACCTAAGATTTCTTCCATCATCCTCTGGTACGTCGCAGGGCTGTTCGTGAGGCCAAAGGGTAGCCTGTTATATTCGAAGAAGCCAAGTGGACCTACGGTGAACGCTGTTCTCTCTTTGTGACTTTCTTCTATCTCCACTTGATAGTACCCAGACTTCATGTCGAGCACGCTGAAATACTGGGAGCCCGACAGACAGTCCAGAATCTCTTCCAAGCGAGGTAAGGCGTAGGCATCCTTCACAGTTCTGGAGTTGAGTTGCCGGAAGTCTGTGCAGAGACGCAGTCGACCATCCTTTCTTCTCGAAAGAACTATGTTCGAAGACCAAGGGCTGGCCGACTTCCTGATCACACCGCTGGCGAGAAGGAGATGAAGGTGGGACCTCACCTCGTCAAGCATGGATGGCGGTATCATCCGGTGTCGTTCCTTGAATGGTTCGGAGTTGTACAGATCGATCCGATGCCGTACTCTGGAGTAAAGTCCAACGTCTTCGTCGTTCCTGGAGAAAATGTCATCGAAGTCTCGGACTACGTTCTTCCCTTGCGCAAGCTGCTGAGGAGAGAGAATGTCTTCGTCAAATTTGGGGAGTTGCGACCACATGGAATCTCCCTCTGTTTCAGGCATGGCGTCCAGTGATGTGATGGTCACGGGCTGGACTTCACACAGGATCGCCTTGGGGTCCAGTCTCACTGTGTGTGTCGAAAGATTAGATAGCGTCACCTCCACTGGAGCCAAGCTGTTGTAGTGGTAGCTGATCAGACTAGGGTTGAGGTCTAAGTCTGCATTCGCTTGCGGGTGAGGCTGCAGGATGGCGCAGGTCTGGTGATATGGCTGCGTCTTGTCGAGGTAGCCTCTCATGGTAACAGTGTCGTTAGGTCTGATGATGACGCGCTGAGGCTCGGCAGATCTGACAACTGCAATCCTGTTGTTGTGTCTTGCCAGTTGCTTCTCCCGAAGGGCCACGCATCTCAAGGCTAAGAACCAGGAGGAGTGAGGTGCGATCAGCTGTAGGCATCTCACGCCTAGTCGTTGGCTGCAGTTGCTCAGCAACGGCGTCAGGAAATTCGTTCCAAGTAGTACCGGAACAGAGGTGCTGTAGTCGGTATTCGGCACCACCAGGAAGAGGCACTGTTGGGGGGTCGTCTGGCCAAGCTCGGGGATGACAACATCGGCCTTGATGTAGCCAAGGTACGGTAAGCTCTGGCCGTTCGAACACTCCACTTTCAGTAGCTGCTGGAGCTGGTTCAAGTCCAGGTGCTTCAGGTGTTGATGGTAAAACGCCTCACTGACCGTGGAAACTGAAGAGCCAGTGTCCAACAAAGCTGGTGTCTTGATGCCTTCAATCTCAATGGCCGCTTCGTTGGTGTTGCCAATCAGCTGGGCGGTACAAACGTCATCATCGGGTGTCATTTGTTGGGAAATATGGGGTCTCTTGTTTTGGACTTGCGTCTGCCCCTTCGCACAAGTCCGGTCTAAAAATCCTGGCGTCGTAGGTGGTCAATGTTGACGCGACAGCCAGATCTCACGTGTCCATATTCCAAACAGCGCCAACACTGCACGGGCCCACGTTGTCTCGGATGGCCTTGACTCCTTGCATCTACGGGTTGCTGTTGCGGTGGTTGTTGCCGTTGCGGTGGTTGCCGTTGCCTGTCATGGACACCTGAACGATCGGGGTATCTTTGACCACCTTGGTACCTTGAGGGTTGACGTGTAGATGGGAAAGGTGGTGTCTGCTCCACCCTGTCCAATCTTCCTGCCAGCTGCTGCTGAGAGGTAACGAGCTGCTGTTGCGTTACGGCGATTTGTTGAACTAAAGCTGTCAGCTTCTCCAAATCAGTCTTCTCCTCTTTCTTCTTCTTCTCTTGGGTGAATTTGCAGGCAGCAGATTTCGTTTCGGTAGGCTTCACTGTCCTTCCATGTTGCTTCTCTACTCGGCGCAGTACCAGACGAAGCTCGTCGAATGAAGAGCAGGTCGAGCACTGGAACGCTGATATGTCCTTCAGGTCCGGTCGTAGGCCTGCCCACATCGCATGGCGTAGTATGTCGTCGTGATCGCCTGGGATGGTAGTTTGCCGTTTAGCCGAGTCGAAGAGTCCTTCGAGCCTACATGACCAGTCCGCTACTGACTCGTCGTCTGACTGCGTGGCGCTATAGAAAGTCGACAATGCAGATGGGTCGTGGAGAGTGAAGTCGCCATAGACGCTGTCCATCTTGCGAATGACGTCTTTGGTCGAAGCGCTGGGGCTAAGGCGGATAAGTACCTTGGCAGCTGGACCCTGCAACGACGATCGAATGGCGTCGAGGATATCTCGTTCTGGGTAATTCTCTGTCAGCAGGCATTGGAGTTGGTGACGCCAGACGTCGTAGCCATCGGTGCCCTTGTCTCCGAAGAACTTCGTTAACCATGGCTTGCGTCCGACGACAGTCACAGCTGGTGGCGCCAGGGACCAAGGTTGCTGAGCGGAAGACCATGGTAGATTCTGACCGAAGATTGACGATTGGTAATGGCGTGAAGGGGCGCTGGCAGCAGGTTCACGATCACGTTCGGTGCCCTCAGACTCATGGTTGAAGTTTTCAGAGGCCTGGTTAGGATCAAACTCTGCGGAGAAAGTCAACGCCCTTTCTTTCTCTTCCATCTCCTGGTTCTTCTCTGCCATGTTCATGGATCGGGGTTGAAGATAGGACTTGGAAACTTAGGATAGGTGGGAATAGGCGTCAACAGGGCAATGGGACAGCATTGGACAACGGAGGGTAATCGGCTGGGCGAAGGGGTATCAACGGTGAAGTCTGGGTCAGCAGTGCGTCGTCCTTCGCAGCGTCAATCGAGTTGATCACAAAGGTCAAAGTCAACTCACAGTTTGATGATGCGACTGTCTTCCCCCTGCTGATAAGCGTCGTTATTATTATTATTATTATTATTATTATTATTATTATTATATTATTATATATGTGCCGCACTGTTTCAAAAGAGGGTTGAAAAATGTTGAAAAATTGTAGAGAGAAATTGAAAAGCGATTGAGCGATTGTATGCAGTTGTTGATGTACGCTGAATAAAGTTGGAAAACTTCATACGACGACTCCTGTTTTGTTGCTGAGTGAACAGGTTGCGTGGATAAACGAATCCGAGTTACACTTATCAGGATTCAAGCATTGGGGCTGAATCAACTACTGATAAAAACCAACAGCGAGTGTAACAACAATTGATAAAGGTGTCTCGCCTTAATAGATGGAACTGGAGCTGATTGATAACATCTAGGACGAAATCCTTTTTAATTGCTGTATTCCGTGGAATGAGGGAATGATAGGACAGATTTATCTCCCCTTCTCTGCTGCCAACGGTTGCATTTACAGATGTGTGCCCTAGATACAGATTACCATTTGGCTGTGTTACCAGCCCGTCTGGTCAGTGTATCAGCCGGGCTTGGTGAAAAGCAAGGGACTGATTTTCCAAAGCATGAGAAGACGCCTGAATAAAGTTTCCCCTCCCCCCCCCCCCAAAAAAAAAAAAGCAAAAAAGAAAAAAACATCTTCATGCGAGAAAAGTATCCCAAATTTGGAGTGGCTGCGAACGGAGATGGGAAAGACCCTAACTTTGTGAAAGAGAATTCCTTGTCAAACATCGTTCTACAATCTAGGATTCCAGTCTTGGTAGTTTAGAACAGGGACCGATAGTCCGGCTGCCATGTCAGGTTACAATGACTAAACAAGCAAACATGTATATAAGCCAGGGTAAAACCAGTCCGTTCGTCACAACTATAATCTACAAACAACAACAACAGCTGGGGCAACCGAGAGGCCGGGTAGCTCAGTTGGTAAGAGCGTCTTGCTAGTAACCGAAAGGTCGCTGGTTCGAATCCCGGAGTGGTCAACGTGTGATCATATTATTTTCCCCTTTACCAACAACTGGCCCGCTGGTGTCAGTATAAATCGGTCCAGTAGTCACCTATATGCGAAAGTGTCGTGTGACTATAATCTACAAACAACAACAACAACTAACTGAACGCCAGAAAGGACGAAACAGACCTCAGCCCATGCACCCAACAGCTGTGAATGGGTCATGTCTAGATGTATGTTTTCAACCGTGGAAGGTATTACCGCAATGAAGATAAGATGGGTTTCCGCCCTCGTGAAACTGGCTCTGAGCAAAGAGAGATCCAGTACCTTCACATTTCTCCTCTACGATCTAAAAGGTTGCGGGATACGAGTTGTTTTTTTATTTTTTTTAACCAACCCTCTACAGGAGAAAGAAATACTAATAATGGTTAACCACTATTTCTGAGATTATAGTATTCCCTAGTTGTCACATTCATTAGCCTTCTCCTCCCATTTTGGAGATATTTAGTAAAACATAAAAAATTGGATTTTTTTTTCGATAAAACTGGTAGCTTTATACTGCTAATATCCATTATTCGTTAATGAATGATAATAAATAATAATACGAACATATATATCTAGCCAAACCTATTTATATTTCTGAGATTTGATCAGTACATTTCCCATCTAGAAACTAGATATTGCCAAAAGTTATTTATGATTCGGGATGTGTGGCCGGTTATTTCTGAAGATGCCAATTTACCTCTGAACTATCACAAACTTGTTAGCGAATATTTTTCAAAGTTAATATTCCTATTTTTTTCTATTATTGACAACACGTTATGTGTCTTATTGTGATATAGTCAAGTCAAGTCAAATCAAGCTATGTTTATTACCTATTATGGAGAATTCATTCAAAACACATTGCATCTACAGCAAATACAGATTTGTGTTCCTTTTTAAATACATATACCAAAAGTAATGCACACAAGTACAAAATAACAACTACTAAAACTACATATATACGAGAGTTATACATTACACTTTTAGCAGTATTTACACATCTGCGCACATACACACACTCGCACGCACACAAGTATGTAAAACACCAAGACTGGGTTTTATTAAGAATGCAAGAATCGGAAAGTGATTTTTTGACGGAAAGAACTTCTAGAAAAATGCAAAATTGGCTCTTTTCGTCTCAAAAGTTGACCTAGTTCGTCTCCTGTGGGCGACGAAATAGGTCGAACTTTCTTGCAAAATTTCCCGAAAATTGACTGGATTTTCTCCGTCCCGGATAGAGCACTCCCTTGTACTTAAAACACTCTCATGCACTACAACTGCACTCCCATGCACTAAAAGAGCACTCATGTGTACTTAGAAAAAAGTGGGTGGCTGGAAAACACTGGGTGACTAATATACACACCCATTTTCTGCATAAAAAGCAAGGTTAGTCACCCATTTCAAGGCTTATACCTCCGCACACGCACACACACGCGCACACACACACTTTTCAGTCTTTCAGCTTTCACCAAAAACACCCCTACTTCTCCTTCCGCACATAATACAAATGCATAGATTCATTCATTGTAGCACTACAGGATATAAAACATACATTGTCTTTCTTTTTTTTTCTCTTCCCCTTCACTTGGAAATCCTTTTTTTGTCTATTTTTTTTCATTTGAACAAAAATCTTTTTTCTATTTCTTGTATTTTTATCAATGTTTTGTTGTTGTTTCCTGTCGTCCGCCAGTGATATTTAACGCATTATTATTATTATTTGGGTAGCACTTATTTATGCCTTGTGCTTTGGCGCGCCCTTATGATTTTGCCTTGTATTAATATCTGGTTTATTTGTTGAATACAATTTATGTTAAAACAAAAAACAAAACATAAATTTTTAATATTAATAGAGTATTAAATTTTAGAGGCTGCATAAATAGGACGGCGTGTGCGTGTACGTTATAAAAATATTAACGTGATATCACATTTCTCTGGCAGGATCCTTAGCCAAACAATTCACATTATATAAATGCGCCTGTCAATTATAATATTTTAGATTTTTTTTAATGTTTCTCATCAAATCTGCAGTTGGTTGAGGTGCTACAGAAGACTTCTGGGCATTTCCTTTACCAGCACCTCACCAACGACGAAGTCCGACAGATAATCACACAAGTCATTGGAAAACACGATGACATGCTCACAGTGGTGAAGAAACGGAAACTCCTATTGTATGGCCAAGTCGCCAGAGCATCAAGCGTTGCAAAGACTATCCTGCAAGGCACGGTGCAATGAGGCATAAGAAGAGGGAGACAGAAAAAGAGGTGGGAGGACAATATTCGAGAATGGACTGGCTTGACACTGAGCGAAGCCATGAGGGTTGCTGGGGACAGAGAAAGATGGAGTACTCTGGTTAAACGATTATCAGTGGTGCCCCAAACGACTTCCGAGTTAAGGGATAGAATAGGATAGGATATGATAGGACGGTGGC
>CM072524.1:7101989-7126989 GCA_036898135.1 Oncomelania hupensis | reverse complement strand
GGTGGGCATATTGTTAAGACTATGTATATGTCAACAGGTGTGGGCTGATGATGATTATTTCTTCTACGTGTTTATTTCTGCGCATTATTTCCACGCTGTTGCCTTTGATGTTACCTGTTGTGCTGTACTGATGTTGATGTTGTTGCCGCTGACTGGGTCCTAACCAGCCTGGGATGTACCTTTGCCTCTACAACAGAGTAGTGTTGTGGTGATTTCTTACACTGCTGCAGGTTTTGCCTATGTATCGAGGCAACACATTTCCAGGAGGTTTTCATACCTAATTCATGCACACACAGACTCACATTACACGCACCTAAAAACATATCCATTTAGTTAGAAGAATCATCCACTTATTGTGCAAGAGACTGTTAGCTCTCTGAGCTACTTGACAAGAACATTGAGACATTACTTCTGTGCCACAGCTTTGCCTAGCTAATAGTTTATGATTCAACGCCATTGCTTATTATTTGAAGACTTGCATTTTGAATTGATTTGTTGATTTTGATTTTCCTGTATACACTTTGTAAAGAAACTGCTGTTGTTTAGTTCTGTTTGGGGTTTGTTGCAAGGGGAGGTAATTGTTAGTTAGTATTGGGACGGGGGTCTGTTTAGGGGTTGAGGGGAGGTTAGTTCCCATTTTGTCCTGTGTTTGCTTGTTGATTGTTGAATAAAAGAGTGTGTGTTTGTACTCTGGCATTTTGTGTTAGTTTATTTTGTTTGAGTTTTATTCTTTTCACTCGCTTTATGAGCTGACGTCACTGAACCCGCTCGGGGGACGTGACATTTTGGTGTCAGAAGTGGGATAAACTCATTTATTTTGTTAGGGTATTGCCAGATGTGTATGTTGTGTGTTTGAGTTGTTGTGTGAAAGGGTACGCAGCGGGCGGTTGGCGGGAGTGTGGGTGTATTGCACTAGGGAACACACTCGGAGTGCAGCATTAACGGGGAATTGGGTTGCAGGGTTCACTTGCTCACCTTCAGGGGTACGACGGTGAACGATTCCTCGGCTCCTGTGACTGTTGTGTTGCGTATTCATTCTGTTAGGTGTTTGTATCAGTTAAGTGTTATTTGTTTTGTGTATACTAACATCTGTTCTTCCCTTCTTTTCTGACATGGCTACGCGGGATGCTCGAGCCGCGATGCGCCGCGACGCTAGGACTCGTAAGGAGGAGGCCGAGCAGGAGGAGCAGGACTTCGATGATGACGGCTCAGTGACAGGGTTGTTGGAGGAACCTTACGCAGTGAGTACTCAGACCACTATGCCTAAGATGTATGCCAAGTCGCCCGGTGCACAGAGCAAAGTCGAGGTCGCGCTCGGTGATAGTGAGAGATTTAGACAGATTGGGGAAGGTCTAGGTCTCAGAGACGGAGCGCTGGCACAGTATATCATGGGTGAGACGAGAAGAGAGGAAGAGCGCAGAGAGAGGGAAGAGGAGAAGAGAGAAGAGAGGTTAGCAAGGGAGGAAGAACGGAGGGAGAGGGAGGAAGAAAAGAGGGAGGAGAGGGAAGCGAGGGCAGATGAGAGGAGGCTTTTAGAGCTTAGGCTAGAGACGGAACGGGTAGCTAGAGAGGCGGACAGAAGAGTGCTAGAAATGAAGCTAGAGGAGGAGCGAAGAACCAGAGATGACGACAGAGCAGCTCAGAGAGATAGGGCTAGAGATAGAGGGGCAGCATACTCAGTCAAGTTGAAACCCTTGGAGGAGAGGGAAGATGTGGAGGCCTACCTCCAGATGTTCGAACGGGTGGCAGAGATTCAGGGTTGGAAGAGGGAGGTATGGGCGGTTAGGCTAGCGCCTTTGTTACAAGGGGAAGCCCGGGATACGTACCTTCGTCTAACGCCTGAGCAAGCCCAGGATTTCGACATTGTGAGGAATGCGCTGTTGAAACGCTTCAGGAAGGACGCCGACTACTATCGTAGGCAGTTTCGAGAGGCCAAGAAGGAAGCTGCAGAGACGTTTCCTCAGCTAGTAGTAAGGTTAGGGTCGTTAGTGAAGAAGTGGTTTTCGCTCGCCGGCAAAGACATCACCGACGTAGGGCAGGTACTAGACACTTTCATTGGTGAGCAACTTTTCTCCATCATGACTACCGAGCTAGAGATTTACGTGAGGGAGAATTTACCGACGACTAGCCATGCCGCAGCAGAGTTGGCGCAGCGTGTGGTAGATGCCAAGCGGGCAGCATCAGCACCGGCACCCGTACTACCCAGTCAGAGACGCAGTTTTCCCAGACGACCGGAGGCTCCTCAGCAACCTAGCAACCGGGGAAGTCAGGGTCAGAAGGTAGGGAGGACGGAAGGGGGTAGTGGGGTACGTCGTTGCTACCGATGTGGGTCGGAGAAGCATGTGGTCAGGGACTGCAAGGTCAAACCTCAGACAGTAGGCCAGGTTACAGTGGGACGGACTATTTCCACAGAGACCGCACCTCGGGCTAGCGTGTGTGCAATCAAACCTTATGATCCATGGGGCCAAGGTAGGGCGAACGGGCAGGACGTTCGGGTATTGAGAGATACGGGGGCGGAGATAGGGGCAGTCGCGAGCAGGTTAGTCAAACCAGCTGATTTGACGGGTCGGACTGTCGAGATTTGCTTGGCGAATCGATCGAACGTGGGTTTGCTACCTACAGCTTGGGTGGAGTTGGATTGTGCGCTGGTCAGGGGGAGAGTAGAGCTGGTGGTTTTCGAGGACGGGCCCGATATCATCCTGGGTAACTGGGTGACGTTTGATAGCGGGGAAAAGAGTCCTGTTTCCTTGTTCGGAGGTGAATGCGCGATGGCTGCAGCAGTGCAGACTCGGGCGCAGGTGAAGGCCGAGAGGAAGAGGGAGGTACCCTTAGCAGTGGTCGAACCATCCCAGATCTCTGTTAGCACCCCAGAGTTGATCAGGATGCAAGAGACTGACGAGACGCTCGCGAAGGCGAGAACGTTGGCACAGAGTGGTGGGGCGATAGCGTCAGGTAGGGCGTCAGCTGAGTTTCGCAAGAAGAAGGGGGTGTTGTACCGGGTACACACGAAGAGAGGTAGCCAGGTCACGCAACTGGTAGTCCCGAAACAGTTGAGAGGGGGGATCCTTCAGTTGGCTCATGATCCACCCATGGCTGGGCATTTGGGAGGGAAACGTACCAGGGAGCGGATCTGGGGAACATTCTATTGGCCGGGAATGTGTGCCGAAGTACGGAGGTATTGCGCCAGTTGTCCAGAATGTCAGAAGGTAGTACCGAGGGGACGGGTGAGGAAGGTACCACTACAGCAACTTCCGCTGGTGGACGAGCCATTTCAGAGGGTGGCGGTAGACATTGTGGGACCCATCAAACCCAAGTCAGATCGGGGTAACATGTACATCCTGGTGGTAGTAGACTATGCCACACGCTATCCCGAGGCCGTACCGCTCAAGGGCATAGAGGCAGAGAGGGTGGCAGAAGCGCTGTGGGAGATTTGGTCGAGGGTGGGCGTTCCTAGGGAAATTTTGACAGATCAAGGGACGCAATTCATGTCTGAAGTCATGCGGGAGATGAACAGACTACTGTCGATCCACGGGAAAGCCACCACACCGTATCATCCACAGTGCAACGGACTGGTTGAGCGATTCAACGGGACGCTAGTGTCCATGCTCAAGAAGTTAGCCACAGAACAACCTACAGCGTGGGACCGCTACATTCCAGCGCTACTATTTGCATACCGTGAAGTAGCACAGGAGTCTACAGGGTTCTCTCCCTTCGAGCTCCTATATGGAAAGACCGTGCGAGGACCGATGGCTGTATTGCGAGACCTCTGGACCAAGGAGATACAAGAGGAGGAGGTGAAACTGAGTAGCCAGTACGTGGTGGATTTGCGTAACCGCATCGAGGAAACATGTAAGTTGGCACAAGGAAACCTCAGGACCGCGTCAGCCAAGCAGAAGCGGCACTTCGATAAGAAGGCGAAACGGCGTTTGTTCAACGCGGGGGATCAAGTGTTGCTGCTGTTACCTGAAAAACACAACAAGCTGCAGCTAGCATGGCGAGGACCGTACGAGGTGATCGAACGTGTGGGGGAGTGCGACTACCGGATCAGGATGCGTGGGAAAAGTAAACTATACCACGCCAATCTCCTGAAGAAATTTCATACCAGAGCGACGGTGGCCACGATCGTTGTAGACGACGAGGGGGTAGAGGAGGAGGAAACTATGCCGGTGTTTGGGGATATTCCCGTAATCACCTTGACAGCATCAGAGACGCCCCGCGACGTGAAGATGGACGACAACTGCCCAGAAATACGGGAAGAATTGCAGGAGCTGGTGTGGCAGTTTGAGGATATCCTAACCGACTTGCCGCTACGCACTACACTGGACGTGTGCGAAATACGTGTGGACAGCGACATTCCAGTGAGGACGCGGCAGTACCCACTTCCCCATTCGCATCACGAGACCATCAAGAAGGAAGTGGAAGCGATGCTAGCGATGGGCGTCATTGAGAGGGCCAGTTCGCCATACAGCTCGCCCATCGTATTAGTAAAGAAGAAGGAGGGCACGATGCGTTTCTGCGTTGATTTCCGGAAGTTAAACAAGCACGTCGTATTCGATGCGGAACCATTGCCGAACATCGACTACTTGTTTTCGAAACTGTCAGGGGCCAAGTATCTCACCAAGATCGACTTGACCAAAGGTTACTGGCAAGTGCCTATGAACAAGGGAGATAAAGCGAAGACGGCATTTACAACGCCAGAGGGACAATTTCAGTGGACCGTAATGCCATTTGGGCTGAAGACGGCGGGAGCAGTCTTTTCTCGCATGATGCGGAAGTTATTAGCACCCCTGGGGATGTCGGAGATCGACAATTTCGTCGACGACTTGTTGGTAGCCACCATTACCAAGCAGAGACACCTGGAATGCTTGGCACGTCTTTTCCTTAGGCTGCGTGAGGTGCAGCTATCCGCCAAACCGTCAAAGTGTTACCTGGGTTTCCGAAGAGTAGAGTATCTTGGGCACGTGGTTGGACAGGGAGAAATTCGTCCTGAGGTGTCAAAGATGGAGAGGATCCGAGATGCACCACGACCAACGACCAAGCGGCAAGTGCGCTCATTTTTGGGTTTAGCCGGATACTACAGGCGGTTCGTACCCAACTTTTCAGCGATTGCTTCACCACTACACGATCTGACCAAGGGAGGCAAGCCAGGGGCGGTACAATGGACCGAAGCATGCGAAGCTGCATTTTGCACACTGAAGGAGAAGCTGTGCTCTGACCCTGTGTGCTGTCTGCCGGACTTCACCCTACCGTTTGTGCTACAGACAGATGCGTCGGAGGACGGAGTAGGGGCCATTTTGAGCCAGGACAGGGGACAGGGATTACAGCCTATTGCGTGTGCAAGCAAGAAACTGTCGAAACCCGAGAGAAACTATTCGACCATTGAGAGGGAGTGTCTAGCGTTGGTGTGGGGTGTGCAGAAGTTCAGTCAATACCTGTACGGACGTACTTTCGTAGTGCAGACTGACCATATGCCACTGCAGTACCTACAGCAAGTGAAGAACACCAACAGCCGACTGATGAGATGGGCACTTCAGCTGCAACCCTTCTCAATGTCTGTGGAGCACATTTCTGGGAAGGACAACGTTCCAGCAGATTTCCTCAGCAGAAACGCTCAGTAGGTAGCATAGGGGGTATTGAGAAATTCGCGTCGTAGTTAAGGTTCTTCAAGGTGTTAAGAACTGGGGGGGGGGTTGTGTGACGACACGAGTTTTCAGATGGTAGGGAGAGATACACTTTTTACGGAGTTACACTTCTCCGTATATCTGCTGTACATAGAATAGCGTGACCGATTTACTTTTGCGTATGAAAGTGCAGTTTCGTAGAGTCCGTGCGATTCGTAGAAGACAGGGAGTCGGCCAATTTCGAATAGGGATACGCGTAATAAAGAACGTGCATACTGACGAGAGCTCGACTGTTTTGCTTGTGGCCGGCGCAGATTTTGAAGGGCAGAGTGGTTTGAGATGCTATTGCGTGAGGAAGGAATTCTAACGAGGCAGCAACCCTGTGACAGAGGTCATCGTAGTGTAGGGTACTGTTGGAAGGGTGTGTGTATTGTTTTATAGCCACCCAAGGTCTTATGCCCACGTCGGGATAAGGATGTTTAGAATTCGAAGGAAGATGGTAACTGCCATTCGCCAGTGAGTGTAGAGTTCCATACTTAAGGTGCGTGTGGTTCTCGATTGAACACCCACCAAGACTTAGTGTCTGTAGCAGAGCTAAGGTGTCCTCATCCTCAGAATAAATGTTATTTGGACAGTGAAATAACGTGCAAGAGCAAGAGAAAGAGACTCTCAAAAGACTAATCCATTGTGTTGTGACAGTGTTGTGACAGTGTTGTCGTGTTGTGGTGTTGGGGTAAAGGGCGTCACAAGCCGAGGCCTGTAAGGTGAGCAAACCCTGTCATTCAATTCTCTAGTGGCGCGCTCCGAGAACTGCGTACGTGTATGAGTGGTAATGAGTGTGGGGAAGGGGATGTATTTTAGGATGTGTAATGAATTCCGTTGATTTTATATGATTTTCTTATGATTTTCTTATTGTATATGTGATGGGGGAAATGTCGTTGCTGTTGTTGTTATGGAAGTGGGTCAAAGGCGACGATGGGGAGTATAGAGAGGGAGAGAGAGAGAGTGAGGGTGTATGTATGGAGAGAGCGATAGAATGTAGTGTGTTGAAGAAGGATGGGGTGATGATTATGAAGGAAGCATGTTTACAGTATGGATGAAGGGAGGTAATCGTGATGTGCTATAATTGTTGGGGGTGACGGTGGTGATGAAGGGGGGCGGAATGAATCAGGACTGTGAGATGGTAGTGTGGTTGCGATAATTGTGTATATTTATATAAACATTGGTGTGTAAAGAAGATGCGAATTATTTAGCATCAAGGGGTGATTTATATTATTGAAATGTGTGTATAGTATCTTGTATTATTATTATGATATTCATAACTATACAGGTCAAGATGGCGGACGGAGGACGGCGTGTTATGTTATATTATATAGTGTTTATTGTTTGGTGGGCATATTGTTAAGACTATGTATATGTCAACAGGTGTGGGCTGATGATGATTATTTCTTCTATGTGTTTATTTCTGCGCATTATTTCCACGCTGTTGCCTTTGATGTTACCTGTTGTGCTGTACTGATGTTGATGTTGTTGCCGCTGACTGGGTCCTAACCAGCCTGGGATGTACCTTTGCCTCTACAACAGAGTAGTGTTGTGGTGATTTCTTACACTGCTGCAGGTTTTGCCTATGTATCGAGGCAACACATTTCCAGGAGGTTTTCATACCTAATTCATGCACACACAGACTCACATTACACGCACCTAAAAACATATCCATTTAGTTAGAAGAATCATCCACTTATTGTGCAAGAGACTGTTAGCTCTCTGAGCTACTTGACAAGAACATTGAGACATTACTTCTGTGCCACAGCTTTGCCTAGCTAATAGTTTATGATTCAACGCCATTGCTTATTATTTGAAGACTTGCATTTTGAATTGATTTGTTGATTTTGATTTTCCTGTATACACTTTGTAAAGAAACTGCTGTTGTTTAGTTCTGTTTGGGGTTTGTTGCAAGGGGAGGTAATTGTTAGTTAGTATTGGGACGGGGGTCTGTTTAGGGGTTGAGGGGAGGTTAGTTCCCATTTTGTCCTGTGTTTGCTTGTTGATTGTTGAATAAAAGAGTGTGTGTTTGTACTCTGGCATTTTGTGTTAGTTTATTTTGTTTGAGTTTTATTCTTTTCACTCGCTTTATGAGCTGACGTCACTGAACCCGCTCGGGGGACGTGACACCCAAAACCTATGAGATCAGTTAACGTGCATTCCATTTTGCTTCACACACCGATCAGTTCTGTGAACCGCATTGCGTTTCGCGAAACAAATAATCATAGGAAATTACCAGGGGGGTGTATTCGACTTGTACCTTGTTGTCAATCCTGGCACGGCGGTACCAAATAGTTTGCTTTGTATGAATAGCGTGCAGCTTGTGAGTAATTATATTAATGTAAGCTGCCGTGTACCTCGATTGCAATCTCCCGTGTCTCTTGACCCAACGGACGTTGGATTATCGTCAGATGGTCATCGGCAATCATTGCAAGTGCAGAAGAGTTAGGCCTAGTGAGAGCGAGAGAAGAACAAGAATCTGAAAGAAAAGGAGAGTAGAAAAAAAAGAGAGAATGAATTAGGCGGTGTGTATAGATGTATCATAGGTTTATTTGTGTACAATACAGAGACAAGTTCTTCTCTTATCCGTGGACCAAGCCTTAATCGTATAGCTGGCTTTGAAAAGGGTTCAGTCATTACAGACGTTGGTGCCCAGAATATCGGCTATGGAAGATCAGATTGGGATTGGGTTGGAGAGCGGGTGGTGGGTAACTAAAATAGATGGGTGTGGTTGGGATCGGAGGGAGGGTGGGCGGTGGGAATGGTAAGCCTAGGAGAAGTGGATAGGAGGATGGGGTTGGGGTGTTGGGGGGAGGGTGGGAGGGAGAGTCGCGTCTGGGCTTCCATAAATTCCAGCGTTTGACTGGACCTGCAGGGCGTTCTACTTGGCGATGGTTCAAAGAGAAAAAAAAAGACTACTACTACTACTACTACTACTACTACTACTACTACTACTACTACTACTACTACTACTACTACTACTACTACTACTACTACTGATGAATAGATAGATAGATAGATAGATAGATAGATAGATAGATAGATAGATAGATAGATAGATAGATAGATAGATAGATAGATAGATAGATAGATAGATAGATAGATAGATAGATAGATAGATAGATAGATAGATAGATAGATAGATAGAAGTAAACGGGTCGCCGAAATCTCTCCGTCGTTGGGGAGGGAAGCGTTTGGGAGCTCCTTTTTCTCTAGGCCAGCTTAATGAGAGCGGTGCCTAACTCTTCTCCCTCGCTGCTTTACTCTCCCCCGTTGTTAACAGATCCAGTGACAGGTACCCGTTCACAGATTGGTGGACTAGTGGGCGTCGTGCGCTTGTTTCAATCTTTTTGTGTGGTTTGGTGGTTGTCTTCCAAGCATGGTCACCCATCCAAGTACTAACCCTTCCCGACGTTGCTTAACATGAAACATGGATAGCCTGTGTTAAACCATTACACTACAGCGCAGACGGTATGCTAAATAACTATAACGCTATGCTAAATACTATATTGCTATGCTAAATACTATAATTCTATGCTAAATACTATAATTGCTAAATACTATAATGATATTCTAAATAACTATAATGCTATGCTAAATACTATAATTGCTAAATACTATAATGCTATGCTAAACACTATAATGATATGCTAAATACTATAATGCTATGCTAAATACTATACTGCTATGCTAAACATTATAATGCTATGCTAAACACTATAATGATATGCTAAATACTATAATTGCTAAATACTATGACATGCTAAACACTATAATGCTATGCTAAATACTATAATGCTATGCTAAATACTATAATGATATGCTAAATACTATAATGATATGCTAAATACTATAATGCTATGCTACGAACTACAATGCTATGCTAAATACTATAATTTTGCTAAATACTATTATGATATGCTAAACACTATAATGCTATGCTAAATACTATAATGCTAAACACTATATTGCTATGCTAAATACTATAATGCTATGCTAAATATTATAATGATATGCTAAACACTATAATGATATGCTAAATACTATAATGATATGCTAAATACTGTAATGCTATGCTAAATACTGTAATGCTATGCTAAATACTATAATGATATGCTAAAGGCTATAATGATATGCTAAAGGCTATAATGCTATGCTAAACCCTATAATGATATGCTAAATACTATGCTATGCTAACTACTATAATGATATGCTAAATACATTAGTAGGTGGCGCTTCACTACGGGGCGTTGCTGTGGTGTCTGTCTCGGTGTTTGTTTACGTCTTTTTATGTGTCTACCTCGCCCATCGTCGTTGTTGCTCGAGTGGATGTTGTTTATAAAAGCTTCAAAATGGTGACTGTGCATGTTTTGAGGCTGTTTGTGGTAATGGTGGCTGTATCAACCCTGTCGAAGTTTGCCGGTTTGGTGAGAGCAGTAGAACAACATGGCGACGCGAGCGGTCGAGGTACAGGCACCGGCACCCAACCTAGAACTCTACTCTACAGTAGAGAGGTACTGTTGAGCTTTCGTTCAATTTCTGATGATGTACCCTACCGATTCTGCGACTTTCCAGACGAAATCAAAGACACTATCGACAATGAACGAAAGAAGCGAAGAAAGAAGAGCAAAAAAGGAAAGCGAGGAGGAGTGAAACGAAGACTTAGAAGAAATAAACACTGTCCACCACTACCCTCTATGATCGTGACCAACGCCCGCTCCATTAGGCCTCAGTCTAACAATTTGAATTTTGAAGAACTACAGGCCTATACTAGTTACATGTCTGAATTTAGGGATGCGTGTCTGTTGTGTATATCTGAAACCTGGTTTTGTAATAAGATTGACGATGAAAGCGTAGCGATTGATGGTTTTGGTGCACCGTTTAGATCTGACAGAGATTTTGAGATCAGTGGCAAACAGTCGGAGGGTGGCGTATGCCTGTATGTCAATCAACGCTGGTGTAACAGTGCAAATGTAACGGTGCGAAAACAGTTGAACACACGCGACCTTGACCTTCTAGCAGTGTCACTGCGTCCTCGCTACCTGCCGCGTGAGTTCGGTCAAATCTTCGTCACGGTTATCTACACACCTCCCCATGCTAACCCCGCACGTGCCGCGACCCAGATCGCCGATGTCGTCCATGAGCTACAAATGATCTCCCCTGATGCACCTAACTTTATTGCAAGAGATTTCAATAGCTGTGACTTGTGCACTTGTTTACCCTCATTTCATCAGTATGTGTCTATCCCCACTCGTCAAAACAATACCATTGATCGTATATATGGCAACATTCCTGATGCCTATAAATCCTTTGTACTTCCATCTGTTGGTAAATCTGATCACGATTGTGTCCATCTCATTCCATCTTACCTGCCTAAAATCAGATCACAACCCATTGTAAAGAAAACAGTAAAAGTTTGGTCTTCTGAAAGCATTGAACAGTTACAAGGATGTTTTGACTGTACTGACTGGAACATGTTTTTGGAATCTAGTGATGGTGTAAATGAAGCTGCTGATGTTATTTCTGACTATATTAAATTCTGCGAGGATACTGTCATCCCTACCAAAACTATAAAAATATTTCCAAATAACAAACCTTGGGTCTCAAAGTCACTCAAAGCCACGCTAAACGAAAAGAAAATTGCATTTCAAACTGATGATAAAGCTGAACGCAGGCGTGTTCAAGCAAAACTAAGAAAGGAAATTCAGGATGCTAAACGGCAATATAAGGAAAAGGTAGAATCACAGTTCGAGCGTGGTAACCTGGCTGATGCATGGAAGGGGTTGAAAACTCTGTCCGGTCAAGCAAAGCTGAAGTCAACTAACTGTGACCTTCCTTTTGAAAACCGAATTAAAATGTCAGAAGAACTAAATTCATTCTACTGCCGTTTTGAACGCGATGACACAAAAGACGACGTTGATGATATTATTTCTCGTTTAGAACAAGACGTGGTTGATGGTGATGCTGACTTTGAGATCGATGGTGCCACAGTTGAGTCCATGTTTAAAAGACTGAATCTGAGAAAGGCCACTGGCCCTGATGGTATAGGGGGTAGGACCTTGAAGTGGTGCGCTGCACAGTTGTGCTTAGTATTCAGTCAGCTATTCTCGTGGTCAGTCAGGGATTGTGTTGTACCTAGTGTATGGAAACACTCTATCATCTGTCCCGTGCCCAAAAACAGTAAACCCAAAGAACTCAACGACTATCGCCCTATTGCCCTGACATCCATAGCTATGAAATGTCTCGAACGGATTCTTCTCTCTCGTCTTCTTTGTCACACTCAGCCTTTCACTGATCCTCTTCAATTTGCATACAAACCCAATCGTAGTACCGACGACGCTACTCTGACGCTTCTCCACAATGCGTATGATCACTTAGAGACCTCTGGTTCCTTTGTCCGCATTCTATTTATAGACTTTTCTTCTGCTTTCAATACCATACAGCCACACCTCATGGCTCAGAAGCTTTTGTCTTACACTGTCCCTCCTAGACTCGTCCTGTGGATCGTTCACTTCCTCGTGTCCAGATCTCAGGTTGTCCGCTTTCACTCTGCTGTCTCATCTCTCAAACAAACGTCCACAGGAGCTCCTCAGGGTACGGTTCTTTCTCCGGTACTTTTCACGCTCTACACAAACGACTGCAGAGGAACTGATGCCTCACCGGTCATAAAGTACTCGGATGACTCTGCCCTTGTGGACCTGTCCAATTCAAATGCTGTGTATTTCTCTGCAGTTGATAGGTTCAGCTCCTGGTGCAAACAAAACTATCTGGACTTAAATGTCAAGAAAACTAAGGAACTGGTCATTGACTTTCGTAAAAACAACACTCTCATTCCAGACCTTGTCATTGATGGTGTTACAGTCGAGAGAGTCACCCAATACAAATACCTGGGAACCATCATTGACGAGAAACTGAACTTCACTGCAAACACCCAGGCCATACACAAAAAATGTCAGTCTAGAATTTACTGCCTTCAAAAACTTCGAAATCTCCAAGTCAGTAGCCGCATCCTTCAGACCTTTTACTCTTCTTTTATTGAGTCCGTTCTTACCTTTTCTTTTATCTGCTGGTATGGAAGTTTGTGTGTAAAAAACAAAAGTATTCTGGATCGAGTAGTGAACGTCTGTGGGAGGGTTGTGGGAGTGAAACAAGAGAGTCTGCAGGTGTTGTATGAAAGACGTGTTGTGCGGAAAGCTATTTGCTTTGTGCTGGATAGCACTCATGTGCTTGCGCACCACTTCCAGCTCCTGCCTTCTGGAAGGCGCTACCAAACACCAAGGGTCAGAACTCTCAGAATGAAAAACAGTTTTATTCCAAAGGCTGTCTCATTACTTAATAAATGACATGTGTGTGTGTGTGTGTGTGTGTGTGTGTTTTGTTTGCCCAAAATAATCTCATTTCACATTTTTTTAATGTTAGCATGCATAAGTGTAATTCCATTCATATGTGACTGTGCATTTTTATCCTCATTGTCATTATGATTGTTATTATTATTGTGATGTTTATTCCTGTTGATTGTAATTGTACACCACAATGTAATTTCTTGTAAAAGATAATAAAGTTGTCTTATCTTATCTTATCTTATCTTATCTTATAATTGCTAAATACTATAATGATATTCTAAATAACTATAATGCTATGCTAAATGCTATAATTGCTAAATACTATAATGATATGCTAAACACTATAATGATATGCTAAATACTATAATGCTATCCTAAATAATATAATGCTATATAATTATATATAATAATGATAATGCTAGGTTTGCTGATGGAAAAGGGTTTTGCAGGTTCCAGATTGCAGGATTTAAGATGCCTAAATTCATGTTTAGAGATGCAATCCATTATACTTGAAATGAAATACAGAGAATTATTTTAAAGTGCCCATTTCAGCTCCTCTCACCTCAGACCTACGAATTCTATACAGTCGACCGTGGGCCCTTAGGGCGGAAGAAACTGACCTCCGTCTACACAACGTTTGGTTGGTGGGGACTGCTAACAAAGAGACCTGACAAAGGTCATGTCTGTAAACTTATTGAGATCGTCTTTCTCTGGCGCCAGGACCGGCTTCGAACAACCTCCCCGTTCGTGCCTTGCATGATGGTCTGGGAGTTGTAGGATGTCTGAAGGGCATGCAGTATTAACTTTTAAAATTATTACCGCTACGTGGTGGTGTCTTCCGTACTAATGGATGAATGAATTAACATTTTATTAAGCGCATAGCATGATTGGGGTAAAAAATGTCAACCCAAAATGGGACATTTAATACAAAGTGAGCTAAAATTACACACCACACATACAACTTCTCTCTCTCCCTTCTCTCTCTCTCCCTCACACACACACAAACACACACATACGCACGCATGCATATACACTCAGTACACTCAACCTCTCTTTCTCAACGTGTTCAACGGTCCTGATTTGGCTCGGAAGAGTCCGCTGGACCTAAAGCAACAATCGATCAATCGATCAACGTGTTCAAAAATCCAGTTAACATATAATCTACTGCGATTTGGACAGTTCGTTATAACAGTTCTAGTAGACGAAGTGTATTGTACGCTGACAGTAGAGAAAATCACCTTGAGGGGGCAAAGGACCGTTCATACACACCTATCGATGTTCAAAGATTAAAAAAAAAAACCCGCGCGCAGCGATTGGTTGCACATCTGAATGTTCACGTTCACATTTTTCGCGAGAAACAAAAGTAGGGTGCTTCAAGGCAGACAACAATCAAGTTCTCCAGCAACTTGCTGTCCAGTGTCCGTAAAAATAGATGCCTTCTATTTCCCTACCACAAAGCGCAACTGAGAGCCCCCGAGGCCAACTCTTGCCTGAGACTTGCTTAAGGGGGAAACGTAGGCCCTGGCTGAGACTCTGCAGCAAAGTGTGTTTCGCTACAATTCTCTTTCACGTCATGTAACGTCGTTCATCGTTGATTAGGTTTAAATCTCATTCCACACTCCTTGGTAGAGTTTCAATGTCCGATCGTTGGCACATGTGCGTAGGCTTTAACCCGATCGAGGCGGGAATGGGTTGATTGAAGTGCTGAGACGTGACCAAGTACTCAGGAGACACCAGCCGACGTTTCACTTCTTGAAACAATCAAAAGCAGTTATCCACAAACCTGCCGACGTTTCACTTCTTGAAACAATCAAAAGCAGTTATTCACACAAGTAGGAAAAGAAGAAGAAAAAGATAGCAGAGGAAAACAGGAAATGAACAAAATGACAAGATGGGAAAAAAGAAAGTAAGAAAATGATGAACGAGAACAAGCACAAGAGAAGTGAACTTTATGACCTAGTTTTAACATTGGCAAGATTTTCTGTTTCATTGATGGAGAGGAAAACGAAAGAGACCGAAGTAGGATGGAAAGGCAGAGAGAGAGAGAGATAGAGAGAGAGAGAGAGAGAGAGAGAGAGAGAGAGAGAGAGAGAGAGAGAGAGACTGGGGGGAGGGAGTAGAAGAAGAGAGAATTTTTGATAAAGAGAGTGAGAGAGAGAGCGAAGCAGAGACCTAAAACAACATTAAAAAATAAAAAGGTGTTTCTGTGTGTGCGTGTGTGTGTGTGTGTGCTGTAAGGGTATGTGTGTGGGTGGAGTGGAGAGAGGGACAGCGAAGGGCGATGATAAGGGGGGTGGGGGATGCGGTTAGAAGAACCGATCTGCGATAACTTAATGGCACTACAAAGGCTGTCACCTCTGAAGCTGCTGCGTCACTTCCAATTAGGGGAGTGGCGCGTCTCGTGCACATGCCATTGTTTTAGCAGCCATTACGGCCACTGAAGGGCACGCACACCGCAGTGGTTAGAGCGTTGGCCTATAGGCACACAAGATGAACCAGAGATTAGTTGCATAGGAAAAAATCGCCTTTTGAGTGCCAGTGCGCTCGGATTGGTCTGTGCAACGACTCATAACCCTAGGCAAAGCACTTTAAGATGGCGACGAGAAAAGCGAGAATAATGCGTGTGATGGGAAATATTTTGCTGCAAGAGCTTACGGACGATGCTGTAGATTAAATGGTCGGACAGCACATCATGATGACGGGAATGCCAGACGCGAAGGTTAATAAGCCTTCGAAAGAAGTGGACCCTGAGGCCATCTTGGAACACAATGCGCGCCGCAGACGAGCACATTCAAAAGCTGCCCGCGGTGCACTCCGTATGCGCTTTCCCGCTCGGTCCCAAGAACCGGATTTTATGTCAAGCGCACTGCGGGCGCTTCGACGCTCTTCGTCTTCTGCAACGCGTCTCGGGTTAAAATCCCGTGGTGTGCACACACACACACACACGCACACACACACACACACCCACCCACCCACACAATGGCCGGACATTTCTTTACTTTCCATCTTAGCAATATGATTGCTCTGATGGTTCAGTGTTGATTTAAATCTCGTAAGCTCTCTTAGAAAGGGATGGTTATATCCCCTTCCGCCATACCGCCATTGGTGGATGCAGACATTGTTATACTTCAATGTTTCTTCTTCATCGCGCTAAAGGCCGAGTGACACTTAAATATCAGGGGGAAAAGCCTCTTCAACTTTTGAAAGTTCCTAAAACCTTTGTGCCAACGGATTTTATTAAACTAAAACGAAAGACCTTACCGAGCAATTTCTTTGTGTTGTTGTATGGGTTCTGTAGCTTCAAATATTTAGGAGCCATTGTATCAGACAATGGGTCCCCACAGAAAATCCTCCCTAGAATCGCACAAGCAACTGCTGCCCTGACAAAGTTGAAGCCCATTTAGAAAGACAAAACCATGAGTCTACATTCCAAAGTAAGGCTGCTGCGCTCCCTTGTCAACTACATCTTCCTATATACTTGCGAAACATGGACCCTCACAGCAGATCTACAACGAAGAATACAAAGCATGGAGATGCTGTGGTACAGAAGCCTTCTGGGCATTTCCTATACCGAGCACATCACCAATGACGAAGTTCGACAGAGCATCACACACGCCATTGGACCACACGATGACATGCTCACAGTGGTGAAGAAACGGAAACTCCGATGGCCGCGTCACCAGAGCATCAGGCCTTGCAAAGACCATCCTGCAAGGCACGGTGCAAGGAGGAAGAAGAAGAGGGAGACAGAAAAAGAAGTGGGAGGACAACATTCAAGAATGGACTGGCTTGACACTGAGCAAAGCCATGAGGGTTGCTAAGGACAGAAAAAGATGGAGTACGCTGGTTAAACGATCATCTACGACCTTTGAGTTGCGGGATAGTATAGAATAGGACCGTGTTGGGGGATTGGCCTTGGTCTTTGAAGTCCATGTTGATGCCATTGGTGTTGTTGGTCATCATTTTGGCCTTCTCTGCACTTATTTTCATTCCAAAGGCTCGTGAGGTGGTGTCAAGCCTCTGTACCAGCTGTTCACGTTCTTATTCCTCTCTAGCCAATCAATCAATGTCATCCGCAAAACGGGGGTTGGAGATTGATCTGCTCCCTGTGCTGAGTATACCTTCGTGACCTGCAAGGGCATCTGACATGATGCGCTCCAGGAAGAGGTTGAAGAGTGTTGAAGAGAATAGGCATCCTTGACGCACGCCGATTGGTGTTCTGAACCAGTTTTCGATTGCGCTGTTTTGGAGCACTGCACGGGTAGCCTTGATCACAGGCTTTTGATAACTTCAATTATGTTGGGGCTTATGTTGTACACTTATGATGTTTTGCTGGATATTCATAAATCAAAAGAAAAGTACACATTGGAATCTTATCTGCCACAATATAAATGTTAGTCTCAGTGTCTATGCACTCTACAAGAGTGTAGTGGCCATGTTTTGATATCATGCCATCCATGCCCATGCAGTCTTATAGTTGCAATCGTAATTTACCAAAATAAAATGGAAGTTTTTGTTTAGTTTTTTTTTAATTGTAGCTAATAATATTAGTGTCACCATATTCACAACATGCTAAATTATGTAAATGTGCAGAAAATAACAGCAAAATAATCTTGTAGTGTTTCCGATTAATTGCATGTTTGGTGTTAATATGGGCGAAGCCATCTTCTTACAACAAACTCAAACAGAAGCGCCAAAATACGATAGGTAAAATTATGTGTCTGGAAAGGAAGTGACACAAACCAAACAAAGTTGATGTAAACACAGATCTAGCAGGCTTAAAATACACTAGCAATCTGTGAGAGTGCAGTGTCATTTAATGGGTTAATTTACTAATATTTTATTACTAATATTTTTTTTATTTTGTATCACTATTGTGAAGAAATACATTTTGAAGAATTGAACAACTCTTGTCGCAATCAAGAATCAAACCCTGGAAGTTCTCCTTACACACCTAAACGAACATTGTACTGTGTACCAACCACTGTGCCAACCGCTGTCCCATGATGGTATATAGACTTGTCTGGCGCTAGAAGCTATACTGGCTTTGCTGATGGTTGTGGTGGTGTTTGTAGTGGTGGAGGTGGTGGTGCGTTGTATACTGCCCAAGGTTTTGTAACGGTGCGAAGCAAACCATAATCCCAAAATGGCTGGTGCGGGCTTTACCAGACTGACCAACAACTGACCTCAGGGGAAAGCACTCAAAGTTTCAGTTAGTACTGCTTAGTTCTTCACCGTGATAAATGAGAGGGAGAGGATTGAGGGACGGAGGGAAAGAGGGAGAGAGATGATAACAATTGTATGCAGCAAGACATTACATTATATTACATGATTATTGCTTTAGGTCCAGCGCACTCTTCCGAGCCAAATCAGGACCGGACAACCCCTGATCCGCATAAAAGATCTGCTGAAACAACCCTAGTGGTAAAACTGAAAGCTCTCCACCAGCCAGTCACTTTACAATAAAGACATCCCACGCAGGGGACGCTGAGGCTGTACTCTAATTTATCGAACCCCCGTTTACAAAAACAAAATAGAATACAAACATCATTATAAAATATAAAAAAAAAACATACATATAAAATGCCTACATTGCTAAATAATAACATCATAAAAAGCCCTAGTGACCACCTGGCAGAAAGCGTCCAATATTCCCAAGCTGATCCAACAGACCTCATACACAAATAAGGAGTCTTGTCCCGGAAGAATTTTCAAGGAAAAAGGTAGGTGACTGGTCTAGCGAAGAAGAAGATAGTATAGCAGATTGATAGAACAGAGCAGGAATGAAAATGAGCAAATGAGAAAGACAGCGACAGTGGGAATTTAAAGCACTAAATTTTCAGAAAGTGGGGATACCATTTATACTGAAACCCCCGGCACCCCAACGGGGGTTATGCAACAAGAGTATTCAATATTTTAATTTAACGTTTTTTCACAACAATGTGATTTTAGACAACCATAACAAACAAAGAAACAAACAAACAAATAGAAATGGTTAATTATAGTAACTTAAATAAATCTGTTCCGACAATGATACGTGCGATGTCCTGTAACATCGAACTATATAAGATGACTCTAATATCATCTTGTTCACATAAAATAATTCCATTTTCTTTGTACAGTGCTGTTAAAACAGTACAATCAAATAATATATGTTGTAAGGAAATAGTTCCAGCACATATACAAGTAAACAAGAGTAAAAGTGTAAGCACTGTGTATTTTCTTACATCTTGCCATTGGGGCTTGCAGGGAAGAGAGGGGGGGGGGTGAGTGGAGGAGAGACAGACAGGACAAAGACAGAGGGAAGGACAGAGAGACAGAGGGAGAAACAGAGAGAGTTGTTGTTGCTTGTGGAATAAGATCCTAGCACTGCCATGAAAAAATAGAGAAGAAAGGCACCATCACCTTGACGTAACTAAACCAGCTATCTCTATAAAGCTTCAGTCCAAAGTTACAAGTATATAATACACACAGAGTCATAACCTCGTTTTAATCCATGAAAAAAAATTTAAGATTGGATACTTAACTCACAAAGCTGGCTCACAGAAAATTGAGTCCTTAACACTTCTCTCCTCAGTAACATTTACTACTTTATTTTTTTATGTTTAAAAGTTTTATTTTTAAAATTTTATTATTAATGTAATTTTATTTTATTTTATTTTAATTAATTAATTAATTAATTAATTTATTAATGTTAATTTTAATTTTTTTAGGAAGGGGGGAGCGGGGGTGGAAGGGGATCTTACTATTCACGGACTATTTGAGTTCTGGATACTTTCGCTCCCAATAGAAGAAATCCGACCCGAGGTAGAAATAACGCTAAATTTAACTCATTCTGGACCGTACCAGACAAATAATTATTGTCGGGCTTCAAAATGACCGTTCCCTTTACATTGGCATCACACTGTGCTTACTTAATATCATGAACAAAAAATAAATAATAAACTATGCTGATAAAATAAAATAAAATGAATATATCTCGCAGTAAAAGTACTTCCTCACTGGTAACTATTTCCATAGAGATAATAAACAACAACAACAACACATTTTCATTGACTTTCGAATTTCGTGATACAGTCTTCTGACCGGGTTGGATTAAGGTAGGTCAACTTTCCCTGGGTTTTGCGAGGAGGCGTGGACTTGAAACCGATTTCAGTCTTCGCAGTTCTGCTAAAGTCAGAGCCAGACGAAACCCAATCCGCCCCTGCTGTAGGACATCCGGAGTGAAATTATCTTTCAGTGCTTCTCAGAGTAAAGGATGGTCTATTTCAAGCTAGAATCCTTATTTTTCTCTATGCCGCCAAAAGTGGACATTAATCAGGAAAGAGTGGCGTGTTTTTATAATATTATGTAGCCTATTACGTTTACAGGAATTGTGTTGTTGTTGTTGTTTGTTGTTGATGTTGTTGTTGTTTTCTCCCTTTAATTTTTTACACTAGCGTGGGGCGAACTTACGTGACTTAGATACGAGACTTTTCAAGACACCGAGAGTTTTATCCAGGTGCTTCGGTTTCCTTTCACATTTCAACAATGGTGTTGGATGCAGTCAAGGTAAAAATGTCACAATTATAATTGATTTCCATTCCGATTGCTGTAATAGCCTCGCCTCGCTTCGAGGCCTATTAAGACAAAAACGTGCAATGGCATCCTGTATTAGTAGTAGTGGTAGTAGTAGTAGTAGTAGTAGTAGTAGTAGTAGTAGTAGTAGTAGTAGTAGTAGTACACCCGATGCTCATCTATTCAGACTACCCCTTGGGGTCATGAGCAATTTTGCCACTGTAGATTGTTCTAACCTATAAAGGAAAAAGTGAAAGCCCCAGTTGAAAACCTATCTTTCCTTTATAGGCATGACCGATTCACTGCGGCAACAGTGGAGTCCCGGGGGTTTCAGTATAAATAGAATCCCCACTTTCTGGAAATTTAGTGCTTTAAATTCCCACTGTCGCTGTCTTCCTCATTTGCTCTTTCCCATTCCTGCTCTGTCCTCTCACTCTGCTATACTATTTTCTTCTTCGCTAGATCAATGACCTACCTTTTTTCTTGAAAACTCTTCCTGGACAAGACTCCTTGTTTGCGTATGAGGTCTGTTGGATCAGCTTGGGAATATTGGACGCTTTCTGCCGGGTGGTCACTAGGCCTTCCTATGATGTTATTATTTAGCAATATAGGCATTTTATATGTATGTGTTTTGTTGATAATTTATAATGATGTTTGTATTCTATTTTGTTTTTGTAACCGGGGGTTCGATTAGTTGGGGTAAAGCCTCAGCCGTCCCCTGCGTGGGATGTCTTTATTGTAAAGTGACTGGCCGGTGGAGGGCATTCAGTTTTCCCACTAGAGTTGTTTCAGCAGATCTTTTATGCGGATCGGGGGTTGTCCGGTCCTGATTTGGCTCGGAAGAGTCCGCTGGACCTAAAGCAACAATCAATCAATCAATCTATTCAGACTCCTTCAAGGAGTCTGACAGAGCCTAGGCCAGTAGAGGTTTAACCAGTCATGGCAGCAACTGGCACACTCTGCTAGATACCTTAAAGGAGTAGTAGTAGTAGTAGTAGTAGTAGTAGTAGTAGTAGTAGTAGTAGTAGTAGTAGTAGTAGTAGTAGTAGTGAGCAATGCTTTGTATACGCTTGAAGCTGAAGCTCTATAGTCACGGGAAAAGCGCAATTTCACTGCAGTGAACTCATCAAAATAGAAAAATGTAAGTTTCGTCTCCTCTAGGGGACGAATTAGGTCAAACTGTATTAGTTTCTAGGTCAACTGTCTTTTACGAACCGTTTGAGAATATTTTTGAACCGTTTGTTGACGCCGGACAGTGTCCTCACTTGGTTTCATGCAATTTAAGAATCCAACAAGGCAATTGGGTTTTTGAGACGGAGAGAGCGGAATATTGTAGAGCAACATTCTGTATATATTCACAGTGAAATTGCGCTTTTTCCGTCAATATGCTCACTACTACTACTACTACTACTACTACTACTACTACTACTACTACTACTACTACTACTACTACTACTACTACTACTACTACTCCTTTAAGGTATCTAGCAGAGTGTGCCAGTTGCTGGCATGACTGGTTCAACCTCTCCTGGCTTAGGCTCTGTCAGACTCATTAAAGGAGTCTGAATAGATGAGCATCGGGTGAGTAGTAGTAGTAGTAGTAGTAGTAGTAGTAGTAGTAGTAGTAGTAGTAGTAGTAGTAGTATAAAACTAGGCCCATAGTTTTTGATGTGAGCAGCTTAAAAAGATTGTACAGGTCAATGGGCTCCTTGAGATACAGTACAACAGTCATTAGGTGTTTTTCAATATTCCAGGCAACACGATACTACCGCTTAGTGACTTCACAATAACGCCAAGGTGCATGTTCGTGTCGCACGGCTGCAGTAATCTGTTAGTCGCGTCAGCCTCTTTTCTAAGGGAGATAAGCTATTTACTGCTAGAGCAGACGACAGTTTGAAACAGTTGGGCACGGGGTTTAAGATTCGATAGATAGCTCGGTTTTCACTAAATAGGCGACCTTGACCCTGGCTGAGTGTCCGAGCTCTATCAAGCGTAGGCGGTGTAGGCGGTTGCTCTCAACAGCCTCTGATACTCCGATTGCGGGCAGCGTCACTATATAACCTTTGTAACAGCCCGCAGGGGCAAAAATTCAACCTCTTCTCTTCAACTAAACATGTTATTATTATTATTATTATTATTATTATTATTATTATTATTATTATTATTATTATTATTATTATTATTATTATTGGGGGTGTCGGATAGCGCAGTGGTTGGAGCACTCGCTACTGTGTCGCAAGTTAAGCACCGTCCAGTGCGGTTAGCACGTGGATGGGTGACCGCAAAACGTGAAGCGACAAATAACAACGCCCCCAGTTGACTCAACTGTGACTGAGTACCTACTCTCTAAAGGGTGGAGAAGGTAAAGCAGCGAGGGAGAGAGATGGGCATCACCCTCATTACGCTGGCCCAAGATAAGTGATCTCCAACATCACGCTCCCCTATGGCCACAATGGGACTACCTTTACCTTTATTATTATTATTATTATTATTATTATTATTATTATTATTATTATTATTATTATTATTATTATTATTATTATTGTTGTTATTATTATTATTATTATTATTATTATTATTATTATTATTATTATTATTATTATTATTATTATTATTAATTATTAATTTATTTATTTAATTATTCTTTAAATAGCATTTTTGATCTTGATCTCAGATGCATTTTAAAGTGCAAGTGAGAAAAAAAAGAAGGAAAGAAAGAAACGAATAAAACATGAACAGCCAATTGGAGGTCAAAAACACCGGAAGTTCCAAAAACCTCAATTTATTTTTTTAAAACATTTTTAGAGTTAGATAGTTATTCATTGCTTACAGGGTTCAGAGGACTGCAAAGGGCCGAATCAGGACCACAAAATCAAGACCACAACTTGACTGACAGAGGACTCACACCTGATCCGTGTAAAAGGCCTGTTGAATCAACCCCAGTGGTAAAACTGAAGAAACTCCACCAACCGGTCACGTTACAAAAAAGGCATCCCATGCAAGGGACGCTAAGGCTACACTCTAATTTATCGAACCCCCGTTTATAAAAACAAAATAGAATACCAACATCATTATAAAATATCAACAAAACAAATACCTAAAAATGCCTACATTGCTAAATAATAATATCATAGGAAGCCCTAGTGACCATTTGGTAGAAAGCGTCCAATATTCCCAAGCTGATACAAAAGACCTCACAAATGAAAAGTTTTGTCTCGGAAGAGTTTTTAAGAAAAAAAGGTAGGTGACTGGTCTGGCGAAGAAGAAGATATTATAAATAGTAGATTGATAGTAGAAATGA
The DNA here is from genome assembly GCA_036898135.1 of Oncomelania hupensis. Taxonomy (NCBI): domain Eukaryota; kingdom Metazoa; phylum Mollusca; class Gastropoda; order Littorinimorpha; family Pomatiopsidae; genus Oncomelania; species Oncomelania hupensis. The sequence continues at coordinate 7,103,125 of CM072524.1, read as the reverse complement.
GAAAGAACAAATGAGAAAGACAGAGGCAGTGGGAATTTAAAGCACTAAATTTCCTCAAAACGTGGATACTATTTATACAGAAACCCCCCGCACTCCTATGGGGAAATATTTAGAGTGCAACAAAAATTACCATACCACAGCCACTTGACATCTAAACTTTAAAGTAGCAACAACACATGCCAAGAGTTGTCGTCCCTGATGACGAATAGAGTTATCCCAAATGTGCCCACAGAACAGCAGTATGACATTACGGGCTATGTCTAAGCGAAACCTTATCAGAAATAAATAATTTCAACCAAAACTTATTAATGAAAGCCTGTAGCTTCGGGGTTTTTGCAAAAGGAGACGTCCGCGTCCTGGTGGCTGAAATGGCAAGTGAAAAGGTGTTTTTTTATCATGATAATTGTTATTAAATAATAAGACCCCTTTGTGTACAGATAATCAAATGCACTATTTCTATGTCAAAGCAAAAAAAGTTTTGAAATTCGACCGTAACATACTTGAAAAAGTGGTTTGTAGTTCCTGCACGTAGCATCAACACATGCCAAGAGTTGTCGTCCGTGATGACAAATAGAGTTATCCCTGAGTGATAGGCCTATTTTGTGCTTAAACACTTCAAAATACAAATAATTTGTCATACATGATACATTAAATTTGAGGTTTTTTTATTTTGTTTACAAAGATCACATCAAGGACTAACTTATTAAAGCGTTAAATTAACATTCTGTCCAATATATAAGCAGGCCATCGGCTGTCACCTAAAATGGAAAAAGAGCTGTTTTTTAAAAGTTTTTTAAACACAACAAATTATGACGCCACCACGATGACATTAACCGATATGCATACTTTTTTGTCCCCTGATGGGGTTCACTGTTTCCTAAATAAATACGAAGTTTCAAAGATATTCGTTCATTGCTTTCAGGGACAATAGCGCAGATATCCCCTCTAGACGGATGCCAGACGCCGGGTCACCACGATGACGTCACTCGATATACATAAGTATTGACTAAGTCTGTACACTCTCATTACATAAAAAGTTTAAAGGAAATGTAAACAAAAATCAGGTAACATCATCATGATTACGTCACTCGATTTGCTCACAGTTTGGTTTTACGTTTTAAGCATAGGAAAAGTCT
>CM072524.1:7091989-7096989 GCA_036898135.1 Oncomelania hupensis | reverse complement strand
CGACCTCAGAGTTACGGGATAGGATAGGATAGGATAGGAAGCTTTTATCAGTGGGGCAACACTCACCGTGAATGTTAAAAGGATCTTTCGGGGAGGAGGGGTGTGGGTGGTTGGTCGAAGTGGGTCCGTTTAATTCAAGTCTTAATGTCAGTGCAGCGCATCAAACACTAAGAACACGCCCACTATAACCACAACGGGAAACTATTATAACCTTAGAGGGAAAAGTTGTACAAGAAAGGAAGATATGAATTATAATCTTAGAGAACAAAGTTGTACAAGGGAATGAGATAGTGGTAAAGGATGATTAAAGATTGCTTAGTCTAGCTTGGTTACAATAGTGACTCCGGTGTACAAAGTGTTAGTATAACGTTGGCACGTGCGATACACATTTCCTTGCTCAGTAATTACTAGCCGGGAAAGTTTATAGTCTACATAGACAGACAATGACGCATACACATGTTCAGACATTCTTTGTGGGCAAGACCATAATTAGTTTTGATCACGTGATAGGTAATGGGGCGCGGTCAGTCACGTGGTAATGACGTAGGAATTAAGACATCTCCTTAAGTAGAGAAATGCTTCCTGGGAAACTTGTACTATTTAACCCAGAACAGACAAAGGATTCGCTCTCTTATCTCTGGTCTCCTGCTTCTGACAGACCTAGAACAACTTTGCTCCATCTTGTCTAGGTGTAGCCCTTAGAGTGTTTTAATTCATGATGTGTCTAAGAGCAGGAGAGAATTTATAGTAGTTGTAGAATATATATAGAGTATAAGTGTAGGGTGTACAATGCTTAGAAATTGGTGTGAGTGCAGAATTAGATGGTAAGTAGTCAGTGAGTTAGTTAGTGAGTGAAGATTGATTTTTAGGGCAAGAATTAGTGGTTTCCCAAAGGAGGAAAGGAGAGTGGAAAAGAGAAAGAAAATGAGGTAAGATGAAATGAATTTATTTGAACATCTTATGTATTGTTAGTTAGAGTTTATGTGCATGTCAATGACATTGGAATTTTTTAGGGGTTTTACATGATTTTGTGTACACGTATTTTGCTGACACTAATTCTCACTGTAACCTTACAATGTGTGTGCAGTAACGTTGATGTTGTGTGTTTAATAACCTTGATGTTGTACTCGCAATACTATTGATTTTGTATCCGTATCTATAACGTAATTTACAAGTTCTTCGCTTATGACTTTATATTTAATGGACTGTGTTTTTAATTAATGGATTGCGTCTGGTAGACAAGAGTCTCACAGATGCTCGACTTAATGTGTACTCAATTTTACTTTTTTTTTTTTGCATTGGTTTGTGTATCGTGGCCACTGCAACTTACTCGTTTTAATGTGTCATGTATGAATTATTATTCTCTATTTCCATTATCTCGTTTGTGTGTTTTTTTATCCATGATCAATGATAACTTATATTTCGTTGTGCTCCACATTGTATGCTCCTATTTAATTTTCTATAAATATTAACTTTCAGAATTTTATTGTATAATTTTTGTATTGGACATCTTTTTTTTATTGCATAATTATTTTTACCCTATTATTTTATTGTGAAGACGTTTTTTTTTTTCATGTACAATTCTTGTCTGTCGATCTCTTTGTTATCTCCCCTTCTGTCCGCCCTTCCCCATTCTTTTCCATACGCTAAGAAATTCCTAGTATACACATGATAGGAATGTTCATTCATAGAGGTGACCTTTTAACCTCTTGACCTCTCGGTCTTGTAGTACTATCTCCCTCACATAAGCAGACCCTTTTCCTCGCTCACACACACGCACCACCAAATTTTGCTATCGTTCTCCTATACCTCTCTCTCTTCTTTTTAGTGTCTCTTCATTCCCTCTGTGTGCTCTGATCTTAGGTTATCTCCCCTCATCTGTGTGTTTCGTCCTAGTGAGCAATTTTCCCCTCCTTCTACTTTATCTGTTTATCTCGGTATCTCTCCTATATTTTATTTAAGGTTTACACTTTTTGTTATTTCACACATGTTAGTTCTAGTGTTATTGTTATCACTTTGCCTTTTTGAAGTTGCCTTGACATGGCACAGTGTTTGCTCATCATTTGATGACTTCTTGGTTATAACTCCCTTACTTTGTAAAGTTTTTTTTCTCTTTTTCAAATTTTTTTATACCACTTGTTCAATTGGTTGTTTTACACTTTAATGGTTTTTTGTTCTTCTTTCATGTCTTTTTTGCATATTTTGCTCACATTTTTACTTGTTGATTTTCAATGTTCTTCCAGTTCATATTTGTCATTTCAGTGGTATAATGATTTATGGTTGATTGTGTATCGGTCTTTGCCATTTTCAACCAAGTTTATCAACTGTTTGTTTTTTATTTTTCTCATGTTCTTTAACATATTGTGGTGATTTTAATTCAATGGTGTTGTTTGCAGGTTATGGAATGTCCGTCACGATGTGACCATGTCACATATTTTGCTGTGTCGTAATTAATATTTATATTCAGTGCCTTGGACGCTTTGCTGTGGTTGTGCCAGTTGTGTCTTGAGGACAACTTTTGCTTTGACATTTTACACTTTATTAACTTTATACCTTAGTCTTCGTGGAGGCCTTCATCACTTGACGACCATCAACGTCGCCACGTGACGTCACCATCACACCATGTAGTACCTCCCTTCTTCAGCCATCGCCTTTCCATGCCTTGGCATTCTTGACCCTTGTCGTCACGTCAACCTTCAGCTAGTCTACGATTTGAACCGACACATTAATAATCCTCGATGTCCACCTTCGCCTATTGTCTGAAGTTTTCAAACCCTTCGTTTCCACCTACACCCACTTGGACTGCTTGTCCGTACCCCAACTTGCCCCACTTCCCCACTTCTTCAGATGCAGAGAACGTCTCTCCTTACGTCCCTCGACCAGACATTATACCACCTTCTCCCAGAGTTGTGGTCATCTCCCATGTTCCTATATTACAGAGGGGGAGAGCAAAGACTGTCGCTAAACGAGGTTGGAGCTCTTCCCCTCTACTATTCTGTAATCCCCGTTCCCATTCCCTTGGTGTGCTCAACCTCAACGCACACTACCATCCCCCTCGCTTGCTGCATACTCCTGCGTGCTTCGTCATGTGGGACTACTTCTTTCAGACACTACGTATTTCGTCATAATCTACGGTCAATTACTGGTTGAAAGGTCCACTACACCACGGTTTTTCCATCAACGGAGGTTTGCATGGTGCGGTGACGTCACAATCTTCTTCTGGCGACACTTCACGTTTCTTAGTCGTTCCGTCGTCCATAACAAGTCTACCCGTCCGTCTTCAGTATTCTTTAAGCTCACTTACGCGTAAACGCCTTAAGGTGCTGCTTGGCTTGTGGGGACAGTCCTCATGTGTCCTCATTGCCAAATGTCCTCATAGCCCTTTTGGCCGTTTCTGTTGCTAGATCCATCGATCTTCACTTCGTGTTCCTGCACTACCTTAAAACTTTTTTTGGGTACATAAACTGTACAGTACTTTGCCGTCGGACTTATTTCATTGTGGTTTTTCGCTGTTTTGTGCTTATTTATGTCATTTGGTGCATGCAACTTTCTTTTGCAATTTTTATATTTTGTAAGTCTTACCTCATCTTCGCCACTTCGCCTCCTTAGATCGCTTTAGTAACGTCACTTTGTGCCCTCTTTAATTTTTTTCCTCTTCCTGGTTACTTTTTAAGGAGCGAGGACGCTCCTTCGCAGGCCGGAGGCAATTATAACCTTTGAGGGAAAAGTTGTACAAGAAAGGAAGATATGAATTATAATCTTAGAGAACAAAGTTGTACAAGGGAATGAGATAGTGGTAAAGGATGATTAAAGATTGCTTAGTCTAGCTTGGTTACAATAGTGACTCCGGTGTACAAAGTGTTAGTATAACGTTGGCACGTGCGATACACATTTCCTTGCTCAGTAATTACTAGCCGGGAAAGTTTATAGTCTACATAGACAGACAATGACGCATACACATGTTCAGACATTCTTTGTGGGCAAGACCATAATTAGTTTTGATCACGTGATAGGTAATGGGGCGCGGTCAGTCACGTGGTAATGACGTAGGAATTAAGACATCTCCTTAAGTAGAGAAATGCTTCCTGGGAAACTTGTACTATTTAACCCAGAACAGACAAAGGATTCGCTCTCTTATCTCTGGTCTCCTGCTTCTGACAGACCTAGAACAACTTTGCTCCATCTTGTCTAGGTGTAGCCCTTAGAGTGTTTTAATTCATGATGTGTCTAAGAGCAGGAGAGAATTTATAGTAGTTGTAGAATATATATAGAGTATAAAGTGTAGGGTGTACAATGCTTAGAAATTGGTGTGAGTGCAGAATTAGATGGTAAGTAGTCAGTGAGTTAGTTAGTGAGTGAAGATTGATTTTTAGGGCAAGAATTAGTGGTTTCCCAAAGGAGGAAAGGAGAGTGGAAAAGAGAAAGAAAATGAGGTAAGATGAAATGAATTTATTTGAACATCTTATGTATTGTTAGTTAGAGTTTATGTGCATGAGAATTTTATGTTGCTTGAATGATGTATACTAGTTAGATTATTAAAATTGGATAAATGAAGACAAGCTATAGTTTATTGTGACTTATTTGAGCGCATGGCAAACCCTTTGTGAACGGCAGTGAGACTGGTTTTATTTTGTATGACTTATATATCATAATTTGGTTTGTCATGCCCTTTTCCCGTACAAGTTCAGAATTAAGTAGTTTAGATTAACTCTCACAAGATAACGCAAATAATAGAGACGCGTTACACTATTGCGCCATTCAAAATCACCAGTAACCTCCACTCTTTCTTTGTTCATTCACCAGATCATCGACACTCGGTGGCAACGGAGTCGAGCAAGCTGGTGGCAGGCCTGCTTTAGGAGGCAGTCAGTCCCACTGGTGCGCTACCTGCATTCGTCGGTGGACTTCCACTAGTTCTTGCCCAATTTTGGGGACATCTTTTGCGGTCGAGAATCTTTTCCTGTTGTCCAGTGACGAAGCAGCCTGCACCCTGTGGGAGA
>CM072524.1:7054489-7089489 GCA_036898135.1 Oncomelania hupensis | reverse complement strand
GAGAGAGAGAGAGAGAGAGAGAGAGAGAGAGAGAGATAGAGAGAGAGAGAGAGAGAGTTCCAAATTGAAGGACCAAACACTGAGAAGGATCGGCTTCCTGCAAAGAAGAGTTTGTAGCGGGGTATTTGTAGCACAAACGACTGCTGCCCTGGCGAGGTTGAAGCCAATTTGTAAAGACAGGACCATCAGTCTACATTTCAAGGTAAGACTGCTGCGCTCCCTTGTCATCTCCATCTTCCTATATGCTTGCGAAACATGGGCCCTCACAGCAGATCTCCAACGAAGAATACAAAGCATGGAGATAAGGTGCTACAGAAGTCTTCTGGGCATTTCCTATACCCAGCACATCACGAACGACGAAGTCCGAAAGACCATCAAACAAGCCATTGGACAACTCGATGACCTGCTCACAGTGGTGAAGAAACGGAAACTCCGATGGTATGGCCACGTCACCATATCATCAGGTCTTGCAAAGACCATCCTGCAAGGCACAGTGCAAGGAAGTAGTAGAAGAGGGAGACCGAAAAAGAGGTGGGAGGACAACATTCGAGAATGGACTGGTTTGACACTGAGCGAAAAAATCAGGGTTGCTGAGGACAAAAAAGATGGAGTATTCTGGTTAAACAATCATCTGTGGTGCCCCTACGACCTCCGAGTTACGGGATAGGATAGGATTTGTAGCATGAGAGTGCCAGAGGAAGAGCGAAGATTTAGAGATGGGTTGTAGAAGTGGTTGTTCTGGGTGAGGTAGGAAAAGGGCTAATCCACGGACGCACTTGTAACAGAAAGTACAGATTTTGTAGGTAACCCTCTGAGATACAGGAAGCCAGTGGAGAGAATATACACTGTAGGAGAAGTTTGATATGATCAGAATTTTAGGGACAGGGGAAAGAGCATAACAAAAAACCAGTAAGGGTGAGGGAATGGATGATGGGCTCGTCTCCCACAGGTCCGAACCAGGCTTCGGTGAGAAAAAACAACATCAATACTTTTTTCAATACCAAAAATCTAAAATTTAATCAGCATAGAAAATCGGTCAAAACAGAATAAGCTTTACCTAAAAAAAACAGTGAGTTTTCTCATTAACGCAAAGTTCAATAGGTAACGGAGAGTGAAGTTGACAATCAGTTTGTGGTTGAGAGGCAGGCCACTGAATGAAAGAAGAACAGTCAAATAAAGGCAAAACGTCAGTTTCTTCTTATGGTACGAGGGGTGTCGGATAGCGCAGTGGTTGGAGCACTCGCTACTGTGTCGCATGTTAAGCACCGTCCAATGCGGTTAGCACTTGGATGGGTGACCGCAAAACGTGAAGCGACAAATAACAACGCCCCCAGTTGACTCAACTGTGACTGAGTACCTACTCTCTTAAGGGTGGGAAAGGTAAAGCAGCGAGGGAGAGAGATGGGCATCACCCTCATTACGCTGGCCCAAGATATGTGTGATCTCCAACATCACGCTCCCCTACGGCCACAAGGCTATGGGACCACCTTTACCACCTTTTTTTGTATGGTAGATGTAGGAGCAGCATCCAAGGGAGACAGTACATGCAGCGAGAGAAGGGTGTCACAGTGGGTAGGTGGCAGGGGCATCAGCGATGGAGAACCACAGAAGGAAGGCAGCGGCGGTGCAACAGGAGAGTAAGGCAAAGAGTCAGTTTTGGTTCGGCACGAAGGTGAACAAAACAGCCACAGAAAGTTCTGGAAAGTTCTTTCTTTTGCCTTCATCTTCCTCTGTTTTGTTGTTGGGTGGGTGAGTGGGGTAACACTTAATTAATATTACAATGTAATGATATAAATAGATATTTACCTAGCAGTTAGAATAAATTAAATAACATACAAGACTTGGACTTAAAATCATAAGTAAATATATCTAAAGCACTGATATATTCTCCATTTGGCCAATTCTTATAATAATAATAATAATAATAATAATAATAATAATAATAATAATAATAATAATAATAATAATAATAACAACAACAACAACAACAACAACAACAATAATAATAATAATAATAATAATAATAATAATAATAATAATAATAATGGAATCATGCGCCAAATACTTAAAAAGCATAATTAGTGTGCAAAATATGACTTCAAATATAGATTTTCTTTAAAAAAAATCAACAACAACAAAAAATCAATATATTAAAAAAAATAAAATAAAATAAAGGACCACATTTATGACGTCAATTAAAAAAACCAGCATAAGTTATAATAACGATGTAATTTTCAAGATGGTAATCATTCAAACGTGTAACATTTATCATTGAAAATAAATATATAAAATATACTGATTATTTAAAACGATCCGTAGAGTTTGAATTTAGTTTATAACAATGGTTTCATCAGAATAGCTTATATTCGAAGAATTAAGTTAAATAATAATAATTACATATTTATCGTGCATAGATTAATCTGTATTTCTCAATTAATATAATTTTAAATACATTTTCAGCGATGATTGGAATAAGAATGTATGTGGTCATCTTGCTTTCTTACCAATTCATAAATCATAAAATACAAATAGATTCCTGTTATATAATTATGTGGTTATATTAATTTTTTTCTGTTAATTCATTTATTTTAATTTTAGGTTAATCTGTTTATAATTTAATATGTTGTCTAATATCACATATGTGAATGAACGTTAAATTAAATAAATAAGACGTTTTAGGGGGTGTTGGTGGTGTTGATGGTGGCGTTGTTGTTGTTATTGGTGGTGGTGGAGGTGGTGGAGGTGGTGGTGGTGGTGGTGACCATAAACATTTTATCCCAGGGGGACTTGCTATCATAACTGTGCCAGTAAGGCCTTCTTGCACTTAACACATTTTCTCTTTGAAGATGGGACAGAAAAGTGGGTTGTGCATCGTAACGCTGGAACGATATTCGATAAACCGCTTCCAAGGTTGAACAAGACGGCGCGTGCCATTCAACTGTGTTCTCAGCTAATAACACAGCGAATTGCAGAACAAGTTCAATGAAATAAGGGAGTGTTACGTTCGCGACGCGCACGGTAGTACGTGTGGGACGCGCACGATAGATTCGATCGTTTTGTTTTGCAAAGCATGCAATAACAGAGTGTATTTACCTTTGATTTGATTTTGCATTGTTGTTAGAAGAAGCTTGGTATTATGTTGATAATTTTCGTTGGTCGATATTATTGGAGAATCTTCTAGGGTTGCTTGTTTACTATCGATCGAAGCATCTAGATAGATCTACTGGTAGCTGAGATTCTTCTGGCCTAGGCGAGGTTATATGACGTAAGACAGTTCTGATGACGAATTTTACTGTGATTGGTTGTAATTGCGTCACGCTGGAATGTTCTTACGTTCTCTAGAGTATAGAGAAACTATATATGTCCCGTAGAGAGTTGATAGCTAGTTGATAGTGGAGAAAGTGGAAAACGCGATTGTATGCAGTTCTTGATGTATGCTGAACATACGACGACCCCTGCCTTGTTGCTGAGTGAACAGGTTGCGTGGATAAACGAATCTGGGTTACACTTATCAGGATTCAAGCATCTGGGCTGAATCAACTACTGATAAAAACAACAAACAGTGTAACAGGGAGCTAAGCACAAGAGTCGAAGTATCACAGTAGAAAAAAAATATTTAACTCGCTTGATTCAAATATAAAAAAATAGTAACAGATTAAACAGTTAATAAAACACAACACAACAACAGCAACAAAAATGAAATTACCTATTGCAATTTTGGGAGCACAGAAGGGATGCAAGGTTCTTTGTAACAATTTTTCTGTAAAAATTTGGGTGAAACTGGAGCCCCCTTTCTTGAGATATTGAATTCAGAAATCAATACAGCTTTTGGTAGATGTAAATAGCCTCATGAGCGAACACGACCTTTTTCACCTTGTGGAAACAAAAACGGATGGTACCTGAAACTGTGCAATACCATTGTTACTAACCGTAAAAATGCAGTATCTTTGAAAGTTCTTTTCGAGATAACACATTCAACTGACATACGGACCGACGCGTGACAGTGTTTCTTTTTTTTAGTCGACTTAGTGTTTTCCCAGATTGTATCTGTGAACAAACTAAATAGACTACGATAGGTGCGTTGGGCACCTAAAAAAATGAACGATATACGATAAACCCGATTCCTAGACCGAAAAAAAGGGGCTGAGTCTGGGTGATGGTTCTCGCGATTTTACACCATACATCGCCTACTTACAAATTGTTAGGGCGTACGGGCCATCTCGCTTTGATCATCTTTGCCTTCATCATCCTAAACTTGGCTCCGTTTTTTTCTCTTGTGACTTATCTCTCCCATCCCATTCAACCACCTTCCACCCGTTAATGTCTGTCTTCCCCTCATCAATTGCTTCTTTCAACATCATCATCATCGTCATGATATCAACCCCGTTTTATTTCATCCTTCTCCTCTTTTCATCAACATCCTCCTCCTCCTTCTCATCATCATCATCATCATCATCATCATCATCATCATCATCATCATCATCATCATCATCATCATCATCATCATCATCGTCGTCGTCGTCATCATCATCATCATCATCAGCAGCAGCAGCAGCAGCAGCATCATTATCATTATATACGCGCTTTCCCCCAAATTAGCAGACTCGAAGCACGTCTTTCTGTACCAACATCCACTTTGACACACACACATCAATCACTCAAACATGTGGTGTAAATGCAGAGATCGTCATTAAAAGACGAAACATAATGTTTGTAAAATAAATTTTAAATTGGCTGCGTCTATGCCACTATGTCACCACCACCAGCATCATCATTTGCATTATCATCATCGGCATCATCATCATCATCATCATCATCATCGTCATCATCACCACCACCACCACCACTACATTGACTTAACCCCTGTTTTAGTTCATCATGATGATGATCAGCAGCAGCATCTTCTTCTTCTTCTTCTTCTTCTTCTCTCTCTCTCTCTCTCTCTCTCTCTCTCTCTCTCTCTCCAAGACCCAGACCCAGACCCACCCCACTCACCTCTTCTCTGTGCCAAGCATTATATTATACCGCAGGACGGAGGAAAGAGAGATAACAACAAAAACACAACATATAGCAATCTTCTTGTCTTTGTAATTGGCAGAAAGAAGAATGGAAGAAATAGGAAAGGAAAAAAAAGGAAAGCATAAAATGAAAGGAAGGGACGTAGTGTATTTGCTTTTAGACTTGAAAATATGTTTTTACGTCCTCCGCAGTAAAGGACGTCTACTTCCCAAAGCAAGACGTTGTGGTTGCATATTTCATTGTTTTGTGGCTGTCTGGGGACTTCAGTGGAAATTGTTTTGTATATTATGAGGAACCCCGTAGCATGTTTGATCACTAAGACACAAAACGCATACACAGATTGTAAAATCATAATTTACCTCAGACACAAAAAAATACAATTTATTTTTCTTGGCATTGTGTTCGGAAAGCTCGAGATAAAAGTTTGAAGGAAATATGACACAGATATTATTTAATAATAGTTAAAATATATCTTTTGAAAGGAAATAGGTATATACTTACATAATTATTATCACTTGGAAGGTTATCAATAATGGCATTATTTTCATATAATGCGCAATCACCAGCTCAGAGAGCTGGTCAAGGCTTTGGATATCAAACAATAAATATTGACATAAACATGTCAAGAATATTTATAAAAAATTATGAAGATGATTAAAAAAACAATGAAAATGTTATTTCAAAAATACAATTTAACAACTACTACAGTGTATATTATATAGCCTAAACTCTAAAATCCTATCCTATCCTATCCTATCCTATCCTGTCCCGTAACCCGAAGGTCGTAGGGGCACCACAGATGATCGTTTAACCAGCATACTCCATCTTTCTCTGTCCTCAGCAGCCCTGATGGCTTTGCTCAGTGTCAAAAATAAACTCTAAAATAATAAAATATAAAAATAACAACGCATAATAATAATAATAATAATAATAATAATAATAATAATAATAATAATAATAATAATAATAGTAATAATAATAATAATAATAATAACAATAACAACAACAACAACAACACAACAACAACAACAAAAACATACTTTTGTTGTTATAGCGCTATTTCAACAACAAAATAATAATAAATTCATGATACATGTTGGTCATCTATTAGCCAGAAGTCTTCTTATCCTTATTCTATCCCGTAACTCGGAGGTCGTAGGGGCACTACAGATGATCGTTTAACCTGCGTACTCCAGAGGTAATAAACAAAAATAAATAAATAAATACATAAATCATAATTATGTACGTTGAACTACCATGTTTGGAAACCTCATAAGAAACAGGAATAAAAATGTAAATAACAATTGAAAGTGCGCTCGCTAAACAGGCACAAAGCATGATATAATCAATGAATTATGATATACAGCGGATACAATCTTGCACACCTGGGGTCGTACTCACAGCGCGCGCTTACCATGTGCTTGGTTAACCCTGAAGTCGAACAACAAACATATACAAATATAGCATAAACATTCGTTTCTTTTTAAAACCAAATGACCTGAGAAATGCAAATAACAAATAAAAACAATTATCTAGCCCGAGCTCCAAAAGCAAATGATTAGAACACGTGAACATGTTGTCAACTCTACAATAAAGAATACCAAAAACATTTAAAACACAATGCAAACCCCTTTTGAAAGCACAATAAATTGACAAAAGTATTTCAAAAACTCAATACAAAAACACAATTGAAAACTTTTCACGTTATATTTTTTTTATTGTTGAAGAGAAAAACCAGGCATCACGTCAGAGCTGTAAAACAAAGCAAAACAAATCCATAAACAAAATATCTGTGGTGGTGTTGTTTCAAGGGATTGAAAAGTTTGTGGGGAAGAGAGATAAAGCAAACAAAGAAACAAAAACCTGGGAATATGAATGAGAAAAATATTACATGCAGGAAATTTTCACTCAAATGCCTATCGATCAAACCCACCATCAACCCCAACCCTCCTAAAAAATTACGAGAAGGATAGAGATTAAATAACAGTCACAAACATGGACAAGAAGCACACAAAACTAAACAAGAGTAATATTAGCGGGATGTAGGCACAAAGACAAAAGATAAACAATTGTAATTTCTTTCTTTCTTTTTTTTCTTTTGGCAGTCCCACATGTCTTTGGTCCAACGTGTCTTTAGAAGACCCACAGATTTTACGAATACGGTATGGAAAGAATTTGGGAGAGAGACACTATAATACTGTGTCTGCAACTCCGAACAAAGAATTCTCTCGGTACCTGCAACTCGAAACAAAGGCAATCCGAAATTTAAGACAAAACAAGGACAAGAAAACAACAACAACAAAATAATAAAGAGGAATAACTGCAGAGAAAAAAAGAAAGCAAGAACATTGATATATTAGAAGTAGAAAAAAATACTGAACTGCAAACCCCGAACTTTTGGCCGCTGACACGAGAAGACACGAGGAGACACGAGAAGGAGAAAAGAAACGTGTCGAGAAGAAAAAGAATGGGAAAATAACGTTCCCTTGAGGTGTCTGCCTTCGATCAGAACAGCATGCGCAATTCTCTACTGTCCTCTCTTCGCGCTGGACAAATTGACAACGCCGCTGCCCGTGCCTAATCTAATTTGGCCTATCATTTACACGTTTGAAGGAGACAAGTTTGCAATGCCTGTCCCGGCAACGTACATTTCATCCAACGGAAAGCAGCCTTGCATTAATGCCCTTGTGTAGGAGGCATGCTGCACAGGTTCTGAGCTTACCTAAATGTATAAATCAAATGTGTGTGTGTGTGCGCGTGTGTTGGTGTGTGTGTGTGTATGTATGTTTGTATGTGTCTGTCGATCTGTCTCTTAATAGAAATAAACGGTTTGGTTCCGATCGTCATCAAAATTGGCATGAACATACACCTTTTCCGCTTGGGAATCCTTTTCCGGCATTGCTCTTTCTCGCAATGGCACACTCAGACCTGCATTTTCAAAACCCGCATTCTCCAAAATCATCGCCATCTTGACTTCGTGTTGGGACGAGGTGTGTTCCCCTGTAGCTATGAGCTTACAGCGAATTATGTCGTCGGCTGTATTGTATTTCTTTATTTTATCTTTCTTACATAGCGCTTTTTCCAGCTGGAGAGCAGCTCAAAGTGCTGCCTAATGCAGGATCTTTCTCAAGCCGCCTGAGGCGCGCACTTGCTGCCTTTGGACGCATAGTCTGTAAAGACGCTCATCGCAGAGGTTTCATCTCCTTATAAAAAAAGGTAAAGGTAGTCCCATAGCCTTGTGGCCGTAGGGGAGCGTGATGTTGGAGATCACACTTATCTTGGGCCAGCGTAATGAGGGTGATGCCCAACTCTCTCCCTCGCTGCTTTACCTTCCCCACCCTCAAGAGAGTAGGTACTCAATCACAGTTGAGTCAACTGGGGGCGTTGTTGTTTGTCGCTTCACACCTTAGCGGTCACCCATCCAAGTGCTAACCGCACCGGACGGTGCTTCACTTTCGACACAGTAGCGAGTGCTCCAACCACTGCACTATCCGACACCCCTACGCTTACTATGATCTATCTAGAGTAAAAGTTTGAATAAAACGAGGCTCATTTTAAGGTTTTTAGTCAAACAGGACGACTGCACACAATCCTGGGTGACCGAGGATGGGGTGGGGTGGGGTAGGGGGAGGGAACGGGACCTAAGTACCTGCTGGGTGTGAATCTTTGTATCCGGTACTAGCCTGTCTAGGGCATGAGCATCAGGATCTTTAAAGTCCTGGCGAATGAATGCGCCGTGAACAGACTAGACCTCGGTTTATACTCTCATCTCAAGGAGTAAGAAGTTGTACGAGAGGGAACGGGTGTTACGTGGAGCGTGGGAGGGGGTGAGAGGTATCACGGGTAGCCTGCGAGTACTATACAGTAGAATGACGGCTATGAGATCCTAAAGATGGCTAGAGGGTTCTGGAATTCAATGTTCAGATATACACAGTAACGAAACATTGTTTATCGAAGAGGACTCTGTATGATGTTCAGGAAACATTCACCGTAGACATATGAAATAACGATAACATTTCATTAAATAGCGCACCTCAGTCCTGATTTGGCTCGGAAGAGTCCGCTGGACCTAAAGCAATAAACATGTAATGTAACATGTAAGCTTCCAGCTCAAAGAATTTTTCAATTTAGCGCTGACCAAAGAAACAATCTTATTCTGCCACACTGTCCAAGCGCCCCCTTTACCCATACTTGCTGCGATTCTGCGCGCAATATAACGCCATGGACGACTGCGCCATCCTAATTGACTTGTAGGATTATGCTGTTTTTATTTGAGCCTATCGCATTTCCTTTACGAGTCAGGGAGATGAGGGAGGAGAGGAGGAGGGGAGTGGGGGGGGGAGGAGAGAGGCACTTTCTAAACAATCTTCCCAGCAATCGAATTTTCCTGGCTATTGCGAACACGATACTTTTTCAAAAAAACAACAACAACAACTCAAGACGGAATGTTTTTTTTTTGTAAATAAAAGATAAAAGAAAAAAGAATTCAAGATAAAAATGAAGAAAGAGACTGAAAACGAAATGTTGAAGACAGGTCTACGACCTGATTCGTCCAGACGTATCCATTTTTTATTTCTTTGGTTTATGCCTGTTAAGGATTTGGGTTTGTGTGGTTTTTTTTTATTCCTTCTTCGAAAAATCAGCTGCCATCTTCGCCGCTCTCTTCCGTCACAGCGGTGGAGGTGTGTTGGAGAGAAATAGAAATAGAGCGCAATGCTATTTGCGCGTAGCGTACACGCGAATTCAATTTTGAAGTGGCTATAGTGATAGTGTGTGTGTGTGTGTGTATGTGTGTGTGTGGGGGGGGGGGGGGATGTGTGTGTACATGTGCATACGTACGTATGTGTGTGTGTGGAGGGTAGGGATAGGGTGCACTTGCATAAACATACAACTGGGTACCAGCAATTGCCTTTCTTAGTTACAGATAAACCGACTTTTTTCATGGACCCCACTATTTTCTAAGTACGCCACGGGAGTGCTCTTTTAGTGCATGGGAGTGCAGTTGTAGTGCATTAGTGTTTTAAATACAAGGGAGTGCACTATCCGGGACGGAGACAATCCAACCACTTTTCGAGCAAATTTTGAAGATAAGTCGACCTATATCGTCCTCTGTAGGACGGACTAGGTCAACTTTTTAGACGAAAAGAGCCGATTTTGCATCAGATTCTTACATTTTTAGATGAATGTTGCGCTCTTTTCGTAAAAAAACAACAACAACATGTTCCTATTCCTACGTTATTAAATAAACCCGGTTCTGATGTTTTGCAAATATGTGTGTGTGTGTGTGTGTGTGTGTGTGTGTGTGTGTACGTGAAAAAACGCACAAATGGGTTTCAGACCTTGTCTTTTCTAGTAACAAATGGGTTTATTTGCTTGTAACCCACTTTTTTCCAGTACCCCGCTTTTTTCTAAGTGCGCGGGAGTGCTCTTTTAGTGCTTGGGAGTGCAGTTGTAGTGCATAAGAGTGTTTTAAGTACACCGGAGTGCTCTATCCGGGATGGAGAAATACAGTCAATTTTCGGAGAAATTTTGATGAAACTTCGACCCATTTCGTCGCCTATAGGAGACGAACTAGGTCAACTTTTTAGCAAAGGGTTAGGGTAAGGGCTAGTTGCAGCGCTGCACCTAACCCTTGCCTTAACCCTTTTCCATCAAAAAATGACTTTCCGATTCCTACATTCTTAAATGAACCCATTTGTGATGTATCGCAAATATGTGTGTGAGCGTTTGTGTATTGACAATGCCTGAATCTAATACTTATTTCAGTTCGTGAAAATCAGAAAGGACAATGGCATGACCTCAAGGTCAAGACGCAGAAGAAGTGTCACCCACGTGCTCTCTCTCTCTCCTTCCCCCTCTCTCCCTCCTTCTGCCATCTCCGCCCCTACCATTCAACCCCTCCCCACTGGCGATTCCTAGCAAAAGCAAATAAAAAACCTCGGACTTGTTGCTTTAAGGACAAAATACATATAGCCTCAAATTTCCTTTTCCAATTATTGATCAAACGGGAATGCGTACTCCGCTGCATGCCCGCAAATGAATAAAAGTTCTTTATTTTTATAATAGACTTTAAAAAACACACCATATTATTATTAGAGATTACGTTTTAGACTACTTAAAAAGTCTAATCGTCCAATCTGTCCCTTAATATAAAAAAGGGTGGTACGCATTTAGACTGTAGTTTAGGAATACACAGTTGAGCCCACAAAAGGTCTTTCTGGCGGGTAAAAATTAGAACCTCTTTATCAAGATAACAGACATAAGACATACGATATAAGACATACGACTTATTTTATTCACCCAGTTAAACGTTAAAAGAGTTCGTGGCATGACAGGGCGACACTAAAATATACTCTCATAGGCCAAAGCCTCCTCATTATGCACTTCTCATGTCATTCATCTGATCTACAGCACTAAAAGATGGGCAAATACAGTATTTAACAGCAGCGTTGATGAGACTGATCTGGGAAGGCTTTCACCGCTGAAACTAGGCTGTGTGAAGAAAGGAGAAAAGAAGGAGCAAAAGCCAGCGCTAGTTGTCTAGCCAGAACCGAGAACTGCCAGACTAGATTTCAGAAGCGAGAGCCAATTTCCTTTCACGTGACAGTTGTCGCCGCACGACATTGGCTTCCACTTCCGGTCTGATTCATCCGTACTTTGTTAAACTGTCTTCCGTGTCGCATAAAATTCCAAACAGTACCTTAGACACTATCCGACCCTCCAATCTTCATCAATTTGTACTTTGTGGATTAGCATTGTACCTATATACCAAGATGGCTTCCAGGTTTCCGTTTGTGTAGGACTTCCAAAGGCCACGAGAATGCTGTTTTAATGTTAAAGAACAGATGAATAAAACAGAGGAGCCAAAAGAAGAAGAAGAAGAAGAAGAGCTACAGCAAAAACAAAAACAACAACAACAACAACAACAACAACAATAAAACAAAATATATAAACGGATAGGCTTTATCATTCACATTCTCAAACGTTTGTGCTCCCTTGAGACATTTATTTTCTCGGTGATTTCTTTTTATCTATATCACACCTTTAAAGTGGCATTACAAGATAATGTGTATTACATTTTCCTTGAAGCTTGTCATCTCCATCTTCCTATACGCTTGCGAAACATGGACCCTCACAGCAGATCTCCAAAAAAGAATACAAAGCATGGAGATGAGGTGCTACAGAAGACTTCTGGGCATTTCCTATACCCAGCACATCACCAACGACTAAGTCCGACAGACGATCACACAAAGTCCTTGGACAACACGATGACATGCTCACAGTCGTGAAGAAACGGAAACTCCGATAGTATGGCCACGTCACCAGAGCATTAGTTCTTGAAAAACCATCCTGCAAGGCACGGTGCAAAGAGGCAGAAGAAGAGGGAGACAGAGAAAGAGGTGGGAGGACAACATTCGATAATGAACTGGCATGACATTTAACGAAGCCATGAGGGTTGCTGAGGACAGAGAAAGACGGAGTACGCTGATTAAACGATCATCTGTGGTGCCGCAAAGACCTTCGAGTTACGGGATAGGAAAGGATAGGATAGGATAGGATAGGATAGGATAGGATAGGATAAGAAGCTTGCATTGTTGTGTTATATGTCGTAAGTACTTTTATAACGTGAAGACTTTAAATACTCTCATCATTGTCTGCAATGATGACGAGCATCGTCTTTTCTTTTAAGCTTACACATATATGATGCAGATGGTTTAACAAGTGGGCCATTGTTACATGTTTTAGTTTCAATACGATGACCAAACGTGGACACCGCAGCTCTACGAAAAGCAAAATATTAGTTTTGATGTTTATTTCGCTGTTGTTTCGCGCTTGTATGAACAACACAACACAATACAACACAACACAACACAATACAACACAACACGCCATAACATAACACACCATAACACAACAGGCCATAACATAACGCCACATAATACAACCCTATACACCGTAAAACATCACATCTAAACACGCAAAACACAACGGAACATTGAGGTTTAACGTCTACACCTACCATTGGCGATATGGCAGACGGTAATCAGAATCACCACAGTGAAAAATAGAAGGTAAAAGATATAGGTAGTCTCATAGCCTTGTGGCCGTAGGGTAGCGTGATGTTGGAGATCACACTTATCTTGGGCCAGCGTAATGAGGGTGATGCCCATTTCTCTCCCTCGCTGCTTTACCTTCCCCACCCTTAAGAGAGTAGGTACTCAGTCACAGCTGAGTCAACTGGGGGCGTTGTTATTTGTCGTTTCACGTTTTGCGGTCACCCATCCAAGTGCTAACCGCACTGGACGGTGCTCAACTTGCGACACAGTAGCGAGTGCTCCAACCACTGCGCTATCCGACACCCCGAAAAATAGAAGGTGCCTACACAATAACACATTTTTTCCAAGTCACACAAAATAAGCATTCACCCTTATCGTAGTCATTTCATCCAATCACAGACACTTTCAGATGCACACGAGAACAACCTTCTGTTGGTTAAAATTAAAGTCCCAGGACACTGTTGCGTATAGGGGAATAACCTTCTGGTTGGTTGGTAGGTAGATTAACGTCCCCGGACACTGATGCGTTTAGGGGACTAGCAACCTTCTGCAGTTCGATAACCTTATAGTCCCCAACACATTTAGCGTATAGGAGACTGTAAACAACCTTCTGTCTGTCTGTCTGTAGGTAGATTACCGTCCCCGGTTGTTTGTAGATTATAGTCACACGACACTTTGGCATATAGGTGACTACTGGACCGATTTATACTGACACCAGCGGGCCAGTTGTTGGTAAAGGGGAAAATAATATGATCACACGTTGACCAATCCGGGATTCGAACCAGCGACCTTTCGGTTACTAGCAAGACGCTCTTACCAACTGAGCTACCCGGCCCCGACCCATGCTCCATTTAAACAACGTTGCGTGTTTGTATGCACTGGTACACCAAGAGCCAATTGTACTGCTTTACTGCCTATACCCTGCAGTTTATTTAATAGTGATTTTGAAGCTGAAAAGTACACCTTCTGCCCATATATTAAGTTGGATCTAACTACAGAGGTTGATAGATGTAACAACGTCTTCGTATTCAAGACTCCAAGCATACACATTTTTTATGTTCAATAAATTTAATCTTTGTCTTGTTTATTCAAAAATAATATTCTATATAATGTCTCCAACTCATCTTTAGAGTAAAGTAAACACCCCAAACTTATTGTTTGTTTATACGCAAGCGTTTGGTTATCAATATTTAATTCTGGTAAATATTTTGAGTTTTGGTTTTCTCCCCCGACAATTCAAGACCATTTTCTGTCATATATTTAAACACATTATTCAATTCATTTTGATATATTTTTCGAAAACAAATAATAAATATTTATTTGTATGTGTAGCGGAGCGGAGTATTTGACTCCCGTCTCTCTTCCAACCACGCGACACGAGCTGATATTTTTATTTATCGCTTGTAAGATGGACATAAACATTGTTGTTGCTCTGCAATGCAAGGAAGCGTGTTGATCATGTTTTCCCAGTTCGAAACAGGTATGTCTGGAACCGCCCCTGACTACGCCCAGTCAGTCTCCATTCACTGACAACAGTGAAAAACTGCCTTCAACAGTTACAACGGTTCAGCATCATCCTGTTCGCAGGTCGTTGTGCACCACTTGTAGCCGAGTGGAGTATTTGACTCCCGTCTCTCGGCCACCACCTTGAGGACACGGCCCCACCCGAACTTTTATTTTTATTTATCCCTCGCAAGAGGGACATAAAAAAATATTTGCCCTGCAAGGAGGTGCAGCGTGTTGAAAGTAAACCGGTTTGCCGGTTACTAGTGCCACAACACTCTCTGCGAAGTCACTGGCACTGACTTGCATAAAATGCCTGCCGACAATGTAGTCCTGCTCATCACCAAAAGCAGAAGACGAATGGTCAGCCGGGGAGAACACATGTCGTGCCGCTTTGTCATGCATAACCCAATGGCCACTCCAAAGGATTTCGGCACAGCAGGAGCCACCCAAGGTTAGTCTAACCAATAAATGGAAAGTAGACAACCTCTCTCCCAAGCTTGAACCAGTCGCCTCCCTTTCCGTCACATAAGCTTTGTTATTTTAATATTCATCCACATAGCTATATCGTCAAACAATCAGGGTTGCTGAGGATAGAGAAAGATGGAGTACGCTGGTTAAACGATCATCTGTGGTGCCCCTACGACCTCCGAGTTACGGGATACGATAAGATAGGATAGGACTGCACCACATTTGCATTTCTCGATAAAACCTTAGGAAGGCCGTGTATTAATAAAATAAATAAAAGAGTCGCTACTATAGACCCTCGTGGAATAACGGTATTAATTTGTGTACAAATAAGAAGCACATTGACCAGCCTAAACTCCTATCAGATTAGAAATTACCGCTCGGAAACTGACAATGTGTGTGTGCGTGTGTGTATGCTGAAAGAAAGAAAAAGGAGAGTGAATGAGAGAACTGATGAGATGAGTGTGCCTATGTCTGCAATGAGGCCTTTGTACAATCATGATCAAGAGTGAATATTGTCTTTGATGTCTTCAGCTTCTCTAAATGCATATATATTCATGCGTTTTATGGAGAATAAAATCTTTCAATGTGTGAGTATGTGAATGTTTATGTTTGTTTGTGTGTGTGTGTGTGTGTGTGTGTGTGTGTGTGGGTGTGTGTGTGTGTGTGTGTGTGTGTGCGTTCACAACTATCCAACTCGGTTCCTTAGATTAACACACACGCGTCCAACTGGGTTCCAAAAAAAAGTGGGTTTCAGAAAATGGAACCCACTTTTTTTAATACTGTTTCTTGAAGAGAAGTGCTAAATCGGGATTTTTAGAAGTTTTCAAGGCTGGAACCTCCTTGTGCACTTTCGTCAAATTCGTGTGTGAATTAGTTCACACATCTAAGTGTGTGAAAAAGTTTCCAACTTGCCAAAGCACACATGGCAAGGGAAGATAACTTTCACTGACGAGTTGCAGTTTCAAGATGGCGATGCTTTGTGGCCTCAAGGTGAGCAAGAAACTTAATTGTACGATTGTTTGATATGTGTTATAGAACATAAACTGTATGCTGTTGTCATTATTGATTTTACTTTTTTGTTGATGATATTTTATTCGTAGGTTATAATTGTATTGGAATGAGACTGTGATCGATCGAATGGTCGTGAACGGCGAAGTTGGGCTAGATCTAGGCGAGATAAGTAGATCTGTTTTTTTTTTTACGAAAGAAAAAAATGTCGTTACATCTAGATTAATTTCTTTTTCCTTCCAGAGCAGAATGTATATTAAAAGGATAGGTAATATGGGTAAACATTTTATTTGGTATAAAACGCAGGAAGTTGGGAAAGCATATGTGCCTTTTGTCGTGCTGGGGGCTGTGATAATGCTCCCAAACTAAGTTAAAGCAGAGGACTAGATGTTTTCCGATTTGTAAAAGCCGAGGACAGATTTATAGTAATATAATATATATGTTGCCATAAAGTGTGTTTGAAACAGAATAAAAGAGTGCATCTAAGCGTGCATGTGCTGTTGTTTGTGTAGGAATTATGTCCTATAATTGCTTTTGGCTTAGAATGTTACTTTTCACCTCTGATAATTTTTATTTTCAATGAAGTTTTTATGTGTAGATTTTAAATTTTTTTTTTATTTTATCATAGTTTTATGTTGATACTTGGATTGCGGTAATGCATAACTATAATATTGTGTACACTCTATTACATTGTTATCTACATTAAATTGACCAAGGAAGTTTAGCACATGACATTCACAGCGCCCCAATATACAAACTAAAAAGGAGTACAATCCGAATTCATTTTCAAACAATTTCTAATCATTATCAGCAAATGAACCAAATTACTGATACTCTATTCAAGACGAAATAATTTTGATCTAAATCGACTGTGTGTAGGTGACGAAGGGAAATTAGATCTAAAAAAAATTTTATGACGCAGGATGCTATTAAAAGGAATAGAAAACACCTTTCACCATGTTTTGCTTTGAGTAAGGAATATAATGTTCAAATATGAACTGAAAGTGAAGTTGAAGAAAAGAATGGAGGGCGAGAAAAGAAACACAAGAAAATATGTGTTTCGTTGCTGTCATTGTTTGCATTTCATTTGCAGATGTTTTCTTCAACAAGCCAGGTGTTTGCTTCTAAAGGACAAGGGATAATTCAAAGGTGAGATTAAGGATCACGATTAAAAATTGTGCACTATGGATGGGTTCTCTCTCTCTCTCTCTCTCTCTCTCTCTCTCTCTCTCTCTCTCTCTCTCTCTCTCTCTCTCTCTCTCTCTCTCTCTCTAGCTTGTGTGTGTTGCATGAAGATGTTTATTTTTATAAGATTAAATTTAGTAATTCATTATTACATTATTGTTACAAGGGCAGGATGTTGAAAAAAAAGGAAGCCAGCGCAGCGCTTATTTTTTTACCCTTGGAAAATAAAATTGTCATCCTCTCTCTCTCTCTCTCTCTCTCTCTCTCTCTCTCTCTCTCTCTCTCTCTCTCTCTCTCTCTCTCTCTCTCTCTCTCTCTCTCTCTCTCTCTCTCTCTCTCTCTCTGAGTTGAAACATAGTCATGGTAGCGTGCGGACGCATTTTGCTGGAGCAGTGAGTTCAGATATTAATTAGTGATGTTTATTGACAGAAAAATGTGCGGATTCTAGTTTACTATATAGTATTGTACTGCAACGGTGTAGGCTACCTACCTAACTGCAAGGTGTAGTCTATCAACCTAACTGCAACTGTGTAGGCTATCTACCTAACTGCAACGGTGTATAAGACCTGCCTACGCCTTTGACATGTCACGAAATACATATTATTCAATCTTTATTGTTTGCAAACACGTCCTGCTTAACGCTAATGCCATGTCCCATTGTTATTATATAATGTCTCCCGCTTTTACTCTGAGGGGGGTAGGCAGGGCCACTACAGCTGTAAAACATAGGCTGGTTGTTGGCGTCTTTCACCGCTGCTTCATAGCACTTATGGCAATAAGGGTGAAGAAAGCTGCACTACGCTTCAGACCATGAAAACAACCCAGCGTCACACCCTCCGATTTGGTGGTGCTGTTTCTGACTGTGGCTCTCATTATTCAAAGTGGCGAGGTGGAGATGAATCCGTGACCGAATGAAAATTATGTAACAACGTCGACGAAGGCGTCCACACTGATAGCAACGGCGGTGACAGCAGAGTGTTGGCAGCGATCGAAAAGGTATTTCAAGCCGTCAATCGCATCGACAAACAGCAAGTGAATAGTGCCCAAGCTGTGACCATCAAACTGAACCAGGCGGAGGAGAAGCTAGATGAGAGACTTCAGGCTTTGGAAAGCGACACAGAGAATTTGTCAAGATATTGTGAGATGAGTGCCAAGCTGGAAATGATCGAAGAGAAAACCAAGAGCTAAGGAAAAAAGTGGATAGTCTTGAAACGAAACTACAGAAAGTGGAAATGATGAGTGAGCGCCTGAACAAGAAAGGCACACGGCAGTACATGGCAGAACATGATTCAGGACCTCACAACCTAGTATTTAACGGAGTGCCGTCGGCGCCAGGGGAATCACCACAACCTTTGGAAAACAGGTTGGGAGTCATCATCGCCAAAGACATGAAAGTCACCAGAGAAAGTGGTTTTGAAGGCGTGATTAGAGCTGGCAGATTAATTTTAATCTCAACATTAATATTGATATTTTTATTTTTCTACTACTCGATCCTTTTGTTTTCCAACAGGTTTTCACAAGGTGCCACAGATACCTATAAAACCAGGGTAACCCAAGAGTCAGCAGACAGCAATACACCACTGAGGGAATGGAATGATTCTCAGGCGGAACATTATCGGAGGAGGACGTGTCACGTTTCACACCTGGTTGCCACTTACGCTTTGCTGACTTGCATCTTCTGCTGGCGAGACTTAAACGGACTTGCACGTAGGCCTACTTGCACTCTGCTGTCCTGAGACCAGTGCCTCACCGCTTTACTGCTTGCGACTGCTGCGCCGTTGCCTTACCTTTTTGAGACTGGAGGTCCTAATGGCTTTGGCGCTGCCTACTCTTTTGGTGAATATTTTATAGATTTTTAAAAAAGTTTTAAAGCTTTATTAACCTTTTTTTAGCTAGGAATTTGAGATTTTTGGGTCCTCATTGGAGATCGGTTTTGATAAGTTTTTGATAGGTTTTGAATTAAATCTGTAAACCTCGGTTTTGACAGATCCTGGTTGGAATTTTGAACTTTGCGGCGCGCGAGTTGCGGCCAGCCCCTCTTCCGTATTTTTTTTTTAATGTGGTATTTTGTAGCTAAATTTATTTCCTCGTCGGCAGCCTTTCTCCATCATGAACGGGAGGGCTGCCGGCCGGGTTGGTGCAAGTCGTGGTGGGCCTTCTGAACGCCGGCGCGTCGCCGCGAAGAAAAGGGGTGGAAAGGATTCCACGGTTACTCAAAACAAAACTGAACTGAGAGACGATGACGTTGGTAAATGGAACTCGCAGGACGGTGGGGGCGTTGCCTTCCCACTGAATGATTTGGCCGTTAGCGCTGACCCCGGGCCCTCTCCTTGGTGGAAGAGTGCCCAGGAAACACTCTCTGATTCCTCTCTCTCGTCCATCCCGGAGGAGACTGATGATAATTCTATGGAGGATGGGGTTGCTCCCACCCCCTTGGACGTTTGTTCGGGAGCGGCCGTTAGTGCTGGCCCCGGGCTCTTTTCCTCTAGGTGGATGGAGGCCCATGATCCATCTCTCTCGTCCATTCCGGAGGAGATTGAGGATAACTTTATGGAAGAGAGGGCTGCTCACTCTTCCTCAGATCCTTGCTTGGGAGCGGCGTCCCTTGACTCTGGTCCCACGCTCGAGGAGGTGGTACACCTGGTGACCCCTCCAGTCGCTGTTTCGAGTGACCGCCCGGTGGGTCAAGCGTGGTCTACTGTTACCAGTAGAAGAATGAACAAAATGAGACGACCCCTGGGGCCTACTCGCATACCAAACTACGGTCTTTGTCAATTTGCGGTAGTTATTAGACACACAGGTGATACCACTTTGGTTTCACTCAAATCATTTGGTTGGAAGCTGGCAGACCTCTTGCGCGGTTCTGTGGGCGCGGTGGACAGGGTAAGACCCCTACATGTAGATGAAGGTTTCCTCATAGGTTGTAAAACCTTGACGCAGTAACAGAAACTGATTGAACTTTCGCGGGTGGGCCAGATTATGATAGCATGTACTACCCTAGTGCCGGTGGTGGAGGGGGTTGTCTCTGGCATCCTCCCCCCTCCTATCATGCCGTGGAGAAATACTCGAAAAGTGCAATGGATCGGTGGACCCGGATGGCACCGTCCGCACCTGCAAGGTTAGGAAATTCCAACGCATCCTCCGGTCAGATGGACAGCCGTCCACCGCGGTTAGGGTGACAGTCGAGGCAATGACGCTGCGGCAGCTCTCCTTCTCAATTGTAGGGAGTTCCTGGTGACTCCTTACGTGGCAACGGCACTTAGGTGCTACCGGTGCCAAAGATTCGGGCACATTCAAAAAAATTGTAATTCTGCGCAGATTTTTTTCTTCCTGCGGGGCTGCCGGTCACTCGGGGGCCGCTTGTAGAGCCGTAGGGCGAACTTGTTCCAACTGTCGTGGTGACCACTCGGACGCTAATCATAACTGCCCTACTCGCAGGGAGCGCCTGTTGGCGAATGAATTGCGAGCGGCGACATTCATGCCACGAGCGCGGGCCTAATACCTGGCCCAAAAAAAAAATTATGTCTGAGTCGGCGAGTGGGGACGTGGCCTCGGGCGTGTCGGGCGGCGTTGCAGCTCTTGCGGGGGTGTTTGCTCCACCCCGTTCCCTCCCTAGTGCTTGGAGTGGTTCTCCCAGACGCTTGGCGGCGGGGAGCGAGACCGGGGATACAGTTAAGCCCAGCCGGTCACGGGGTGGGTTCGGGATCCTACACAGAGCCTGTGAGTTTGGCACCTGGTGCTAAAAACGACTCTTGGGTGGCTATTCACAGGCTCGAACGCCTTGTCGAAGACTGACCCAGTCCGTTGTGGACCTTGTCGAGATGGTCCGTGGCCTGACGGCCGTGGCACCGGTTGCTCCTACCCAAAAACAGGTTGGCGCTGACGTACTGGACGCCGAGCGCGATCTGTGTCCCAGAGCTTCCTCTCTGGTGGCCGTGCACAAGGCCACTCCACTCGGGAGGTCCCGGCGGCGGTTGCCCGTTCCGACAGGGGCGGTGGAGGGTCTGCCGCCCCTAAAGAAGTGGGCCCATGTGGTTATCCTGACCTCAGTGCTATTAGTGAACTGTTGGCCCAGTTCGATGCCCGACTCAGATGGGCGAGATAACATTAGATGGCCGAGCTTGCGTAGGCAACAGCTCGCCTCATGCCACGCACTTCCACTACCAGGAATTAGGCTGTTTACATACTTTAATCTTATTCATTTATTTTTAAAGATGTGGTAAATTTTATGATATTGTAGTCATATGAATGACAAATTATAAGATCGCTGTCTTCGATGGCGCCTTAACCTTGGCAGATCTCATTTTATTGGAAAAACGAAGTATTTGAAGCGGTGTTTAATTTATGCCATGTAACATTTTATCAATTGTTGAAGATAGTTAATTTATGCCTAAATTCCACGTTACGTTGAAATGATCTACTGATCATTAAAATAGATTTTTTATTTATTCCCGTTGAGGGCCTGGCTCGCAATATCACGCGTTGTAGGCCTACATAACCACAATCGTATCATCTCTATCGCCGAACATTCGGTGAATTCGATGAATTTAAAATTTTCTGTTTTAGACTTCTATTTATCCATTTTGGCGCTCTCTGGCATCACTTTTTAATCATGTTTAAACCCATTTTTAGAAATTATTCCTTTTTACCGTGGTCCTGAAGGATTTTGAACATAGACCTGGGAAAACAGATAGATGGATAATGAGTGTTTATAGGGTCCAGCGGACTACTACGAGCTGAATCGGCAATACAAGGAAAACATAGACTTGCTCCATTGTGTCCTTGGGCTGAAAGCTCACGCTTCTGTTTGTGACCAAGCGTAACCATGCTAGCGTTTCAAACTTGTAGAAAACTGGGTCATATATTGTTTTGTTTCCATCTGAATATGACTGCAGGATAAACGTAATCTTTTTATCTGACTGTCCGTAGATACTGCTGTCCGTGCACGCATGGGAAAAAATTATAACATTAACCTCCTAAACCGTGTTTCATACCTTAACCACACTGACCATGATGTCAGATCTAGTCTGTTTGCATTCTTGTCAGCTGAGTATTTCAACCAATATTAATATTGAAAGTTCTGGCGCTCCACTACTTGAACCTTTTGTTTTTCAACAGGGTGTCACATCGTGCAAGAGAGAGATCCAAGAAACCAGAAGATCAAAAGCGTCAACAGGGATCCATGATATGCGAGGACGAAAGAGGGGGCGACAAAATGGGCCGTTCAAGTCTTCGTCCGATTGTTCATACTCATCACCACATTCTAGGTTAGCCTTATCTTCATTGACTGTTGTACTTTCCTGAATTAGATCCATGATTACCCAGGTCTATGTTTCCCCAGGTCTGTGTTCTCCCAGGTCTGTTCCTCGGGTCTGTGTCCCCCAGGGTTTGTTTGTTTGTTTGTAGATTATAGTCACACGACACTTTCGCATATAGGTAACTACTGGACCGATTTATACTTGACACCAGCGGGCCAGTTGTTGGTAAAGGGGAAAATAATATGATCACACGTTGACCAATCCGGGATTCGAACCAGCGACCTTTCGGTTACTAGCAAGACGCTCTTACCAACTGAGCTACCCGGCCCCTGACCCCTAGGGTTTATTTTCCACAGGTCTATATTCCCTCGGGCCTGTCATCCTCCAGGCCTATGTTCTCCAGGTCTTTATTCCCTGATGTTTAAATTCCCATTTGTCTATTCCCCCTTGTCTATGATTGGCCGCTAGGTCTATTCTTCCAGGGCTATGCTCACCTCCCAAAAATATATACGTGCTATCGCCCATAGTGGCGTATCACCTAAAAATAAAAAAAAGAGAGAGAGAGATCGTTAGTTTTGGGGTGTTAGGGTTCAGGGTAGATTGTCAGATTACTAAGTGTTTTTTAAATGGTTGGTTTGTTAATCATCTTGGCAGCATACTTAATATCCCCCATCCCCCCGCCATGCCACACCCCTCTCTCTCTCTTTCTCTCTCTGTCTCTGTCTCTCTCTCTCTCTCTCTCTCTCTCTCTCTCTCTCTCTCTCTCTCTCTCTCTCTCTTCTCTCTTTATGTTTCACCAGTTCTATGTTCACCCAAATAAAAACCACTTTGCTTGCATAGACTACATTGAAATGTACTTCTTCTTGCTCGATCTTTGTGAGTAAGATGTATTTTGTCTCAAACTCTAGCAATAACCCTTGTGGTATGTTATATACTGCAGATCCAGGATGCTGGTCATCTCTTCGCAAGCCAAAGCAAATGGTCAAGTCCTAGAAAGTGACCATTCAAGTGCCCGTTCAAGTGTTCAGTTTTCTGCTCAAGTCAAAGAGGCATTGTCAAAAAACAATGTTGTATTTTTTTGCCAAGAACATTTAATGAAAAAATGTCAATCCATCTTCAACGAGTTCACAAAGAAGAGCTAGAGGTTGCTCAGATTGTATCAATTTTTTCTTATTCATTTGAATATTATGTTTTTTGCAATATTTGAATTTATTTCTATCCGTTGGTTTTTTTCTTACCTAAAGAGATGTCGTCAGTTTTTGTTAACAGTTTTACTCGATAAACCAATTTCACTTCTCACACCATCACCAACCCCCTCGGGGAAGATTGGTGCTAGCAGCATTGTCACTTTAAAACAGTTGAAATTAAACTATGCATTATTACATGCCAATGGTGTACGTTCCTTTCTTTTAATTTTGTTGTTGTTATTCATTCCGTATTTTGTTTACAAAAAAGTACTTGTCAGTTATTCATTGAAATAAAATTGTTTCAGACTAAATTTGATACATTTGTCCTGAGTGTTTGATACGTTTTGAGTGTTTGCCTCCAGGTCTAAAGTTGATTACTCATTGCTTAAAGGGTCCAGCGGACTACGATGAGCCGAATGAGAGGACCTCATCTAGGTGTATGAGTTAGAGTATTACTTTACAAATAATGCTAAAACAATGTGGATAGGCCTATGGTCGAATAAATTGTGTGTCAAATGTCAAATACTGCAAATGCATACGACTTTTTTTGACTATGTACTCGCTCAAAACTAAACGCAAAATGAGTCCTAAATAGGCCAAAAGTGACATTTGACATATAATAATTTGTCCGGTCTTTCCGCCGTCGACTGAGCAAGACATTGAAGTGGTCAAGTTCTATTTCAACTAACACAACCAAACTAGGTAATATGGAGTATACCCATGAGACCTCGAAAATGATAAGTGAATTAAAGACTTCACTTCAAGGCCAATTCATAGGGTCAAAAAGTGTTAGTACAAAATAATTAAATCTTTGACAGTTCTAAAATTTCTAATTTATTAATATTGAATTTACGATTTTTTGTTTATGATACATATAAATGAGATTGTTAAATTGCTCAAACTATCTCTAAGGTTTGTTCGTATGAGTACTTTGAAGTGACCTTGGCTCTGAACTATGAGTGGTATAATGTCCAAAATTGTTTTTAGAGATAATATAGTTTGATATTTCATATATTTTCTGTTTTTTCGTTGATATTCAAAGTCAAGTTCATTGTAGGCCTTGCAAGTACTTTTTAAAAAAATTCATCAGGACTGCTTAGTCGAATTGGCGTCAGACTATGCGCCAAAAGGTTGCAAGTGAGCGCCTTGAGCCGCTTGAGTTAGACTCTTTATCGGCCAACATCTTGACCTGCCCAATAATTCATTTATTTCAAAATAATAAAAGTGTTGACCCTCAGGATACGAATAACCCCTTGGCAAACCAGATTGTGGCCGATAAACTATCTCGGGGCAATGAAATATCAGTGTATGGATTTCAGGTTAATGATACAAAACATTGGAACATAATGAAGCAGTGCCTCCTTGGAATAATAATTATAATGGCTATAAGAACCCCACATTTACAGGAACACGAGCATCTAATTCCATGAATGTCATCTACAAATCTTGTTCCAAAACCATTATCCGCTTTTCAGGAGTATGAGTGCAAATTCTTCAGGGATGTTGTATAGAAAAAAATAACTACCTGACGTGATAATAATGTCCGCCTTTGGAACTAAGAACTTGAATTTAAGCCACAACCCTGTGTACACATCTTTGAAGGTACACGCGAAATTTCAGCTCAATCAGCCCAGTCATAAACGCTTGCGTTCTGTGTGCACATGAATGAACATGAAGGTTTAACGTCTACACCCACCATTGGTGATATGGTAGACGGGGATAACCATCCCAGGGAAAGAGGTGTAAGGTCCTAAATCAACACTGAACCACCAGAGCAATCATACTGCTAAAGTGACAGTAAAACGGAAAGTGTGCACATACTTTATTAATATTAAAATGAACTAGAAAGACACATCCAATATGACTCACATGCTTCTTATGGAACTTGCAATATTTGCTTTGGATCGTGAAGACTTGATCTGATTAAAGCGGCTGACAAGTGTTAAACACCCCCAAGGTATCCACGATCCAAAGCAAGTCTGGAATATGCCTTACAGAAGAACAAGAAGTCTTGGATAGATGAATAAAGTACTGCTCTGACCTTTGCAACCACGCACCAAACGGAAACCCATCAGTTCTAGCATGTCCCCAGAACGGAGAAGAAGAAGAAATCCTTCCAATTTTCAGGTAAGAATTTGAGGCAGCAGTGCAATCGCTAAAGAAAGGGAAGTCAGCGGGAGTGGACAACATACCCGTGGAATTGCTTCAAGCAGGAGGAGAAGCAATGATTGACGCCCCTCACCATTATCTGTAACAAGATCTGGCAGAGTGAGGAGTGGCCTACACATGGATCCAGTCACTTGTCATCACTCTTCCCAAAAAAAGTTAACCTTCAGGAGTGTGAAAATTACCGCACCATCAGCCTCATCAGCCATCCCAACAAGGTCCTCCTGAAAATAATAGTCAACAGATTGAAACCCCAAGCTGAACAAATCATAGCTGAAGAACAAACAGGATTCATGGCAGGGCGAAGTACCACTGAACAGATTTTCAACCTCAGATTAATTTGCGAGAAATACGTACAGCACGAACAACATCTATAATGTGTTTGCAGACTTCAAGAAAGCCTTTGACCGAGTCTGGCATGCAGCTCTGTGGACAACCATGAGAGTGTACAACATCAGCTCTAAAATTATTGAAATCATCAACATCTTCCTAGAGCGCATCATGTCAGATGCCCTTGCAGATCACGAAGGCATAGTAAGCTTAGGGGGTAGAGCAATCTCCAACCTCCGTTTTGCGGATGACATTAATGGATTGGCTGGAGAGGAACAACAACGTGAACAGCTGGTACAGAGGCTTGACACACCAGAGCCTATGGAATGGAAATGAGAGCAGAGAGGACCACAATGATGACCAACAACACCAATGGCATCAACAGGGACATCAAAGTCCAAGGCCAATCCCTCAACACAGTGCATAGCTTCAAATATTTAGGAGCCATTGTATGATACAATGGGTCCAGTCAGGAAGTCCTCTCCAGGATGCACAAACAACTGCTGCCCTGACAAGGTTGAAGCCCAATTGGAAAGGCGGGACCATCAGTCCATATTCCAAGGTAAGACTGATGCGTTCCCTTGTCATATCCATCTTCCTATACGCTTGCGAAACATGGACCCTTACAGCAGATGTACTACGAAGAATACAAAGCATGGAGATGAGGTGCTACAGAAGACTTCTGGGTATTTCCTATTCCCAGACGAAGTCTGACAGACCATCACACAATGACATGCTCACAGTGGTGAACAAACGGAAACTCCGATGGTATGGCCACGTCACAAGATCATCAGTCCTTTCAAAGACCATCCTGCAAGGCACAGTGGAAGGAGGCAGAAGAAGAGGGAGACAGGTAAAGAGGTTTCAGGACAACACAGTCGAGAGTGGACTAGCTTGACACTAAGCGAAGCCATGAGGGTTGAGGAGGACAGAAAGATGGAGTATGTTGGTGAAACGATCATCTGTGTTGCCCCAACGACCTTCGAGTTATGGGATAGGATAGGATAGGATAAGAATATTTAACATGAAAATGAATGCCCATAAAGAAATAAATAAAACTGGTATTAAAATGAAAATGAATATCGACTTTGATCTTTCTATGCTCTTGACCTTGAGATGACCTTGACCTCCTGTTCCAAAAAACACTTATTGACGATCAAATATTGACAGCAAAAGTTGTATTATGCCAAAAGACTGACCTTTGGATGACCTTGACCTTCAGTAACCTTAACTTTGGGATAACCTTGACCTTCACAAGGGATCTCATGCTCATGAAAGATCAAATAACTCAATGTTGTTGCATACTATGGGTTAAATAGTGCCATTCTACTGTACAATTACCAATTTTAAAAAAATGTTTTTGCAAGGCCTAAAATGACCTTGACCTTCAAAATCAACTCAAAACTGGAACATATATGAAAGATCAATCTACTATATCTAAATCTTTAAAGAAAACAAGATTGGACTTTATATCTCTCATTGTTTAGGGCCAAGGTGACTTCAAAATACCTATACTAACCGATGTTAGACAGCTCCAGTGACCTTGACCTTGGAGTGAGGTTGACCAAATTTGCATATAATATGTGTGTCATTGATATCTATCATGCTTCAAAGAATCATAAGTTCAATATTAATAACTTCGAAAAAAAGTGAAATTTTGTGAAAAATTGTCATTTTTGTAACTAACATTTGTTGACCATGTGACCTTGACCTTGAAGTGAAGTCATTCATTTACTGATCATTTATGTGGTCTCATGGGTACACACCATCTTACCAAGTTTGGTTGTCCAAATTTAGACTCCAAAAAGCAGAATTATGTATGGAACCCAAAGTACTAGTTTGGTCATTCGTGTGTGCCTGAAGGAACCCACTTGTACAAAAAGGAACCCACTTTTCCAAAGTCAACCACATCAAAGTTTGTTTATATATTTTAAGTTTTTAGTGATATTGGAACCATGTACAGTCAAATTAAGCTGTATGCTGAGTTTTGAAGTCCTCACTAGTTTACATCATGTGGAACCCAGTTGACATCATTTTGGAAAGAAACCCAGTTGGGAGGCTTTGAACGTATGTGTGTGTGTGTGTGTGTGTGTGTGTGTGTGCACGTGTATTTATGTCAAAGTGGGGACTCGACTGTGTTGATTTAGTCATAAATGGGGTCTTTTGCTAGGACCCCACTTTTTTTCAGGGCCCCACTTTTTCAAAGTGCTCGCAAGTGCTCTTTAAGTGCATGCAAGTGCAGTTGTAGTGCATGGAAGTGCAGTTGTAGTGCATGTGTACTTAAAGTTCACTTCGCGAAGTGCAGTTGTAGTGCATGTGCACTTAAAGTACACTTGGCCAAGTGCAGTTGTAGTGCATGTGCACTACAACTACACCAGGTCAAGTGTAGTTGTAGTGCACATGCACTACAAGTACACTTGACCTGGTGTAGTTGTAGTGCATCTTCCAGACGGGTAGGATAAGGAACTTTCCTCGACGATTAGGGTAAGGCAGTGCCTCGACGATTAGGGTAAGGCAGTGCCTCGACGATTAGGGTAAGGCAGTGCCTCGACGATTAGGGTAAGGCAGTGCCTCGAAAAAGGGTTAGGGTCAGGGCTAGTTGCAGCGCTGCAACTAGCCCTGACCCTAACCCTTTTCGAGGCACTGCCTTACCCTAATCGTCGAGGCACTGCCTTACCCTAATCGTCGAGGCACTGCCTTACCCTAATCGTCGAGGAAAGTTCCTTATCCTAGCTGTGTTTTTGAACAAACTTGACCTACTTCGTCCCTAATAGGCGAGGAATTAGGTCAAACTTTTTGCGAAAAAGGTGCTTTTTTGAACAAACTTGACCTACTTCGTCTCTTAGGAGAGAGGAATTAGGTCAAACTTCTGGCAAAAAGGTGTCTTTTTTGAAGAAATTTGCCTCTTAGGCGGCGAATTAGGTCAAAGGACCCCATTTAAACATGAATACACGAATGTGTGTGTGTGTGTGTGTGTGTGTGTGTGTGTGTGTGTGTGTGTGCATTTTCAGCTAGCTCTGCACGACAGACCGTCTAAGAGAAAGTCCGTGAAGTGTCAGGACACTGATCTACGACAGCCGGATACTCGCTCAGATTATGGGTTGAGTTCATCTGGACAATGAAAATTATAATGGAAAAAAGGTTTGAGGAGA
The DNA here is from genome assembly GCA_036898135.1 of Oncomelania hupensis. Lineage (NCBI taxonomy): Eukaryota > Metazoa > Mollusca > Gastropoda > Littorinimorpha > Pomatiopsidae > Oncomelania > Oncomelania hupensis. The sequence goes on along the minus strand of CM072524.1, from coordinate 7,060,153 downwards.
ATAATTATGCACATAATTACGATACCATTTCATCTTTAAAAATTTGCCAACACGGATTCTAACCCCCCCCCCCCCCCCCCCCCCAAAAAAAAAAAAAAAGTAATTACGAAAGGTAAAGCCTGAACAGGTACCCATTTGTACGTTTATGCAAGTGCACACACACACACACACCCACACACACACACACACACACACACACACACACACACACACACACACACACACACAAACAGCCGTGTCAGTACATTTCCTTGTCCCGCTGGACAGTCTTACAAGACCGTACAACGTCGGCGGTTAATGTATGGTCGACAAAAGATGTGCACCTTTAAATTGAGTCGCCCCCCTTGGTTGGAGTCCATTATCTTACGGAAACTAGGTTCCTTGCCCAGACGTATCAGCACGTTTACTTGTCCCCCAGCAGGACAGCCAGACAAGACCCGGGCAACGTCGGGGGTTAATGTATGGTCGCTGCAAGAGATGTGCAACTTTAAATTGAGTCGCCCCTTTGGTTAGAGTCCATTATCTTACGGAAACTAGGTGCCTCCTGTGTCACGTTCAATACGCACGAGACAGACCAAGGGTGATGCTTTTTCGCGGGTTATTAGTTAGAAGTGGAGATGCAGGGGGTCTGGTTGGCGGTGGTGGTGGTGGTGGAGGGATAAAGTTAGACGATGCGCGAGAAAACAGAGGGTGACGCCCTAGTGCGTTCAAAGATACTGGCGGTGGCGATGACAGTGAGAGTAACGCATAAGGCATACGGGGGTGGGGGGTAGGGGTGTGACTTAAAGAGACCCACGTTGACCATTCGCCCTCGATAGATCCTTTTAACATTCACAGTGACTGAGTGAGCGTTAACCCACTGAAAAAATAAGCTTACAAAAAAAACAACGAAAAAGAAAACTCATTCCAATGTATTTTTTTAAACGCATAAATGTCGTAGTTTTTTTTTTAACCTAATAATAGCAACGGCTAGCCAACATTCTTGAACTAAAAATAGCATCTACGAAAACCAATAAGAGACAGAACCTTAAAAAAAAAGAAAGTAGTGCTCGGTAAGGTGTTTGGTTTTAGGTTGATATAATAGAACCTACCCTACGCCAGACACCAAAGATTAACTCTTCAAGTCTGGTGATTCACTCACAACTAGAGTCAATGATCACGCCCCACGGCTATGGTCTTAGGGTACCGTTAAAACAGTGACAAATCACTCCCTGTCAGAACCGAAATGGAAAATTCAAGCTTTAACGCTTGGAGTGAGCAACAAAAGCCCACTTCATCATTGTGTCATGTAATAACAGTGCCAATGTTAGGGTAAACCCGGTTTTGCCCCTATCCTATCCTATCCTATTCTATCATATCATATCCTATCCCGTAACTCAGAGGTCGTAGGGGCACCACAGATGATCGTTTAACCAGCATACTCCATCTTTCCCTGTCCTCGGCAACCCTGATTGTTTCGCTCAATGTCAAACCAGTCCATTCTCGAATGTTGTCCTCCCACCTCTTTTTCGGTCTCCCTCTTCTTCTACCTCCTTGCACTGTGCCTCGCAGGATGGTCTTTGCAAGACCTGATGATCTGGTGCCGTGGTGGTTTTGCCCCGATGAAATAAAACTTTCGAACGTAGGCCTTTACATTCAGTGAGACGGGAAGGCTAAGAAAAGCAGCTTGGTGTGATAAGGATAGATGTGATTGGATACAATTTGATATGTCACAAGGAGAATATGAATGCAGTGCGATTCGGCATAATCTACTTAGGCTAGGATGAATTGGAATTCCAGTCAACAGTAAAGCAACAAACAAAACAAAACAACAACAAAAATAACAACAACAACAACAAAGACAAGAGAAAGAAAAAGATCGCCGAGCTCGGAATTTCAAGTCGTTGTTAGGAATTAACATGTAAACGAAAGTATTGCGGTGCCCGTGGTATCGTGTGACGCTTGATAACTTGTATCAATGACCTATAGGCAATTTAATTGTATTCTTTTATTGTTAAAAAAATACTTCTTACATAGCAGTTGAAAAAAATAATTTGGGTTGTTGGTTCGTGGGTTATTTTATTAACGTCTTCGTCATTGAAATGAGAAGACGCACTCGCACGCACTTACATATATATGTACACGCACGCACGCATGCACACACACACATACACACACCACATTACGTTTAAAATTATAAAATAATAATAATATTAATAATAATTATTTAAAAGAAATAATAATAAATAAAAAAAAAAAACTTAAAATAAAAACTAATCATATAAACCAAGCTACTGGATAATCAATTAAAGCTTTTGCTAACCGAACGCTCACATCAAAACTTATGTTATCGATAAAATTCATAGTTTGTAAATCAGTTGGCCGAATAGGACGAATATAGTTGCATTCAAGTAATATATGCTTCAAAGAAACAGTTTCATTACATATGCAGTTAACATTTTTACAATATTTTGTTTTAGTTGAGTTTAGTATAATTCTATGTGTCATGCTTAAAACTGATCTGGTGATTCCACAAGGTTTATCATAACTCAAATTAAATTTAATTGCTTTCCTAAATGTATTTTATATCGCGTTGTGAATTTTTTTTAAACTGTATTGTTATTGCCTATGTGTTAATATTTCAAGCATCATATTTGGCAGCACGATCAGCCCAATCATTATAAAGAAATCCTCAATGTGATCGAATCCACAAAAGTTCGCCTCAGTACCATTAATTATCAAACCATGAATAATATTTATAATTTCTAAAATAGTTTCTTTTCTTTGACCATGACAATTTGACTTCAATGCCTGTAAAGCAGATACAGACTCTACACATATAACGATACTAACTATTCTCATAGATTTGGGATTTTATTAAGAGCTATTAATATCGCAATTAATTCAGCAGTGAAAATGGAATACCCTCTACCTAAATAATATGTTTATGTTACGTTGAAACGCGAACGAAAGTATGTCGGAAACGCGCACGATAGATCTAATCGTTTCGTTTTGCAAGGTATTCAATAATGGAGTTTATTTACCTTTGATTTGAGTTTGCATTGTTGTTAGGAGAGGCTTTGTATAACGTTGATAATTTTCGTTAGTCGATATTGTTGTAGAATTCTCTGGATCTGCGTGTTTACTCTCGATAGAAATTTCCCGATACATGTCGAAGCAAGAGGACGTTCCGGAAGGAGAAGAAATATGTATGACGTAAGACAGTAATGACGAAGTTAGAAGCGATTGGTTAAATTGCGTCATACGAGATTGATCCAGGTTATTCGGGAGTATCAAGAGACTATTTAAGTGCCTCGCTGTTTCAAAAATAAGATAGAGTGAAGTTGTTGATTGTGAGTTGGAAAGTAAATTTGAAAGTGGAAAGTGATTGTATGCAGTGTTGATGTGTGCTGAATAAAAATGGAAAACTTCATACGTCGACTCCGTGTCTTGTTGATGAGTGAGCAGGCTGCGTGGATAAACGAATCTGAGTTACACAACTATCAGGAATTCAAGCATCGGGGCTGAATCACTACTGATAAAACACCAACATCAAACCGAGTGTAACAGTTTATGACATATTAAAACCCGATATTACAAAGGCTGATCCTGCTCCACCGGTTTCAGAAACAGAACCATCTGTATATATTTTTAAATGTCCATAATACTTTTCATACATATGATTTCGTGCTTGGGTCCGTATAAAAGATCTGCTGAAACAACCCCAATGGGGTAACACTAAAGGCATTCTACCAGCCGGTCACTTTACAATAAAGGCATCCCATGCGGTGGACGCTGAGGCGGTACTCTAATTTATCGAACTGCCGTTTACCAAAAAAAAAAAACACAAACATAAGAATATTAACATCATTCTAAAATATTAACAAAATACATATAAAATGCCTACATTGCTAAAATATATTATCATAGAAAGTCCTAGTAACCATTTGGCAGAGAATCTCCAATATCCCCAAGATTTATTTTAATTTTTTTTTTTTTTTTTTGGGGGGGGGGATTTATTTAGTAACACTTTTAACACATGAAACGTCAGCACAGGCCTACAAACAAGCAGTACATACTAAATAAACAAGCTAATCACATTATAAATAAATAAATTAATTAATTAAATTTTTTTTAACATTACCATCATCCAGGCCTATGCTCCAACATCAGACTATGAAGACAGCGAAGTGGAGGATTTTTATGAAAATATACAGGCGGCCCTTGACCAAGTGCCGAGGAATGCCAAGGTTGGCCAAGATGCGCACCACAACTGGGGAGACACATGCGGACCCCACTGCAACAACGAGACAAATGACAGGGGTCTGAGGCTATTGGAGTTTGCCATATACAACAATCTGGTACTGGCAAACACGCTTGGTCTCCACAAAAAATCCAGACTATGGACATGGCACAGTCCCGGCGGGGAACATCACAACCAGATCGACTACATCATGGTCAAGAAACGCTTCAGATCAAGCATCAACATTGGCAGGACACGCACTTTTCCAGGAGCAGACATTGGAAGTGACCACGATCTCGTGATGATGTCTTTCCGGCTCCATTTGAAGAGAGTAAATACAGCAAAGTGCACTAGGCTGAAGTTCGACCTGGACAAACTGCAAGACCCGGAGGTGGCAAAAATATTTCAGGCCACAATTGGAGGGAAATTTGCACCACTGCTTATTTTTGGGGCAGGCGAAGTAGATGTCAACACCATGACCAATACCTTAAACTCAGCTGTAACAGATGCCGCCACTGAGATCCTTGGCAAGCACCGACCAAAGAAGAAGCCGTGGATCACACCTGAACTTTTGGATCTGTGTGATAAACGAAGAGAGTTAAAAAAGAAAAAGAACACCTCACAGGGAGCTGATGTCTACCGAAAAATCAACAATGACATCCGAAAAGGCATGCGCACAGCAAAGGAGAACTGGATAGAAGATCAATGCCAGGAAATAGAGAACAATCTGAACAAGAACAACAGCAAGAAGGCCTACCAGACTGTGAAGCGGCTGACAAGTGTTAAACAGCCCAAAGTCTCCACTATCCAAAGCAAGTCTGGCATTTGCCTTACAGAAGAACAAGAAGTCTTGGACAGATGGACAGAGTACTGCTCTGACCTTTACAACCATACACCAAATGGAGACCCATCAGTTCTAGCATGTCCCGAGAGCAGAGAAGAAGAAGAAATCCTCCCAATTCTCCGGGAAGAAGTTGAGGCAGCAGTGCAATCGCTGAAGAAAGGGAAGTCAGCGGGAGTGGACAACATACCAGCGGAACTGCTACAAGCAGGAGGAGAAGCGATGACTGATGCTCTCACCATTATCTGTAACAAGATCTGGCAGAGTGGGGAATGGCCTACACCATGGACCCAGTCGCTTGTCATCACTCTTCCCAAAAAAGGTAACCTTCAGGAGTGTGAAAATTACCGCACCATCAGCCTCATCAGCCATCCCAGCAAGGTCCTCCTGAAAATAATACTCAACAGGTTGAAACCACAAGCTGAACAAATCATAGCTGAAGAACAAGCAGGATTCATGGCAGGGCGAAGTACCACTGAACAGATTTTCAACCTCAGAATAATCTGTGAGAAATACCTACAGCACCAACAACATCTATATCATGTGTTCATAGACTTCAAGAAGGCATTTGACCGAGTCTGGCATGCAGCTCTATGGGCAA
>CM072524.1:7026989-7049489 GCA_036898135.1 Oncomelania hupensis | reverse complement strand
AATGCCTTGCGGAACAAGTGCGTTTTTAAGCAGCTCTTAAAGGAAACAAGGTCTGTACAATGTCTTAAACCGGCAGGCAACGCATTCCAAACTTTGGGTGCTTGAAAACTAAAAGACCGGTCGCCAACTGTTTTAAGCAGACGCTTAGGCGTTTTCAACAGTTTTTTTTTTTATCTGATGAGCGCAAAGAACGGGTTGTAGTGTAGGTAGTGAGTACCTCAGACAGATATGGTGGAAGTGACTAATCGAAGTGACGGAAAGCTAGGACAGCAATTTTGTATTCAATGTGGAACTTGAAAGGGAGCCAGTGGAGCTGCATTAAGAGAGGCGTGACATGATCACGTTTCCGTTTTTAAGCACAAGCCGAGCAGCACAGTTCTGTACACGCTGCAGTCGGCTAACTTCATCAATGGGGAGACCAGCTAGAACTGACTTACAATAATCAAGTCTATGTCACAAAAGCGCTGACCAACTGTGTGCATGCATCCCTCGAAAGAAACTGCCTCAAGGACGCAATACGCCGAAGCTCAAGAAAGGACACACGACAGATGGTACATGTGGTCATGCATGGACAAAGAACTATCTAGCTTGACACCCAAATAACGAACAATATTACTAAATGGGATGGTGCTGCCGCCGATGTTTGCAGAATCGCTGCCGACCAGTTTAAGACGGGAAGATGAGCCTACAGGTATAACCTCGGTCTTGTCAGGGTTAAGCATCAACCTGTTGCTATTCATCCAAGCCTGCACACTGTCAAAACATGTTTCTACTTCAGACACAACAGAAGGGAAGTCATCTGCCTGACCACTCTTTGACAGTTCTGTATCCTCTGCGTATTTGTGGAACACGCAGTTGCAGGCAGCACAGAGCCTTTGGGGACTCCGCATAACAGGGGACTAGGAGTAGAGGTATTGCAATCAATGACAACAGACTGGTAACGATCAGTGAGGTACGAGGAAAACCACTCAAGAACAGTCCCTCTTAAACCAAATGTAGTGCGCAATCTCTCTAGAGGTATGTGGTGATCCAGCGTGTCGAACGCAGCATTCAGATCTAACAATGCTACAATAGAAACACGCTTCTCGTCAGCCTGTCTAAGTTAACAATCAAGGACACTGAGAACAGCAGTCTCACAACTATGATTCTTCTTGTATGCTGACTGGTAGGTTTCCAGATGACCGTTTTGAGATAGACGATCTTGTAACTGTTTTAATACAACCTTCTCTAGGATCTTGGAAATAAATGGAACATTAGAAACAGGTCTATAATTGTTTAATACATCGCTGCCAAGTCTAGTTTTTTTCAATAACGGTGTAACATCTGCCTGTTTAAACTGCTTTGGGACAGTACCTGTAGTAGGAGAAGCATTTACAATAGCAGAAATCAAAGGCACAAGATCAGCAAGGTTATGTTTCACAAGAGGGGTTCAAGTTCAAGATCAAGTTCAAGACACTTTATTACCCAATGAATTCAAAAATACATAGTCTTTTGTTTTGGTGATGCGGTAAAATATTCAGTCCCTTTGCAACAACAAACAACCTACCACTGGACATTACAACATTAAAATACTCTGGTAGAAAACGTTATTTAAGGAGTAAAGCACAGGCGCACGCCCACTCGCAACCCCCACACGCACACGCATACTCACGCATACCCGCATGGGTATCTAAATTAAAACATAATGAGATAAAATACGTTAAGAATCAGAATTGCACCACCTGGCACCTGAGGTACGAGGCAATTGGCAATGGGTCAAGTATACAAGACTTTGTAGGAGACTGCACAATCAAGGCATGAATGTCACTCTCCGAAACAGGCTGAAAGGATGACAACGCAGGTCCCTCATACACTTCAAAAGATGGAGCGTCACATGGGCGCACATCAAGTTTGTCTCGAATACCGCAAATCTTGTCTGTGAAAAAGTTACTAAAAGCTTGTGGAAGTTCCGAACGAGGAATAACAGAGGGGAGAACACGGCACTTTCTCTGGCCTAACAGTTCACCGGTAACTGCAAAGAGCTCCTTGAATAAAGACTCTGCAGAAGCTATTCTATCACTAAAGTAGCGACTCTTCGCCGTCGACACTCACAACTTAACACTGTGTCTATCTTTGATAAAGATCTCTTTGTACACTGTGAGATGAGTTTTCCGCCAGCGTCGCTCTGCCCGCCTCCGCCCCCGACGAGCCTCGCGGACCTCGGTGGACGTCCAGGGCGCGGAGGGGCGATCTCTCACCCGTCTGGTAACAGAGGGCGCCAGGCGGTCGAGGATCCGGCGAAGGCCATCGTTGTAGACAGTGACGAGACCGTCAACATCAAGGCATGCCTGCTGCTCACTGGCCGACTAGGCCAGCGCCTGCACGTCAACTTGGAGAGCGGCCGGGTCAACTGCGCGGAGGTTCCGTGACGTCACCAGCCGCGTCGGAGGAGGTGGCCGAGCGAGAGCGAGCCTGCAGACGATGAGGTAGTGGTCGGATAAACGGGAGTAATAGGTACTGTCGTCCACAGCCTCTGAAGACCAGAGACTGTCGTCACTGCGCACCACAACCAAGTCTAAAGTGTGACCAGAACGCTTATTATTATTATTATTATTATTATTATTATTATTATTATTATTATTATTATTATTATTATTATTATTATTATTAGTATTAGTATTATTATTATTATTAGTAGTAGTAGTAGTATTATTAGTATTATTATTAGTATTAGTATTATTATTAGTATTAGTATTATTATTAGTATTATTATTAGTATTATCCTGCTTCATACCCATTTCAAAGCTTTGATCGCCCCCGACGGTTGATTCGTCAGTGGACTGTTTAAAACATCGAAGGGCGTACCGCCCATTAAAGTAAGCTGGGAACATAAGTATATGAAGATCCGCTGTGAGTAACGATTGAGGACTACTTTATAATGGCATTATTGGGAGATCCAAAATCTGTTTCTGACATTAACTGTCAAGATGAAGATAAAGGCGTTTTTTTATGTCAAGATGAAGATAAAGAAGTTCTTTCATCTGCTATTAAAACGCGTTTATTTGCTATTCAAACGGGTTCTTCTCCAACCAATTGGAACTCGCTGCCTTTTTCAGGCTCTCAGCCTAAGGGAATGTGGGGAAAGGGGAGACACAACATACACAAATTAATCTGAACGGCAATTCTCAATATAACTAATTAATGCAACCCCCGTATCAAAACTTTAAGACATACTGTAACATTCAGTCATTTATAGCATCCGAACACAGCATGAATATGATAAATAAAGTCCAATTAAAAAATTGTTAAATGAAACAAACAAACAAACAAAATGAAATATATGTACATAGTTCCGACAGTCATATAGAATTAATCGAAGAAATTATGTACATAGATCATCATACAAGAGCTTGCTCCCGGCTTCACACTTGTTCTCCTTTGCCCTGTCCCCAGGCACTGTGATAATGTTCCCTCTTCATGACCACAGTTGAGCACGGCTCCTGACGTGTCGTTTCCCGTTGACCATTCCGTCTCGCTTTTGTCTTGGCGACCGGAGGATCTCCTCCTCCCTTGTGGGGCTCGCCCCTGGTTCAGCCCTCTCCTGGTTGTCATCTGCCTATCGCGGGCAGCCCTGGCGTGCGTGTGGAGGCCTGTCCTTCCTCATTGGTCTCCTCTCCATGTGCCTGTCTTTTAATGGTCAGATCGTACAAAATTGCTTTTCCTTCTCTTTTCTGCATGCTTGTCCTAACGTCTTCTGCGTTGGGAAATTATTTGTATATACTCAAGCTTTGTTTTTAAATTTTGTTATCAAGGTCCTGGAAAAGTTTTTAAACTTTTAATCAACATTTAATAAAATATCCAAACTTGTCTTAACCGGGAGCACTCTCCCTTGTTTTGTCATTTTATAATAACATAAGATTCTCTTCCCTCCCCATATGGTCGAACTAGTCGCCGGAACCCCTTCCTCGTCTGGACATGAACGGGGACGGGCCTGGTCCGCCTCCTTACTCGCCGCGGAAACCAGAGGGGGTTATGCTGACCTCTCTCTGGTTATATATTTTGTCCTTAACTCAACAAATAGGACGTAAAGCTTCGCTTTTCATTCATCATACAAGACGAGATCACACACGTAATAGCATGACTGCGGTTTGACACAGACCCGGTAGAACTGTAACAAAGCGTGCTTAGAGAAAAGGGAGGCTCCAAACACTTCCCTCTGCAACGATCGAAGGGACACCTACTCATCGTCTACCAGAAGTAATTATATTTAAGATTTAAATATTCATGGGTTTTAACTATTTAAAAAGTCACGTCAAAAGTAAAATAATGTCTTGTTGTTGAGTTAGCTGTTATGACAGATACAAACGCTGTCTGGCAGGATTCGCTGGGGTTTGTGGGTATTGGAGAGGAGTGGAGAGAGGGAGAAAAGAAGAAAGATGGGGAAAGAGTGTGGAGGTGGAGTGAATGAGAGAGAAGAGAGAAAGAAGAACGGAGGGAGGAAAAGAGAGAGAGACGTGGGGAGGGGGGGGAGGGGGGGTTGCAAACACTGTCGACGGGAATGCATGGGTTTGTGGGTACGGGGAAGAAATGGAGAGAAGAGGAGAAAAATAGAAGAGGGGGGGGGAGAGAGTAGAGAGAGAGAGAGAGGAAAAAGAGAGGGGGGATAGAAAAGAGAAAGGGGGAGCGAGAGAGACAAGAGAGGAAGGAAGGAAGATGAGAAAGAGAGGGCAAGATGAGAGTGTGGGAGGGAGGGGAGAAAATTACAGGGAAGGGAGGGAGGGAGAAGGAGGGAGCGAGATGTGACGAATAGAAGAAAAAACAGAGGTAGAGGACGGGGAAGAGGCGTGTTCCTGGTTGAACTTTGGACAAGTCAGTGAGGTACAACGTGGAACACATTATCTTTAAAAAACGACACGTGCACTCTTCGGGAAGCATCAAAACAGAGCAACAACAAAACTCCATCAACCAATTCTACTGGCAAGATTGCCAGTACCTTAAAACATTGATTGTCTCAACACTAAAGTCGTCAAAGAGTTAATGTGATTGTCAAAAAGGAGGGCGATAAAGGCAAGCACACACGTTACATCACCGATCGCGGCATTGCAAGCATGTCTCTGGGTATTGAATAGGGATAATAAACGATGGATGACGCTTGTGGACGATTTGAAGGGAGATTGAGCAATCGTCAATATGCGAACTTACAGCTTGCATGCGTCAATGTTGAAGAGTTTTGACTCTCTCTCTCTCTCTCTCTCTCTCTCTCTCTCTCTCTCTCTCTCACCCCCCTTCCTTCTCCCTCCCTCTCGTTTTTTTTGCTGTTCTGTTTATTGATGTTCAGTTCCTCCTGAGTTTAATACTTTTTTTTAAAAACGTTGTGTCCTCTCCCCCTCCCCCCCCCCCCGTCCAACCCTCTGCTTCTCCACCCTCAACCCGCCCTCCCCCCACCCCCCATTCCACCCTTGTTAGGTTGCGGTAAGATCTAAGCTATCCTGAACACATTTATCAATGAAAAAGATTACTGTGGGTTTTGACCTCACAGACAGACCCTGTCGGGGAGACTTCAATACAAATTACTTTGGCGGAAGATGGAAATTGCCCGGCGGTCAAATTTTATCAAACATTATACACCCATGTTCGACGGCTGTAGTTTTAATTTTCTCGCGGTCAGAACGTCTAGACTCCCGACAAACGTTCACAAGGACACAAATTATTTAACGCGTAGATGCAAAAGCTACTTCTGTTGTGAACGGGCTTCGAAAGACGGGATTAAAAAATCCAAAAACAGCTCAAAGCGGTAGAATTATAACCGTTAGACGTCAGCCAAGTCATTTTGTTAAAGGCGTTAAACATGGACGATGTTATGACCAGGTCATACAATTAAAATGTATTCATGCAATGATATATTCTTCATGTGGTGTACTTAAGCGCATTTTTATGATCGATGTGTGATGCCAAGGGTCGCTATATGTTCCCTTACACACCATTCATATGAACTCGCTTATATTGATACTGTGAAGGCTAGGTAATATCCTATCCTATCCTATCATATTCCGTAACTTGAAGGTCGTTGGGGCACCATAGATGATCGTTTAACCAGCGTACTCCATCTTTCTCTGTCCTCAGCAACCCTCATGGCTTCGCTCAGTGTCAAGCCAGTCCATTCTCGAATGTTACCCTCCCACCTCTTGTTCTGTCTCCCTCTTCTTCTGCCTCCTTGCACCGTGCCTTACAGGATGGTCTTTGCAAGGCCTGATGATCTGGTGAAGTGGCCATACCATCGGAGTTTCCGTTTCTTCACCACGGTGAGCACGTCATCGTGTTGTCCAAGGGCTTGTGTAATGGTCTGTCAGATTTTGTTGTTTGTGATGTGCTGGATATATGAAATGCCCAGAAATCTTCTGTAGCATCTCATTTCCATGCTTTATATTCTTCGTTGTAGATCTGCTGTGGGGGTCCATGTTTTGCAAGCATAAAGGAAGATTGAGATGACAAAGGAGCGCAGCAGCCTTACCTTGGAATGTAGACTGATGGTCATTTCCAAATGGGCTTCAGCCTTGTCAGGACAGCAGTTGTTTGTGCGATCCTGGAGAGGACTTCCTGTCGGGACCTATTGTCTGATACAATGGTTCCTAAATATTTGAAACTATGCACTGTTTTGAGGGATTGGCCTTGGACTTTTATATCCACGTTGATGCCATTGGTGTTGTTGGTAATCATTTTGGTTTTCTCTGCACTTATTTCCATGTTCTTGTTCCTCTCCAGCCAATCCATCAATGTCATCCGCAAAACAGAGGTTGGGGATTGCTCTACCCTCAAGGCTATTTAATATGATAATTATAATATCACGACAATTGAGATCCTAACATTGAATATCTTTAATGTAAATTGTTTAATGAATTTAGAATTTTCAATCTATCTATCTATCTATCTATCTATCTATCTATCTATCTATCTATCTATCTATCTATCTATCTATCTATCTATCTATCTATCTATCTATCTATCTATCTATCTATCTATCTATCTATCTATCTATCTATCTATCTATCTATCTATCTATCTATCTATCTATCTATCTATCTATCTATCTATCTATCTATCTATCTATCTATCTATCTATCTATCTATTTCCCCTCCCCACCCCCACTGATGATAACGTTCTTTTGTCTAGAAACACGATCATTTCAATCACATGCCTTATCGAGAGGAGAGTTTGGGGGAGTAGAAAGCAGCTGCTTAGGTCCTGAAAAGGCTACATCTCAACACTTCCAAAATTTGAGTTCAAACAAACTCATCCTCGATATTACTCAGATTACTCAAATTGAAGACGTGCACTTATTATGTTCAGCCTTTTACATGGTAAATAGTCTGCACAGCTCGCTGGATTATTGGGTGAAACAGATCATAAAGACGCGACTTATAACACTAAAAATTATTTTTGTTGGCGTTTACAGGTTCATAACGACATCGTACTGCATCCATAGGAGGAAACACAGACTATACATAGGTCTGCGAATGGCCTCAAGACCTGACCCTCCCTAGGCGGTCCTTGAATTTCTTGCGTAACTTTGTTTCGTTTTGTGGGTCTTTAGATGCTCGATTGTAAAAGGATTCAGTTCACAAAGTAATGACAACGAAATTTGGGCTTTTTGACACATTCAGTATCTAATACGCACGCCGGTGGCCTGTTGGGACCGTTGATAACCCGCCAGTTTTCTATGCCCAATGTAGCGGGTTCGATTCCCCTGCTAGAAAATAAAAAAATGCCTTACTTCTTTCTTGATATCGCTCTCATCCTTTTACTCTCTCTCTCTCTCTCTCTCTCTAACTCTCTCTCTCTCTCTCTCTCTCTCTCGTTTTTTCTTACTTCCTTTCTGTCTTTCTTAATTTATTTATTTAATCGTTCTTATATAGCGCTTTCTCAGCTCAAGATCTGCTCAAGGCGCTGCCGATATAGGATCTAACACAAGCCGCCTGTTTGTTGGTCTGTCCGTTTCTGTCTCTTTTTGTCTGTCTCTATAGGTCTCTGTCTCTTTCCCTTTCTGTCTGTCTCTGTCTGTCTGTCTCTCTCTTCCTCTCTCTCACTTTCTTCCAGCGATGATCTTCACTGCAGAGGGGCTGCATTGAAAGGTTTACGATTTCACTTGAAATTGGAATTGAAATTTGGAAATTGAAATCAGAATTGTAGCCTCACAGTGGGCTAGCGGTAGGCAGGGTCGGCTGACAAATTTCTTTCCCCATGATTTAGCCCAGGAATCGAGCCATATAATTAAATTTAACCCAGACTAGAAAATCGCCACCCAAGGAACCAAGGCACATTTATATACCCCCGGTTTCAAGGTTTCCTTTTCTTTCTAGCTTTACTGGCGCCTTGCGGAGTAAACAGACACGATTTTTAACAGGTTTTGACCTTACATAGTATATTTTTAAAAATGTTAACGGGAGGTGGGGGGGGGGGGGGGGGGGGGTTTGTAGGGTTTAGCGGGTCGGTTAGATTATATTAATGTTTGGTTAGGGTGCAAGCGATATTAAATACACGAAGAGGGTTAGAGTTAGGGTTAGGGGTTACACGAAGAGATACTTTGTTTTCAAGTATGCGTGAGTTTGGTAAATCCATACGATTATTTTGGTTTGGAAGCACAGAACCTAAGTACTGTGAGTGAGCGTCAACGTAAAGTATGACAGCATTTGCCTGGTACCTTGACAGTGACAGAGTAAGCATTTGATCCTTAAGAGTAGTAACAGTGCGCATGTAGATAAATATAATGCATGCGGGGGCAGATTAGTGGGGAGGGGAGGGAGGGGTGGCCCTCTCCGACCATTCAAAAAAAAGGTGGAAACATTCGTTCAGGCAACCCCTTATACGCATTGTGTCCGGGGACTCAAATCTACTCGTTCAGACAACTATGTATGAAGAGGCGAAATATTCGAGACCGAAATTCATGCACACACACTTCAAATACATACTAGTTCAAATCTTTCTATCTCCTTGTCTCTGTCTCAGTGTCCGTTTCTTTCGCTCTGTGCCCCGTCTCTCTACCCCCACCCCCCACCCCTCTCTCTCTCGCTCTCTGTCTCCTCTCTTTTACCTCCCCCCCCCCTCTCTCTGTTTTCTCTCTGTTACCTCCCCTCCCTCTCTCTCTCTCTGTCTTCTCTCTTTTACCTCCCCTCTCTCTCTGTCTTCTCTCTTTTACCTCCCTTCCCCCCTCTCTCTCTGTTTTCTCTCTGTTACCTCCCCTCCCCCTCTCTCTCTCTGTCTTTTCTCTTTTACCTCCCCTCTCTCTCTGTCTTCTCTCTTTTACCTCCCTACTCTCTCTCTCTGTCTTCTCTCTTTTACCTCCCCTCTCTCTCTGTCTTCTCTCTTTTACCTCCCTACTCTCTCTCTGTCTTCTCTCTTTTACCTCCCCTCTCTCTCCCTGTCTTCTCTCTGTTAACCCCCCTCCCCGCTCTCTCTCTCTCTGTCTTCTCTCTTTTACCTCCCCACTCTCTCTCTGTCTTCTCTCTTTTACCTCCCCACTCTCTCTGTCTTCTCTGTTTTACCTCCCCACTCTCTCTCTGTCTTCTCTCTTTTACCTCCTCTCTCTCTCTCTCTCTCTCTCTCTCTCTCTCTCTCTCTCTCTCTCTCTCTCTCTCTCTCTCTCTCTCTCTCTTCTTCTTGATCCTTAAGAGTAGTAACAGTGCGCATGTAGATAAATATAATGCAATATTCTTTCTTATTCTATATAATATATATATATAATAATATAATATAATTTTTCTTCATATAATAACCCTAATGAAACCGCCGAAACAAACTTCATGACATTTGTTCTCTTTTGCAGCGTCACGGATGCCTACATATACTCGGTGTGACGGAAACTAAATTATGTGACTCGAAACATAGTTCAGAATCAGTCACGATACCACATTATAATTTTATAAGAAAGGATGCTAATTTTCCTGGACACACTGGAATTGGTGTTTACGTTCATAATACTTTAATTAACTTTGTCAAACGAAGAAATGATCTTGAACTCAAATGTATTGAATGCATCTGGCTGGAGGTTAGGCCACATACAAATAGGCCTATTCTTATAGGATTCATGTACAGAAATCCTGCCAGCAATTGCGATTGGTTCAGTAATTTCTTACAAATGATGGACACAGTCAATGCTTGCAATTTAAACTTTATTATATTAGGGGACTTTAACATAAATCTTTTACAGTCTCAGTCACACTGGAACACAATAACAAACTTGCTTGGTATAACTCAGTTTATTCAAGAACCAACAAGAGTAACAGAAACTAATTCAACTCTTCTTGATCATATATACAGTAACAACAATAATATAATTTCTGCTGCTTTCACGTCTGACGTGTCTGTCAGCGATCATAAAGCCATTCTTTGCAAATGTTCATGCCATCTTCCAAAACCACAGTTTAAAGGACATACCTACATTATGTATAGAAACTTTAAGAATTTTGATAAGTCCGCATATTTACAGGACTTAAGTTTGATTAATTTCAACAATTTAAGAGCATATAATAACCCTAATGAAACCGCCGAAATATTTTTAAAACTATTACTTTCTGTGGTTGATGCACATGCTCCAATCCAGAGGAAGAGAGTAAAACATGCATCCGTTCCCACCTGGATGACAACTGAAATTAAAGCTGCCATGTCCTTGCGTGACAGACATAAAAAACAAAAAACAGTTTGATCTGTATAAAAAGCAACGTAATAAAGTCCTTACTCTCGTAAGAAATGCAAAGAAAAAATATTTTCAAACTTTATTATCAACTGAAAACACTAATATCACTTGCATTTGGCAAGCAATGAACGCATTTTGCAAAAAATCTAGAACAAGAAAAACAAATCAATTTAATTTTTCTAATGATGAATTTAATAAATATTTTTATTTCATACTGACTCTATTCTTAAATCTAATACTGCAAACACAAACACAGATACAATATATGATAAGGTCAACCTGTTTTGTAGAAACAAACTTCACGAATCTGCCTCATTTCTTATACCTCGGTTAACAGAACATGATGTAACTTCTCTAATATTAAAAATGAAAAATAAAAAGTCTATGGACATTTATAATCTAAATGCATTCATTATAAAATTGTCTCTTCCTTATATCATTGAACCTTTAACCTACATCTATAATCTATGCATTGATCAAAGTCAGTTTCCTTCAATATTTAAAGAAGCTAAAGTTATACCTTTACCTAAAACAAGTGATACTTCAGTTCTTGACAACTTTCGACCAATTTCCATTCTGCCTGTACTATCTAAACCCCTGGAAAGACATATTCACATTAACCTTATGAAATATTTAGAAAATAACGCTCTTTTTCATCCTTTTCAGTCTGGCTTTAGACCTAAACACTCTTGTCAAACAGCACTCGCCCATATTTGTGATGCTTGGCTTGATGCTATAAACAAGCAAGACATTGTAGGGGCAGTTTTTCTTGACCTTCAAAAGGCATTTGACCTAGTTAACCATAACATCTTAATAAATAAGTTAAAATTCTATTTCCAAAATTCTGCATCTGTATTATTTTTTAAATCATATTTATCAAACAGGCACCAATCAGTATACACTAATGGTTCCTTTTCGTCTTCTGGTGATGTAACTTGTGGAGTTCCTCAAGGATCGATCCTTGGTCCTATTTTATTCTGTATCTTTATCAATGACATGCCCCTTTTTCTCACACAAAATGTTAATCTTGAACTATTTGCTGATGATTCATCAATACAAATTTACAGGAGGTGGAGCAAAGTCTTCAAATAAGCATAAATGAAATTAATAACTGGTGTTGCATCAATAGAATGAATTAAATCCTAAAAGCAAAAGTATGCTTCTCACTACACGACAAAAACGCCAAAATGGATCTTTTCCCCTTAATCTAAACTTAGGGTCGTACAGTATTGAGCAAGTTCATGAACATAAGGTGCTAGGCATAATCATCGATGATGATTTTAGCTGGCGGTCACACGTTAACCATATCTGTAAAAAAATTTCTAAAAACCTCTTCCTCCTAAATAAACTTAGACATTTTGTTACGGCTGATGCATTAAAATCTTTTTTCTATGCCCACTGTATGTCTCATTTTAATTATGCATCGATTATTTGGTGTAATGCCAGTGACGCTCAAATTAAACATCTAAATAGTCTTCATAAAAGAGCAATCAAGATACTTTATAAATCTTATAATAATATAAATACAGATGCTACAACTAATGAAAAATATCAAGAACTCCGAATATTACCACTTCAAAAACAATTTATATTTAATACAGCTATCCTTATGTTCAAAATCACACACGGAGAAACACCTGCATATCTTGATACATTTTTTATTAAGCCAGTTGATGGGCATAGACTGTATAATTATAAACTACCCCTCCCTCGCATTGATTTATACAAAAATAGCCTATCGTTTAATGAAGCTAGTGTATGGAACTCTCTCCCTCTGGAGTGTAAACATTGCGACACACTGTTTTCTTTCAAATGTAAAATATGTAGGCATCTGCAAAATTAATTATAAAAGTGATGTATAATAATATATATGACAACACAGTCATTCGTGTAATTATTAACCTATTTATTTATTCACTTTATTATTATTATTATTATTATTATTATTATTATTATTATTATTATTATTATTATTATTATTATTATTATTATTATTATTATTATTATTATTATTATTTATTTATTTGCTGTGGAACTTGACTTGTCTTATTATTATTATTATTATTATTATTATTATTATTATTATTATTATTATTATTATTATTATTATAAGGGTGAAGGATATGGGGAAAAGGGTAGTTGCCTAAAATTGTTTAAAAATAATGATGAAGATGTTAGTGTGATTGTGTGTGCATGTGTGTTTGTGAGTGATGTGATTTCCAAGTTAAAGTTAAAGGTTAATTATTATTATGTTAATTTTTTAAGGGACAGATTGGAAGATTAGACTGTATCATTAGTCTAAAATCTTTATCCCTAATAAAAAAAAGTTTCAAGTTTCAAGTTTCAAGTTTCTCTCTCTTTCTCTCTCTCTCTCTTTTCTCTGTTACACCCTTCCCCCCCCCCCCGCTCTCTCTCTCTCTGTCTTCTCTCTTTTACCTCCCCCCTCCTCTCTCTCTGTCTTCTCTCTGTTACCTCTCTCTCTCTCTCTCTCTCTCTCCCTCTCTCTCTCTCTCTGTCTGTATCTCTCTCTCTTCCTCTGTCCCTTTCTCTCTGTTCCCCCCTCTAGCTCTCTCTTTTTGTCTATCCCCGCCTCTTTCTTTGTCTATCTGCCTCTCTGTCTCTGTTGTCTGTCTCTTGTCTCTCTCTCTCTCTTTTTCTCTCTGTCTGTCTCTCCATGTCTCTGTTTAGTATGTTAAGGTGTTAAGGGACAGATTGGAAGATTAGACTTTTTGACTTATATTTAGTCTAAAATCTTAATCAACAGCAAAACAAAACAAAAAAGTTTCACCTCTCTCTCTCTCTCTCTCTCTCTCTCTCTCTTTCTCTCTCTCTCTCTTTTTCTCTCTTTCTCTCGCTTTCTCTGTAATCCTCTTAGTTCTATATTTGGTTGGTTAATTTGTGCTATTGCTGGAATGTAATACTGTACACTTTGCGGTGAAGGGTTCATGAGGAAGATGACTGGGGGCAGCGAGGGAGAGGTAAAAGGGGGATAGGGAAGAATGGGGAGGGGGGGAGGAGGTACCGGGTGGAGGCGAGAAAGAGAGAGAGAGATGAAGGAGTCGAATATTCGATGGGTGCCAGACTGCTTGATTGATAATTGAAACGGGCCCAATGGAACTATATAAACACCCTGGATCTATTCCATCCTCTCTTTGTCCATCATTACCACAATCCTTACTACATATCCACAACATTACCACTCAACCTTCCACAATCTCCATCCCTCCCCAATCTTAGAGAAATAGTTCTTTTCCTTCTAAACCATCACTGGTCACATTCCGCAAGAGAAAGACTGGGTTCCGCGCAAAATTGCATTGACTCTAAAACTACGGATGGCGAATAACACACTAGAAACTTTGGAGTCCAAACACTTCTATTTGGTTGTGAAGCCGTCGTTGATCAAGAAAACTGAAGGACAGTCTAGTTGAAGTAGAAACTTTAACTTTCTTCGCAGTAAAACGCTTGAAGTTTCTGATCTTAGAAAAACTATTGTTAAAATTATTTTTGTTTTAATATTAATGACGTGGAAGATTATTTTATTTTTTTTATTTGCACGAGTTAACCCTTCATCATGATCATCATGACCATGATGATGATGACGATCATCATCACCATCAGTGTCATCATCGTCACCTCCCCCTTCTCCACCACCATCACCATCATCATCATCACCCCAACCACCACCTTTTGGAATTAAATGTTACAGAAACAATCATGGATGGTTCCGATTATAATTAATGTGATTTTAATAGCCGTATTTCGTTCAGTTCACTGGTGTACCACGAGAGAAAGCGATCAATGTATGCACAGTTTAAAAGGCAATTTAGTCAGGAAACCCAAATGACGAAAGCCACTCTTTTCTTTTGGCTAAACTGCTTTCGGCAATTGTTTCCGCAGTAGAAATATAGTCCCAGCACGAGGTCAAAGTTTTTTGTTTATTTGTTGTTGTAGTTGCTTTTTTATTTGTAAAACCCATCATCATAGAATACAAAGGCGTTATAGACGTCCCTTTTTGAGGGCCAGCTTTATAAAGTACTAGTGTCCTTTCTATCGAGGGTGTGGGGGGGGGGGGGAATGCAATCCCACAAACCCTGGAGTGTCGACTGGAAATAGCAACAGTGATATTCTGTAACAGTTTATGCCAAATTCGTCATCACGAGTTGGAAAGACACACGCGATGACTTTAAGAACAAGTACTGTGAGATTCATAGAAGCTGTTTGTCCCAAAAAATGTCATGATTATTTTGTTTATAATTGTACTGTATAGCAACAGTGATTAAAATTATATCACAGTATGCCAAATTCGTAGGCGCGGTTTGGAGAAATACGCGCGATGACATACAATAGTACTGTGTAAATAGAAGCTGCTTGGCAACATAATGTAATGATTATTTTTGTGTGTGTTATAGAATTGTTTTATATTATTAATTGTTTGTGGGACAACATGGTAACGTCTGTACACAGGTCCAGCTACATACTTGCATGAGCTTTTAATGTTACTGAGGGAATGGCCATGCAACGAAACGATTCAATAAACTGAGCATTTCACAAATCTCCGGTGTGCACGAGTTTTGAAGGTTAAAGAGCGGAGATGAGCTTTCCTTAAAAAAAAAATCAAGATTCGTGTGGATGACATTGGCAAAAGCATTGTATAAAACTCGTTTGTTTTGTTGAAATTATTTTCTACGAAATTTCAGCTGTCCGACACTTAACCAAGGTTTGACAATAAAGACTTAATGTAACTGATTTGGACCTGTAGCAGACATGTTTGGCTGGCTGGCTTAAGTCAGAAAAGTCACCTGCTTCTTAAAGAAAAGTCTATTACATTATCTTGCTGTCCAGTGTGCCTCGTCACGTACACCAACCCACCCACACACCTACACACACACACACCTACACACACACGCCCACATAAATGTCGTAAGATCGTTGCAAAAATAGCCCACATTGGCTCCAGCAATATATCACATCCAGATCCACACACACACACGTATATAAAACATCAAAACTGGGTTTATTAAGAATGTAGGAATCGGAAAGTGGTTTTTTTTTACGGAAAGAACGCAAATTTCTTCTAAAAATGTAAGAATCTAATGCAAAATTGGCTCTTTCCGTCTAACAAGTTGACCTAGTTCGTCTCCTATAGGGGACAAAATTGGTCGAACTTTCTTCAAAATTTTCCCCAAAATCGACCGGATTTTCTCCGTCCCGCATAGAGCACTCCCTAGTACTTAAAACACTCTCATGCACTATAACTGCACTCCCATGTACTAAAAGAGCACTCCCGCGCACTTAGAAAAAAGTGGGTGGCTGGAAAAAAATGGGTGGCTAATACACAAACCCATTCTCCGCATAAAAAGCAAGGTCAGTCACCCATTTCAAGGCTTATGCGTATGCACACCCTCGCACATACATACATACACACACACACACAAAACACGACACAACACGCTCACCCGAGCGTATGCACATATACACACATATGAAATAAATTCGTACATTCGTAAGACCGATTCAGATCTTTATTCCGATTCCTATAATGTTGTTTACAAAGAGGATACGAAGGTTTTAGATTATGAGCCTAATCGCATAATCAAATCCACAGTACTTGTATCGTATCGTCCACTCTCACTTGTACCTTGTTATATTATATAGCAAAAGAATTGTATTGGGGAAGTGAGAGAGAGAGAGAGAGAGAGAGAGAGAGAGAGAGAGAGAGAGAGAGAGAGAGAGAGAGAGAGAGAGAGAAATGTGTAAAGCTACTTTTCGCCCTCTACCTCTTTTCTAAAGGAAAACCAAAAAGTCACAGCAAAACAGGATGTTATTGATACACGGTCCATGATCCACAATCAAGGTTTTACAGCTTCTGACATGTCGTTTGGCGATCGAAATACCTAAAAGAAAAAAATCGGCCAAGATAATCATTCATTGAAACTGGGTCAAGATGACAGCTTTCACACTTCCACTATCATGAAGTACTTTTGTATTCTATTTTTACCAATTTGTCCGCCAACAGCGTGCATAATTAATTTGTGGATGCTGATCATGTTTCGACCTAGGTAGGACTGGTACCTATAGGCTACGTTTGTATGCAGAATACCCGTCCTGATAGATTGATGACAAAACCACCGGGGCATTACGCGTTGGTCGGATCCCTGAGGCCGCAGCAGAAGATACCACACATCTTTGGTTTTATAAATAAAGGCCGTGTGGTATCCACAGCTGCGCCATCGGGGATCCGACCAACGAGTAATGCCCCTGTGACAAAACTTGGGCTAACTATCAGCGTCTATGTGATCGATAGTCTACGCAATCTTTTTCGGTGTAGATTTTTTCTCTCTCTCTCAGACAACTTGCAATGGTATGCTTTAGCTACCAATTTAGAATACAAGCGTTTACCGCGCTTCCTGGGCGGTAGTCCAAAGCGTTTATTTAACCGAGTTCATCCAATAATTGAACAATAAAGACAGTCCGTCCTCACAAACAACTAGCCGGTAAGGACCCGATGGTCCTGGGTAAAAAAAACATTACCTACACCTCCATTAAAATCAGCATAACTTTCACAGTTATGCTTTTTATCCAATGGAATCTTAATGACTTTGTTAAACATTTCTGCATATATTGATCAACTTTGGCATGTCTATGTTTATAGAAATCAGAAACAAAATACACACAAAAAACACCAAGAAAAATAGAAAATCAAAGACTTTCGAGCTACGCCATGCATCAGTGATGAAAACTAAATAAAAAACATGAGGTCAGTGATGATGACGTAAACACTAAACATGCGTCATAGTCAGAAGACGCTTTCTCTCTCTCTCTCTCTCTCTCTCTCTCTCTCTCTCTCTCTCTCTCTCTCTCTCTCTCTCTCTCTCTCTCTCTCTCTCTCTCTCTCTCTCTCTCTCTCTCTCTCTCACACTCACTCTCTCTCTCTCACTTTTCTCTCTCTCTCTCTCTCTCTCTCTCTCTCTCTCTCTCTCTCTCTCTCTCTCTCTCTCTCTCTCACACTTTCTCTCTCTCTCTCTCTAATTAATAATAATAATAATAATAATAATAATAATAATAATAATAATAATAATAATAATAATAATAATAATAACTTAATAATAATAAAAGGCCAGAGAACTCAGACATCGAAAATGCAAGGTAAAGCACGGCATGTCACAAACTAATCACCAACCACCCAAGGAAACAGTGCTGAAAACAGTCAGTCAAATACATTCAGCCCCTCAGGGTAGTTGGTGCGTAGCTTGTAACGCCAGAATTTCTCCTTCTGTTTTCTAATGTCTATGTTTAGAAATAAAGTAATAAATAAACAACAAAGTTTTCATTTAACCGTCCCCAAACATCCAGGGTATCTGTACACTCGTACGTACAGAGCAGCAGTAGCGAATCCTTCCCCGTTCGACGTGTTTGACTACACAGCAAGTATGAAGAGTGTGTCTGCACCCCCATACACAATCTTGTATTTTCTGCTTCCCTTATATCGTGGTTGTCTACACACACACGCGACCTTTGCATGTGCCGTTTGAGAAATATTCTATCCTGCAAAACCTTGGTTATATCCATTCATGGATTTATTTACACATAACAAAGACGAGAGAGAGAGAGAGAGAGAGAGAGAGAGAGAGAGAGAGAGAGAGAGAGAGAGAGAGAGAGAGAGAGAGAGAGAGAGAGAGAGAGAGAGAGAGAGAGAGAGAAATGCAAAATGCCAGATAAGTTCTAATTAGAAATTAATTTAATTATATTTGTTAGAAACAATGTACAATACAACTAGAAGTTCCACAATGAACGAGAGCTCCTGTGTTCTAGAGGAATCTTGCTCTTAGCAGTTCATTGCTTACTGCTGAGCTGCCCGCTGGACGACTATGACGACCCTAACCTTTGTGGTCTTTGAAGAATTGCACTCATGGCCGATGTGCATGGCGTGGTCCTGCACATCTACTTGTGACAAGGTGCGCAGAATAGTGTGTTTTTGTTTTCCTACTTGGCGTCCAGTGGCAGAAAGCACAGCGCCTTTGCCTTGTTTGATTGATTGATTGATTGATTTATTGTTGCTTTAGGTCCAGCGGACTCTTCCGAGCCAAATCAGGACCGGACAACCCCCGATCCGCATAAAAGATCTGCTGAAACAACCCCAGTGGGAAAATTGAATGCCCTCCACCGGCCAGTCACTTTACAATAAAGACATCCCACGTGGGGGACGGCTGAGGGTTTACCTCAACTACGCGAACCCCCGGTTACAAAAACAAAATAGAATACAACCATCATTACAAATCATCAACAAAAACGTATACATATAAAATGCCTATAGTGCTAAATAATACAATCATAGGAAGCCCTAGCGACCACCCGGCAGAAAGCGTCCAACACTCCCAAGCTGATCCAACAGACCTCATACACAAACAAGGAGTCTTGTCCAAGGAAGAGTTTTCAAGAAAAAAGGTAGGTCATTGATCTAGCGAAGAAGAAGATAGTATAGCAGAGTGATAGGACAGATCAGGAATGGGAAAGAGCAAATGAGGAAGACAGCGACAGTGGGAATTTAAAGCGCTAAATTTCCAGAAAGTGGGGGTACTATTTATACTGAAACCCCCGGCACTCCAACGGGGGGGGGGGGGGGGGGGGGGGGGGGGGGGGGGGGGGGAAAACTGTTGCCGCAGTGAAACTGTCATGCCTACAAAGGCAAGACAGGTTTTCAACTGGGGCTTTTACTTTTCCCTTTATAGGTTAGAACAATCTACAGTGACAAGATCCTTTGCCTTGTATACGGCTTTTGCTGATTTACAGTGGCGGGCTTCTTTGCTGTGCGTGCGGACTGAGCGCTGAATGGAGCTGATGCCCTCTTTCTTCTCCTAGCTGCACTGTTGTCCTGGGCAGACTGTTTCTCGATGTGCTTGACAAAGACTTCAATCAGTCTCTCAGTGGCGGTGGATTCAGCTGCTCCCAAACAGAAGCAAGACATGGTCAGAATCTAAAAGGCAAAGGTATTGTGTAAGCACTTCAAAAGATGGTCTATGCCTACACAGCAAAGAGGTTGACCAAGAGGTGGCCAAAGGTAATGATCTAATATGCATTGGACCTCAGCACCATTGCAGCTCGGGTAGCGTGGATGAAGAAGTTTCCTCAAGACCTCTTAGTAAACGGGACTTGAGGCAGCAGTTCATTATTATCATTGCGGAAGAGGTTTGCCTGGAAAAAAAAAGCAAACACGAATTTTCTTCAAGCCACTCGTCAAGCCACTGAGAGGACTGGCTGAGGTCTTTGTCAGGCACATCGAGAAACAACTGGACCAAGCCATGCACATCTGCCGTGAGTGCAGTTCTTCAAATACCACAAACGTTATGGTCATCCAACAGGAAGCTCACCAGTAAGCAATGAACTGCTAAGAATAAGAGTCCTCTAGTACACAGATTATTTATGTGTCAGTGTTGAGCTGCTAGTCGTATTCACCGTGTTTCAAAATGTGATTCTGAGTTTGTCAGAATGTAGTTATACTTCAGCATCCATCTCTGTCTCACTCGTCTTTGTTAAGTGCAAATCCATGAAAACATATTACCCAAAGCTTGCAGGAAAGAATATTTCTAAAACTGCATATGCATGTGTGTTTAGACACAATGTACGAGAAGGAGAAAAAACCAGATTGCTTATATAAAAGATATGTGTGTTTAGACACCCACGTCATACTTGGTGTGTAGTCACCCATGTCATACTTGGTGTGTAGACACCCACGTCATACTTGGTGTGTAGTCAAACATGTCATACTTGGTGTGTAGACACCCACGTCATACTTGGTGTGTAGTCAAACACGTCGTACGGGGAAAGTTAAGAAAAAGAAGAAGGAGGACAATGAATAGGGACGGTATAGGGAGGGGGGCCACTACGTCTGCAGTTGATGGAATGTTATAGTCCAGTGTCAAATTATTTTTGAGTTATGCAAAGAAACACGCCTTCAAAAAAGCGAGAAAGCGTGCAAAGAAGAAATAAAGAAGAAAAATTCGAAGAAGACAACTACTACTACTACTACTACTACTACTACTACTACTACTACTACTACTACTACTACTACTACTACTACTACTACTACTACTACTACTACTACTATATAATTGGAATGATAGACTTAAAAAAGATTTACAATAATAACACACTAAAATAGGTGTTTCTTTTAGTTAAACGTTTAATTAATTACTATCGCTCTTATCACAATTATACATTTAACAAAAGCATTCTTACGGTCCAGACATATGATCAAAACTTGCAAAAAGAATAAAATTGATGATTATGGGTGAAGGCCCATGGAGATGAAGCGTTGATGGTGCAATCCGTGATCCAGGAAGATGAAGTGTTGTTAATATCATAGTCTAGGAGGTAGATGAGATGATCGTTTCTAAAACAAAATCTTCAGGCACTCTTCGGCAGCTCGCTACATATAAACTTAAGAGCAAAATAAAATCCCTATAACAGACAATGTGAAAGAACATCTAAAGTCCCTTAGTATTATATTATTGACAACGCTAATTCATTTTTAATATCTATCATCAGTTGAGTCAAAAGCATAAAAACCGTCCTCCCCCTGGACTCCTAACCTTCGTACTTTTAATTGCCTCCTAAAATAAAATCTACCAACGTATCCCCTTTTCTTAACTACCATTATGAACATGCGTATTCTAACTTAAATTCATGCTACATACTTACCTCTTTAGAGGGTAAAAACAATGTAAAACATTAACAAATCATCCTCTTCATCTTCACCAAGGACGTAATGCTATTATCCTATTAAAGGTTTCGGCTTCGACTTCACCAGTAGATTCTCCATCTTTATGTTATCGTAGACGTCAAAATACAACATTGACTTAATGCTGCTGTAGTTTATTACTGCTGCTGCAGTTTATTATCCCTTTTTATCGGGAAACTCTGTGCCGCCTCCCCCGGGAAAGGCGTAGTCGCAGCCAGTGGCGCGCCCAAACCCAACCTACCTGAAGCCATGGTCACACAGCACTCCACGTCTTAATCACGTACAAAAGTTCGGAAAATCTGGTGGACGTGGTCGTGCGTGGTAATTTTCGGTCAATTTTGCTTTGGCGGTGCTTTGGACGGCTGAATCACGGCCAAAGCGCGTCCAGAATTTGTTACCCGTGGAGTGGACGTTGTTGTTCGCGTTGATGTCGAGGTTAAGACGAGCTACGGTCGAGATATAGACGTGGCAGGACGCGGGGAGAAATCTGAACGGCATCGGACGCGGCAAAAAGTTTTGAACTGCTCAAAATTTTAGCCCGCGCACAACCACGGGTAACACACGCGGTAAAGACGTGCAACACACGTGAAACACGCGTGGTAATACGTGTTACGGCAGTGATTAAAACTTGGGGAGACGCGTTAAGACGCGAAAGTTTAGCGTTCAGTCACGGCCAGAGCACGGTCATTGGACGCATGTACCGCGTTGGAATCACGGGAAATAGCGTGTGTTTAGCGGCTTTATCACTGACAAATGGATTTGTCCACGTACATAGCACTTCCTAACGACGTTTCGAACACGTTCGAAAGACGTCCTGATCACTGCCTAATCACTTCTGTATCACTTCTGATTTTCTTAGACCTCGGCACGTGCAGTGTCGCCTTTTTTCCTCTCGTGAACATGTGCAAATTTATTTTTAGGCTTACACGTGGCTGGACGTGGTTGCAGTGCTTCAGCAGTGGAACAGCCGCCGACGGCCATACCCCGTCCACAGCACGGCCAAACCAAAATTGACCGAAAATTACCACGTACGACCACGCCCACCAGATTTTCCGAACTTTTTGTACGTGATTAAGACGTGGAGTGCTGTGT
>CM072524.1:6971989-7021989 GCA_036898135.1 Oncomelania hupensis | reverse complement strand
TTAAAAGTTACCAATGACCAGTTGCTCGCTCTGGACTGTGGAAATGTTTCAGTTCTCACTCTGCTAGATTTATCTGCAGCATTTGATACTGTAGATCATGACATTTTGCTTAAAACTCTTCAGCTTCATTTTGGTATCTCTGGGTCGGTACTAAATTGGTTTCAGTCTAATCTCTTTGAAAGGAAGCAGGCTGTTGTTGTCGATGGCAGCGTGTCTAATGAGACAAAACTGATCTTTGGTATGCCACATGGTTCTGTTTTAGGACCTGTGCTTTTTGTGATGTACACCAGACCATTGCTGTTACTTCTTGATAATCATGCCATTGATAACCAGTCGTTCGCTGACGATACACAGCTGTACCATTCTTCTCGTCCTTCCGAGATTTATTCTTCCGTCCAGAGCGTGCAGCAGTGCATTTCTGATGTAAGGTCATGGATGGCTCACAACAAACTTAAATTGAATGATGACAAAACAGAAGCGCTGTTATTCCATTATCCTAGATTGTCTTCACACTCTACCCTTCCTACTTCTATTTCTGTTGGCAACTCTGACATTACTTTCTCACCCTCTGCCAGGAATCTCGGTTACATCATATCTGATGACGTGTCCCTTGATAACAATGTTTCACATGTTTGTCGTTCTGCATACACTGCCATTCGCCAAATCAGCTCAATCCGTCAGTATATTACAGTATATGCCACCAAAACTCTGGTGTGTGCCTTTGTTCTCTCTCGTCTTGACTATTGTAACTCCCTACTCACTGGCTGTCCTAAATCTTTGATCGATAAACTACAAAAAGTTCAAAATTCTGCAGCACGGCTCGTACTGAAAGCAAAAAATAAAACCGCAATCACGTGACACCACTACTATTTTCCCTTCACTGGCTTCCTATCCAAGCACGCATTGGCTACAAACTGTCAGTTCTCTGTCACAGTTTCTTCTCTGATACCTGTCCATCCTATCTTAGTCAACTCCTGTCTGCTTACTCACCTGCCCGACAGTTGCGTTCATACGCAGACACTCATGTCCTCACCACACCAAGAGTACGCACAAAAACCTACGGTGAAAGATTTTTTGCTTTTTGTGGCCCTAAACAATGGAATTCGCTGCCAGCTAACATTCGTAGTATTGCATTTACGCAGACTTTCAAGAAAGCACTCAAAGCACATCTTTTCAAGCATTACTTTCCCACTGATTGAACTAACGAACTTTACAATTCTTCCGCCTGCTGACATCCAGTCGACTGCCCAGTTTTAAACTGTTACCTTGCGGTGAGTGCTTGTGTTGTGTCCGTGTTGAAGGTCATCTATTAATTTTATATAACGGTATTTACCAATATCGTACAAGTTCTTTTATACTATTAGTTTAGTGAAATGTATCTGTTGTAGTGAGTCTAGTCCTTTTTAATGTTGTGATTGATGTCTTTTCATTGTATTTTACTGTTTTAAGAAATGTTTACAATCTTATGTTTTGTTTTTAAGGTGTGTAATGTTTTTAGTTGTATTTCTTTGTTAAATGATGTGATAATGAATGTTTTTATTGTGGACATGTACTTTGACCAGGCGCTCGTGCGTCTGTATGTGTGTGTGTCTGTGTGTGTACTGTTAATTAATGTACATACTTCTGGTTTAGCAGTTTTAATTAGGCATGTTTTTGTTTTACATATTTTATTTTGTTTTAATATTATTGCTCTTTTAGTGCATTGTAAAGCGTGGCGAGCCCATGTTTGTTGGGGTACCACGCTATATTAATCTACCGTATTTTTATTATTATTAAGTGGGAGGGGAGGCTTCGGGCGGCTTGAGTTCGAACCTGTAACTATTGAATAAATTTCAAAAAATAAAATAACTAAATATTATTGGAATTTCACCACTGAACCACCTGCTACTGTTTATCCGATGATTTCAGATTACTAACTGAAAAAAAAGAAAGAGAAAAAAAGAAAAGAAAGAAGCTTACATATCTCTTTTCTTTATAAAGATATAAAGTACAATCACAGGAAACCGCCAGGGACAAAGATAGCGTAAGAGATGTGAGGGCAAAATCAAAGAGTGGACAGGGATGAGCCTTGCACAATCCCACAGAGCGGTGGAGGACACAGACTGATGGAAGAGAATGTTGGCTAGGTTTTCGCTGGTGCCCCAACGACGTCAACAAGAAGTCAAGGAATAAGGGGAAAGAACTGAAAGCGGTGTCTGTCCAATGTCAGAAAATAGCTGTCGACAATGCTTATAGCATATCACGCCGTGTGAAAATTGTAGCCGATGTAATTTGTTGTTGTTGTTGTTGTTGTTGTTGTTGTTGTTGTTGTTGTTGTTGTTGTTGTTGTTGTTGTTGTTGTTCTTCTTCTTCTTCTACTTCTTCTTCTTCTTCTTCTTCTTCTTCTTTTTAGAGTCAAGTTTCAAGATGATCCACTGTCCCCATTACAAAAGGACTTATTTTTCCCGGAAACGTTTTTTCAGACATTTTGTTTTAAGCGATCTTACTAGGGCTTCATATATTATCAGGAATTTATTTCTTTATTTAAACTGCAGATAATATAATATGTGTTATATCTTCATGTGGCAAATTACATGGGCCATAATCGTACTTTATGCTAACAACTAAGGAACACTCCCTTAACTTTCTTCCAACATTTCATTTTATTTTGATCTTTATATATATATGAACAAAGCGTGAAAACGCATATATATATATATATATATATATATATATATATATATATATATATATATATATATATATATATATATATATATATATATATATATATATATATATATATATATATATATATATATATATAGGCTTATAAACTATGGTTTCTGGGCACCTTAAAAGTCACCAACCGGTCATTTGGGTACCCGACTTTGGATCTGGGGACCCAGCTGGGTCCCCGGATCCAAGGCGGCTCCCAGAAAACGATCTTAGGGTAAGCGCAGTGCCTCGACGATTAGGGTAAGGCAGTGCCTCGACGATTAGTGTAAGGCAGTGCGCTCGAAACGGGTTAGGGTTAGGGTTAGCGGTCCGTCTACAAGTGATAATTTACATATAATTATAGCGGGGGTACCCAAAAGCAAGGGGGTATATCTATATATATATATATATATATATATATATATATATATATATATATATATATATATATATATATATATATATATATATATATATATATATATATATATATATATATATATATATATGCGTTTTCACGCTTTGTTCATAGTTTATGAGAAATATTTTAATATATCTTACTATTATCATATCTTTGCCGCAAATTGCCAGTTGACATATTTATACATTTTTTTCTTATAATTCAGAATCACCGCTAGCGTTTAATTTTAAAACTTCTACCTATTGCAAATGTTATCCTATCTCATCTTTGATATGATGATGATAATCATTATTGTCAGGGTGGCGACGTGGTGATCGTCCTTAACGCTGATGCAATAGGACGTTAAGCTTCGTTGTTCCTCCTATCCCGTAACTCGAAAGTCGTTGGAGCACCACAGATAATCCTTTAAACAGCGTACTCAATCTTTCTCTGTCCTCAGCAATCCTCATGGCTTAAATCGCTCTGTATCAAGCCAGTCCATTCTCGAATGTTATCCTTCTACCTTATTTTCTGTCTCTTCTTCTGCTTCCTTGCACTGCTTGCAGGATGGTCTTTGCAAGGCCTGATGCTCTGGTGACTTGCCCATCGGAGTTTCCGTCTAGTTTTGACTTTGAGCGTGTCATCGTGTTGTCCAAATAACATTTTAGGAAATCTTCATGTTCACACTGGTTACCTACGTGCATGGACGTTTTGGCGCCTTACAAGATCACATCATCGTCATCATCATCATTATCTCCCATTACGTGAACGTCTTTACTGAACGTAAATTAGAATTATCATACTGGTTCATTGATGCAAATTGCATCTGACCTATAAAGCAAGCATAGTCGCTGATAAATGCACAATTCCCGCTACCGTTTTCTGACATTTATTCGTAAATAATCTTACAAGATCGCACATTTGTCACATATATTAGCAGAATTTCCTAATTTATATGTCACCTCTTTTAGGATCATATCTTAATTTAAATTATAATGATCGTATCTCTTAAGAAAATTGTACATGCCATAATCACGCAAGGAACTGATAAAACAGAACCACCTGCTAAATTTTAGTATTTATTTTTTTTAAAGATACGTGCATTTTAAATGAATTAACTTATTTGTTTTTAAATTAGGCACATACAATCTGCACTCCCAAGACACACTGTATCTCATCTTCCACGAGATTAGGCCTAAATGAAATTGTTTAAACTAAAAACATATGTATCGCGAATGTATCATACACTTTGACGTCTGGTGATGTTAAATGTAATGAAATATATCAAATATATTAAAGAGTGCACGATGCAGAGAGTAAATTACAGTTATCATATCTCATCAGAAATGAAGATATTTCTTTAAACTTTGGAAGATACGTGCTTCAATTTAATGTATGAATATAATCATTATTGCTTGACGCGCTAGAGTAATAACATTCTCCTTTTTTTCCCAACTTGTACGAGGCAAATCTCAATTTAAATTACATAATTATCTTATCTTTTGACGTCAATGAATGGGAGCTACAGTTTAAACCTACCATGAAAGATGTCAGAAAGAGATCACAGGAAGTAAGAATGTCTTCACGGTTGAACCTCCAGTCCGTCTGGCCTTGTGGGTCGTAGAATTGATTTGAAAGTTGCTTAGGCGGAAATTTTATCTATGGGCGTTTCCTCGGATCAAGGTCAGCAAAGGGCGGAGAACCGGAAACGGCGTAAATTACTGCCCCTTTCGCGCCGAGGTTTATTTGAATCTTTATGAACTCAACTGCGTAGACTGCGGAGAAAATTACCCTGCTCTTCAGAATTAATCGAAGGAGGAGAGGCAGTTGGAAGGGGGAAGAGGATGAAGAGGAGAAAAAAGAAGAAAACAACTACAAGATCCAGAAGAAGACGAACAATAACAATAACACGGTGATGATGATGATGATGATGATGATGATGATGATGATGATGATGATGATGATGATGATGATGATGATGATGATGATGATGATGATGATGAACAATAACAATAACACAGTAATGATGATGACGAACAATAACAATAACACGGTAATGATGATGGTGATGACGATGACGAACAATAACAATAACACGGTAATGATGATGATGATGATGATGATCATGATCATGATGATGATGATGATGATGACGATGATGATGACGAACAATAACAATAACACGGTGATGATGATGATGATGATGATGATGATGATGATGATGATGATGATGATGATGATGATGATGATGAAAGTCCAAGTACAAAAAGGTCAGGCAAGATGAACAAAGTGACTGTGTGATAAAGGTGAAAGCTTACTTACCGAGAAAGCCATATAGACTTCATGGTCGGCTACGATTAAGTTTCAACTTCATTACGTTTAAAAGGAGTTTGCATGGCAACGTGTCCTTTAAAGATATAGTTTTGGAGGGGAAAGCGGATGTAATTCCTTTCGTTTGAATGTAATGTTGGAAGGTGCGAAATCTTTGAAATAATGTTGTAGAGATAATTAAGAGAGTAAAGTTCGAGAAACTAAGGCACCCTCTCTCTCTTTCTCTCTCTCTCACACATACACACACACACATACATACACACACACACACACACACACACAGAGACAAGCACACCGTACAGGGGCGGATTATGCTGTTCATGAGGAGGGGTTTCCTGATTACATTATGTGATACTATTAGACTGCTAGTAATTACACTGCCCGTTAGTTTGCCCTTTTCTCTTCATTTTTATTTATTTTTTATTTATTGCTCATCAGGAGTTTAAAGTCACGACCTATCTTATCAAAACTCCTTGAAAAGATTTTTCTTGAAACAGTTAAATGAACATCTTGCTTCCAACAGCCTTCTCAGTCTGCCTACCGTTCTGCTCATTCCACTGAAACTGTTTTCGTCCATATTTTAAATGGCCTCTAGCTTGCCACTGACTCTAGGAAACATTCTCTTCTCACTTATATCGATCTCTCCGCTGCCTTTGATACCATCGATCACTCTGTCCTTCTCCAACGGTTTGAAAACACTTTTGGGATTTCCTGTTCTTCACTCAACTGGTTCTCTTCGTATCTTTCTGACAGGTTTAAAACAGTCTTGGTGAACAGGGCCAATTCTCCCCAGGCCTACGTATTTGAGGTGATCCTAAAAGATTTGTTCTTGCCCTGTTCCTTTCACTATGAATACTCCCCCTCTCTCTGACATCATCAAAAATCCCCATATCAACCATTATTTCTACGGTGACAATAGACAGTGACTTTCTTGAAAAACTATTGCTAGCTTTAGTATATAAGCTACGCTTGAATTCATGGTGTACAAAATAATTGAAAAATGTTACTTGTATATGTGCTGGGACTATTTCCTTACAACATATATTATTTGATTGTACTGTTTTAACAGCACCGCACAAAGAAAATAGAATTATTTTATGTGCACAAGACGATATTAGAGTCATCTTATATAGTTCGATGTTACAGGACATCGCGCGTATCATTGTCGGAACAGATTTATTTAAGTTACTATAGTTAACAATTTCTATTTGTTTGTTTGTTTGTTTGTTTGTTATGGTTGTCTAAAATCACATTGTTATGAAAAGACGTTAAATTAAAATATTGCATTGAAAATAATGAACTTTCTTGAAAATTTTCCACACCTTCTTCAAAGGACCTCTGACTGTTTCACTGACACACACAACTGGATGACTGCCAACAAACTTCAACTCAACGCTGACAAGACCGAAGTCATAAGCCTACTTATTGGAACCAAACATAAGCTTTCTTCTGTCTCTACTGATACAATTTTCTCTTGGACATAGCACAATCCCCCGTTCTTCAGTCGAAAATCTTGATGTCACCATTGACGAAATCCTTTCAATGCATAAACTTCATTCAGAAAACCTGTCAGTCTTCTTTCGTCTGTACCATATTGGCCTTATTCGTAAGTACCTCACCACTGATGCCACAAAAAAGCTCATTACATCTCGCACCCTTTTACGACTTGAATACTACAGCTCACTTCTTTCTGGTTGCCTGCAGCATCCATCCACCTTCTTTGTAATGGATATTTTGATTTGTGTGCCTGTTTATAATAGCTAAGTGAATGCAAAATATAACTGACTCCTAGATAAAAAATAAGTGTTCGTGCAAATCTCTCTGTTAACTGTCACACCCACAAATTCACAGACTCTCAGTAACACATGCAAACACCAACACAAAATATACGTTCCACGTTCTCAATACTTTATATAAACAAACCGCACTATTTTACAGCAATCTTTCATACCAATCTGTCAAAATCGAGCTTGGATAATCACAGCTGGCAATCTCGCCTTATTTGACCAGACTCTAGGCACTCTCTGATACAGGATCTAACTCGAACCGCCCGAGACGCCCACCCGCACCCTTTGGGCGCCTGGTCTGACGCCCGGACAACTGAGCACTATCCTGGCCAGCCAGGGATGGGGGAGAAGGACCAAGTGCATTCTGGGTGTGTTTTTGTTACCGGCACTCACCCGTCTAGGACATGAGCGTCAGGATCTTTAAAGTCCGTTATTATGGAATGTATGCGACACACAGACTAGACCTCGGTTTATACTCTCATCCGAAGGAGTAGGGAACGGGAGCAAAGTGTCTTTCCCAGGGACACAACACAATGGCCCGGACAGGGCTCGAACCCGGGACCTTCAGATCCGCAAGCCAAAGCACTACCATTCGACCACCGTGCCTCTCTAGACCACTGTGCCTCTCTTATTAGTCCCACAGTCACTTTTGTATTTTGCAAATTCAAGACTAAACATCTTCGATCATTCCTTACCCATTTTGAACGCAAAGATACAAAATCTATCACATTGGGATGGAAGAGGGTATGAGGGGTGATATACGATTACGTCATCGGAGAGTTTCAAATATTTAGGAACCACTGCATCAGACAGTGGGTCCCGACATGAAGTCCTCTCCAGAATCGCACAAACATCTGCAGTGTCCCCTGTTACGCTTCATGTGTCCGGGGACGTTAATATACCCACAAACAAACAAACAAACAAACAACTGCTGCCCTGACAATGTTGAAGCCCTATTGGAAAGAAAGGACCATCAGTCTACACTCCAAGGTATGGCTGCTGCGCTCCCTTGTCATCTCCATCTTTTTATATGCATACGAAACATGGACCCTCACAGGAGACCTACAGCTAAGAATACAAAGCATGGAGATGAGGTGTTACAGAAGACTTCAGGGCATTTCCCATACCCAGCACATCACAAACGACGAAGTCCGACAGACCGTCAACAAGCCATTGGACAAAATGATAACATGCTCACAGTGGTGAAGAAACGAAAACTCCGATGGTATGGTCACGTCACCAGAGCATCAGGCCTTGCAAAGATCATTCTGCAGCGCACGGTGCAAGGAGGCAGAAGAAGAGGGAGACAGAAAAAGAGGTGGGAGGACAACATTCGAGAATGGACTGTCTTGACACTGAGCGCAGCCATGAGGGTTGCTGAGAACAGAGAAAGATGGAGTACGCTGGTTAAACGAGCACATGTGGTGCCTCAAACGACCTTCGAGTTACGGGATAGGACAGGCATCAGATAGTAAACGGTTTTTTGTCACTGATAGCAAGCCTACATCGCTGGTCAATAGGCTAACAGGGTACGAAAACTACGGTAAGC
The DNA here is from genome assembly GCA_036898135.1 of Oncomelania hupensis. NCBI lineage: Eukaryota > Metazoa > Mollusca > Gastropoda > Littorinimorpha > Pomatiopsidae > Oncomelania > Oncomelania hupensis. The sequence goes on along the minus strand of CM072524.1, from coordinate 7,013,225 downwards.
TTTTTAAAATCCAAATTAATACAGAATTCGACGTCATTAAATACATACATATGTGCCAAGGACAGAATACTATCCCGAAGTTTTCCCGCAAATGTGTTGATATTATAAGGTCTCCGTCCAAAATATTAATTAAGAGGGTGTATGCCTTATTGAAGGTTTGAGGGAAGGAGATGAGGCGTGTTGAGGGGCGGAGAAAGGAAACTTTATTGGCATTGTTGTCGTGTGTGTCTTTATTAATTTTATCTCTTTTTTTTTAGGGGAGGACTTCCCTGTTCCCTGGGACCCCCCTTTTAATCCGCCCTTGCTGTAGTACACACAAGCGCGCGTATCTAAAATCATACATCTGCCTACATGTACATACGTACATAGAACACGCGCGCGCGCAAGCACATGTATACAGACACACACACACACGCTCATACACACACAGATGGAGGAATAAGTGGGTGGTAAGACTGGATAATTAGATGTGTGTGTGTGGGTGGGTGTGGGTGTGTTTGTGTGTGTGTGTGTGTGTGGTTTAGGACTGAAACAAAGAAAGAGGAGAGAGATATCACGGAGACACAGAGCTGGAGAGAGACAGAAACAGACAGGAAGACAAAGAACTAGAGAGAGAATGACGGAGCGAGCGTAAGAGAGAGCGAGAGAGAGAAAGCGATGTCACAGATAGAGATGCAACGAGCTAAAGAGAGAAGAAGAAGAAGAAGAAGAAGAAGAAGAAGAAGAAGAAGAAGAAGAAGAAGAAGAAGAAGAAGAAGAAGAAGAACAACAACAACAACAACAACAACAACAACAACAAGAAGAGAGAGAGAGAGAGAGAGAGAGAGAGAGAGAGAGAGAGAGAGAGAGAGAGAGAGAGAGAGAGGGGAAGGTGGGAGGAGGGGGGGGGGGGTCCAGTGCCGTATGCACAGAAAAACTTCTTCTTCGTTTTCTTCTGCTTCTTCTTCTCTTCTTCTTTGATTTGGTAGTCACTTGTACAGCGCTGATAATCCATGCTGTCACAGCATGCTCAGGGCACATAGAAAAACCTGGGATAAAGGCAGACAAAATATAGGGGGGAAAGTGCCAGAAAATTGTCAACGTTCAAAACAGGCGAGTCTTCTTCTTCTTCTTCTTCTTCTTCTTCTTCTTCTTCTTCTTCTTCTTCTTCTCCTCATCCTCCTCCTCCCCTTCCTTCTACTTCTTGTTCTTCTTCTTTTGAGGCGATACACATCAAAAAGGACTCGGAGTTGGAAAAAAAAAGATTCAAGAGGGGTTGGGATGGGGCTCAGGGTCAAGCGGTTAGGAGAAGATAGAAGGGAAAGGAGGGTCATCAAGATGGGTTAAACATCATCTAGAGTTCCTTCCAATAGAACATCGATTCTTGTAAAAAGCTCTACCGCCGCTCTTGAGGTTTGAACCTACGTCTCTTGCAGCATAGACACGCGTGTTACCGGTATAATCCCTATGTTCCCAGAAATCCCATGTTCCTCACACGATCCTCACACGATCTTGCTGTATGTTCTCACAGTCGTATGCACCTACAAATCTAGATTTCCACATGGTCAAGCTAGCAGCTCCATGTTGGTACTGTTCGTTGTTAACACACAAGAGCTGATAGGATCATAAAGTTGTGTGAAAATAATTACAGAGTAATGGGAATATAGATGTATTGCAATATAGAGCAGTGGAACACATGTAACTGTTTAAAACATAGAACGTTGAGTATCACAGACCTCTAGGAATATAGGTTTGTTGAAAACTTACTTTCAGCCCTGAGAACATATATAAGGTTCACATTCTCGTATGCAATCTACGCTATCAGACAGCTTCATGTTTACAGAGTGCGAAGGAAAAAAAATCTAGAATCCCCTCAGGTCGAAAGTCGAGCACAATGACCACGAAAGAAAACACCACCAAGAAATCCATTACCTCTGGCGTAACTGAGTCTTGCGCAAGCAATTTGTGCGTTAAAATGCTTTGGGGGTCTGTCCACGCTCTACCAGGTCGGTCATCATTTTCTTCTCGTTAACACAGATCAACATGTAGTTTGTGCCTCAAACGATGTGCCGGTCCCTAGAGGGTATATCAAGAAGGGGCTGGTGACTGCAGAGCTAAAAGCTTCTTCATGAGAAATTCGCGAACTTTTTTTTATGTGCGGAGGAGGAAACAAGGTTCGAATCCTATTAGGGAAAGGAAGGTGTTTCCATTTTTGCTTTCTTTCTGTAATACAGCTTATCTTCAGGCTCCGGCTTTCTGTAATGTAGGGGTCTCTATCTTCAGACTCTTCAACTAAATCTCTCCTCAGCTCCCTGATTCTCACCCTGTCGCCTCAACGACGCGTGAAAACAGATGCTCCAATAATCCTGTAGTTATCATAATTATCTGTAATCTTGCTTTTCTTTGGCTCCTGGATGCCGGTTCGTGGAAGCAGGGGACCACCTGCAGTGACGAGTTTACTTCAAGAACCAGACTCCGACTAATGCGGTCTTGTAGTCAGAAAACAGAATACAAAATACAAAAATACAGAGTATCTTCAATTCCTGACGTCAGTTCCCGGCCCTTTGATCCGCTCTTTGAGTTGACATGTACGCTCTGTCGCATTCTTTACTCTTGATATGAAAGCTAAGCTGTATTCTTCTAGCTTCCAGCAAAGTTCATCTTAATAAACCTTATCTGGGGAAACTGCATCCATGGCTTAACAAGCGCCCACAGCTATCATTATTAGATGTCATGGCCTGTCTTAATTAAAAGGGTTTGTTAAGATCTAGGTTCTTGAATCTTAGAGTTTGTTTTTTTGTCCAAAAGGTTCTGAAACCTAAGTTCTGGATCTGAAAAATCCAAAAAATACAGATTCGTGAACCTAAACGAACCTTCCGTGTAAGACAGACCATTAGCGTTAGCTAAGAGCCACTGGGTAACATGATAACATTAAACCATTGGTATGACGCACATTTCTTCTTAAAGTATTTCTAAAGCTGATTTGTGTACTTCCAGATAACCATCAGATAACATCCAGATATCAGCCCAAACATCATGGCAGTAGTTTACTTTTTTTTTAACCTTACGAGAAAAAAAAATTGGAAGGAAAGAGAACAAGGACTGTCTACGCATGCGCTGTATGAAACACGGCGCGTCTCCAAGGCTCGAAGCAATTTTCTCTCCGGCGCTGTTCTGATGTTCTAATTTCGCGCCAAATTAGCTTCATCTATAGTGCTTGAGCGCAACTGAATGAACCAGCATCGTTTTAATCAGATTGTGCTGAGTCAGCAACGTGAGTGCAAGTCTAGTAGGTATTTTTCCGCCTCCCCCGCTGCCCTTTTGGAAGAAAGGAGGGGTTCCTGGATGCGAACTTGTTTTTTCCAACCTAGTTCCAGTCACTTTCCCGAAAAAGGCAATTACCAAAGTCGAACGAAGCTCTCCGAGTCGAGCGGAGCTATCCGATGTTTTACGAACGAATGCTGGCAGGACTACGTGAAACCACAGGCTGGGAATTCTCGTCTTTCGTAGGCCTCAATTACATACTATACTACGTACGTATTTAGGAGTTTACAAAGACAAAAGAAAAGACTTCAGAGCCTGTGGTGAAACATCCGTGCATAAAAATAGCCGCTGCTAGATCTAATTCTATTTCGATCTGCACAGCTTCAAGCTCAAGTCGAGATTTGCATTTTGAAGCAGTTATTATTATTATTATTATTATTATTATTATTATTATTATTATTATTATTATTATTATTATTATTATTATTATTATTATTATTTTATGATGAATAATATACTGACACAATTAATAATAAGGAGTAAAAGTAATACATAACACATAAAGCACACATACAACGATTTCACATCTATATCAACAATAAAACCATGACAAAACTTCAATGCGCTATGGATACGTTGATGTCACTTCAGCACAAGGCAAAGCAAGTTTATAATGGTCTCAAAAAAAACAGTGACATTTTTATTGCAAGCACCAAAGCAATTATTTATTTAACTAATATTATTCTTTTTAACTGATACAGTACATTTGTTATGCGTATTTCGATGATATATATTTTAATGAGAAACACGTATTAAAAACATGTTGCGTGGCGGGCGGAAATTTCTATAAATGATCTGGAAACTTTGGTAAATCTATTAAAAAAATAACCAGTAACACTAACTGAATATTTCGGGTTACACCCAACTTCAGCAAAAACAAACAAAACGTCACTGACCATATTTACACCATTGAGCACGCACAGCAGCACACTATTCTTTTTTCTTTTTTTTAAAAAGTAGGAATAATAATAATAATAATAATAATAATAATAATAATAATAATAATAATAATAATAATAATAATAAATAGAATAACACACAAACAAAACAAATAAATAAATTAAAGATTTAACTAAATAACTATACTACTACTACTACTACTACTACTACTACTACTACTACTACTACTACTACTACTACTACTACTACTACTACTACTACTTGCGAAGTTGTGGTCTCGATTTTGTGTTCCTGATTCGGCTCTTTGCAGTCCGCTGGACTCTGTAAGCAATGAATAACTAATAAGCTTTTAATTTAACTCTGATCTCGAGTTGTCTTGATTTTGTGGTTCTGATTCGGCTCTTTGCAGTCCGCTGGACCCTGTAAGCAATGAATAACTAACTATTAATTTAACTCTGATCTCGAGTTATAAAAAAAAAAAATTCGCTTAGCCTACTCGTCCTTCTCCGGAAATTTCAAGATTCGAATATTATAAAGTATAGGCCTAAATATTATTAATTAGAATAGATATAGTTTATACATTTATTTACGTATAAAACAAACAATACAGGTCTAATAATTATATTCAGCTAGTGAGCTTCTTCGCTGCGCGGAGACTGACTTATAATATAATAATGTAGATTAAGCCTATGTATACTGTATAACAGTGTCTACTTGGTTCTAGGTAGGAAATGGGCAATGCTATTATTAGCCTTTACTGCTGAGAACTAACAAAATGCAAATCAAGGAACGCAACTATTAAATATGGTCGATAATAATTGTGCTCATATTATGCTCATATTAACAAAGTATACCGTTGCGATATGCTAAATCTGTGTAAATCGAACAGAATTAGAAGCAACAGCGATCATTTTTAATGTCAGCTAGTCGTAGTCATGCAAGCATCATTTCGTAACACATCGGAGAGCTTCGTTCGACTTCGGTGATTGCCTTTTTGGGCGAATGACTGGAACTAGGTTGGAAAAAACAAGTTTGCTTCCTGGATGGGGGTGGGATAGAAGGAGTGAGAACCGAGTTCATTCAAGTCAAGTCAAGTCAACAAATCTCTATTATCCACAATTACTCTTTCGGATGACAGAATAACCGGAGGTCTAGCCTGTGCTCGCAGGCATTCCATCGCACGCGCTTTAGAGATCCTGACGCTCATGCCGTAGAGGGGTGAGCTCCGGCTACACTAATACACCCAGCACACACTAGGTCCATTCTCCGCATCCCCGGTCGCCCAGGACTGTGCTCAGTCGTCTGGGCGTCAGACTATGCGCCCAAAGGTTGCACGTGGGCGCCTCGGGCGGCTTGAGTTAGGTCCTGTATCAGTCCGCGCCTTGAGCAGGTCTTGAGCTAGAAAAGCGCTATATAAGAACGATACAATCCAATTGGAGGATTGGCACAACACATTGCCTCTCAGTAAATACACAGAATGTTTGAAAACAAACAAGATACAAGTTCCGAGCTCAAAGACTTTTTTGTTTGTTTTACAATACACTACACTACAATACAATATAATACAATGCAATACAATACAATGCAATACAATATACAATACAATACGATACAATACAATGCAATACAATACAATACATGCAATACAATACAATACAATACAATACAATACAATACAATACAATACAATACAATACAATACAATATATGTTTATTAATCCCTACACGAGAAATTACAAGCTTGACTGTCTATAAAATCAATTAATCAAAAACCATTAAAAAATAACAGATTCACATCACATAAAAATAACAGATTCACATCACATGTTCACATCACATATTCACATCATACCATCACCTACAACGTTACCCCCGTGGGGGTGCCGGGGATTTCAGTATAAATAGTATCCCCACTTTCTGAAAATTTAGTGCTTTAAATTCCCACTGTCGCTGTCTTTCTCATTTGCTCTTTCTCATTCCTGCTCTGTTCTATAAATCTGCTATACTATCTTCTTCTTCACTAGACCAGTCATCTACCTTTTTTCTTGAAAACTCTTCCGGGACAAGACTCCTTATGAGGTCTGTTGGATCAGCTTGGGAATATTGGACGCTTTCTGCCAGGTCCTCACTAGGGCTTCCTATAATGTTATTATTTAGCAATGTAGGCATTTTATATGTATGTGTTTTTGTTGATAATTTATAATGATGTTTGTATTCTATTTTGTTTTTGTAAACGGGGGTTCGATAAATTAGAGTACAGCCTCAGCGTCCCCTGCATTGGATGTCTTTATTGTAAAGTGACTGGCTAGTGGAGAGCTTTCAGTTTTACCACTAGGGTTGTTTCAGCAGATCTTTTATGCGGATCAGGGGTTGTCCGGTCCTGATTTGGCTCGGAAGAGTCCGCTGGACCTAAAGCAATAATCATGTAATGTAATGTAACCTACAACGTTATACCCGCACTCTTACTCAGAATAAATCTAAAAACAAGGCACTGACTGTACATGCCTAATAAGAGAAGTCTATATTACATACAACAACGCTATCATTCGCCATCAGTGTAATTAAAGAAGAAAACCGACTGATAACAAAGTGTAAAAATATCTAGTATCACAAAAGAAAAGAAATCCATTGTCAGAGGGACAGCACCCCCACAACGCCCCACATGGGAGTTGAAGATGTTGGAAAGTGAGGTTCTTAGCATCCGGTTCAATATAAATGTAAATAACAAAGTTCAACTAACTATGGAATAAATGTGGCCAGGTGAATTTTAATATAATTATCAGCAAAAGCAAAAGTACTTAATAATAATGCATTATTTAACACACGACTTAATTCAAGTGGTCTGAAACAAAGCTATTTTAGGCGTATATACAATGAGTAAACATAGTATTTACATTTTTCAAGATATCTTTGTACAAGTTTGTGTATTTTGGATCACAAACATCATTCTTTTGTGTTTTGGAGAAAGCTGCATGAAGTAGCAACGCCTAAATTTTTATTGATTTATGTTTTAAACAAATCTGTCAACGTAAAAAAAAATACTCCAAACTTTTTTTTTACAGTTGTCAAAGGAGTTAGTTTACTTTTGTGTGTGTGTGTGTGTGTGTAGGCTTTGTGCACAGATAAAATATTTTGCAAATAGTATGCAATTATACGTAATTATCACACATAACGCGATTCGCCTAGCGGACAACGAAATAATGAGTTCTCTTTGCAACTGAAAGTGTACACATTGTTGCGGTGCCACACAGTGATTCTCTCCTGCTCTTCGCTTCACTTTCACAGCCGCCACTATGACCCCTAACGAAGACGGTAGAACAGTAAGACAGGCAACTTGAGGCTTACGAGCGATCCCGGATATAGAGTGCTGTCAACAGTTGTTAAATACTACAGCATGCACGATCACATGAATTTAATACTATAATGACACTGTTTCTTGTATTCCTTAATGAACTTTTTCGTCTACAAGCCAAGGGAAATAGCCTAGTCCTTGTCCTCGGATTCATTAGTATATGTATAGAAGGAGTTGCCCGTCTTATTGTTCTACCGTCATTGCCCCTAATCAACCCATTTTCAAGGCACGCAACTCTTGTAAAACGCAACTCAAAATGACGGGAGTTTGCCTGGGTATAGTGATAAGTCTGTGGTTAGTGCCCTTGGAATAGTCTTTTTTTAATGGCTACAGGCGCACACCATCCAACTCAGCGTACAGTACACACACACACAAACACACATACACACACACCCACACACACACACACATCCCCGCACACACACACTCACTCATCATGAGCTTGTGGTGTAAGCCAACGAAGTCGAGGCCCGTGCCAGTCTCTCTCTCTCTCTCTCTCTCTCTCTCTCTCTCTCTCTCTCTCTCTCTCTCTCTCTCTCTCTCTCTCTCTCTCTCTCTCTATCTCTCTCTCTCTACCCCCGTTGGTGTGCCGGGGGTTTCAGTATAAATAGTATCCCCACTTTATGGAAATTTAGTGCTTTAAATTCCCACTGTTGCTATCTTCCTCATATACTCTTTCCCATTCCTGCTCTGTCCTATCACTCTGCTATACTATCTTCTTCTTCGCTAGATCAATGACCTACCTTTTTTCTTGAAAACTCTTCCTGGACAAGACTCCTTGTTTGTGTATGAGGTCTGTTGGATCAGCTTGGGAGTGTTGGACGCTTTCTGCTGGGTGGTCACTAGGGCTTCCTATGATGTTAGTATTTAGCAATATAGGCATTTTATATGTATATGTTTCGTTGATGATTTGTAATGATGGTTGTATTCTATTTTGTTTTTGTAACCGGGGGTTCGCGTAGTTGAGGTAAACCCTCAGCCGTCCCCCGCGTGGGATGTCTTTATTGTAAAGTGACTGGCCGGTGGAGGGCGTTCAATTTTCCCACTAGGGTTGTTTCAGCAGATCTTTTATGCGGATCGGGGGTTGTCCGGTCCTGATTTGGCTCGGAGGAGTCCGCTGGACCTAAAGCAACAATAAATCAATCAATCAATCAATCAATCTCTCTCTCTCTCTCTCTCTCTCTCTCTCTCTCTCTCTCTCTCTCTCTCTCTCTCTCTCTCTCTCTCTCTCTCTCTCTCTCTCTCTCTCTCTTTTGAATTCGTATTGCTTCGGGCAGATTTTCTCGAAAACAGCCAGCTAACAGACCGACTTTAACGTTCAACAAAGCTGAAACGGAGCCAGTCTACACAGAGACCAATCCATATTACAACTGTGGTAAATCAGCTTTCACCTGATCGATTTCACTGTTGACGTAATTTTCCCTTTGGGCCATTAATCCCGCACAGGGGAATAACTCTTGCACTTTCAACCTTTTAATCGCTCGACATGTTTGTCTTCCTTTTCTGATTGATTACCTGTTACGTTTTTAATGGCGAGGCAAACGAAGTATATTCTTACTAACTGTTCTACTGTTCTAGTAGTAGTAGTAGTAGGCTAGTGGTAGTAGTAGTAGTAGTAGTAGTAGTAGGAGGAGTAGTAGTAGTAGTAGTAGTAGTAGTAGTAGTAGTAGTAGTAGTAGTAGTAGTAGTAGTAGTAGTAGTAGTAGTAGCTGCAGCAATAATAATAATAATAATAATAATAATCATAATAATAATAATAATAATAATAATAATAATAATAATAATAATAATAATAATAATAATAATAAAATAATAATAATAATAATAATAATAATAATAATAATAATAATAATAATAATAATAATAATAATAATAATAATAATAATAATAATGTAGCTGACTGGAGTATTTGGCTCGAAACTCTCTGTTCTGCTCCCAAGAGCTGTCACAGCTTTCTCCAGACAAATTACTTTCATGTATAAATATATTACAATAACCTACTTTGTTATGTAAATTCATATCCTATCCCGTAACTCGTAGGTCATTGGGACACCGCAGATGATCGTTTAACCAGAGTACCATCTTTCTCTGTCCTCAGCTACCCTTATGGCTTCGCACAGTGTCAAGCCAATCCATTCTCGAATGTTGTCCTTCTTTTTCTGTCTCCATCTTCTCCTGCCTCCTTGCACCATGCCTTGCAGGATGGGCTTTGCAAGGCTTGATGCACTGGTGACGGGCCATATCATCGGAATTTCCGTTTCTTCTCCCACTGTGAGCATGTCATCGTGTTGTCCAATGGCGTGCGTGATGATCTTTAGGACTTCGTCGTTAGTGATGTGCTGGGAATAGAAAATGCCCAGAAGTCTTCTGTAGCACCTCATCTCCATGCTTAGTATTCTTCGTTGTAGGTCTGCTGTGAGGGTCCATGTTTCGCAAGCGTATAGGAAAATGGAGATGACAAGGAAGCGCCGCAACCTTACTTTGGAGTGCAGACTGATGGTCCTATCCTTCCAAATGGGCTTCAACCTTGTCAGGGCCGCAGTTGTTTGTGCGATCCTGGAGATGATTTCCTGTCGGGACCCATTGTCTGATGCAATAGCTCCTAAATATTTGAAGCTATATACTGTGTTGAGGGATTGGTCTTTGATGTCCGTGTTGATGCCATTAGTGTTGTTAGTCATCACTTTGGTCTTCTCTGCACTTATTTCCATTCCATAAGGGCTTTTGCAACTGAAAGTCTTTCAATGACTATAAATTGGTATGATCGATGATGAACAACACTTTCAACGTTCTAGTAAAACATTGAAGGATTTTGAGAAAAGGGACAATTATACAAGTTGACTATTGTTATTATTATTATTATTATTATTATTATTATTATTATTATTATTATTATTATTATTATTATTATTATTATTAATGTTTATCTATTTGGAGGCATTTTGACCCACAGCCAACGATAAAGGCAGTGTCTGTACTTGATTCGGTCTTTCCCTAAAAAAACCGCTGATGTGCGTGATTTTTGCCAATAGACGCAACAGACCTATATTTACGTTCCAAGCAAAATGTAAGGGCTTTGGAAAATGTACGATGTCAGCAGCTGCTTTTCTTCGTTCAAAAAAAAAAACAAAAACAAAAAACACGACTTACACCGGAAAACGTCTATCTTTTTTTTTTTTTTTTTTTTTTTAAAGAGGAAGCAGACGGTTTGTAAAACGGTTGTTTTCCACGGGGAAAAAAAAATTGCGGGATTCGGATAGCTCCGACAGCTATTTTTTTATTCGCACGTTTTTCCAAATGAGGTTCAACCTGCACGAGACTCACCTACATGACAAAGAAAGTCCGCTGGACCCTGTAAACAATAACTAACTAACTAAATAATATCAAAGAAAGAATTGCGTATTAAGGTAAATTATTCTTTTAAAAGGTGGAAACGAGATTTTTTTTAAGGAGAAGAGAAACACACTCACACACCCACTTGAAAGAGTCTCTATGTATGTAATTGGGTAAAGCGAAAAAAAAGGAACAAAAAAACAAAAACAAAAACCCAACGAAAAGACAGGAGTTACACAATCTTACAAGCATAGTTTTAAAAAAAAACAAACTGTAAGAGAGACATACATGCGATTGCACTCAAGTTCCTAGAAGACACTACCTATCCTTGAACCTAACAGCTCATTAGTAGTGTGGAGGACCTTCATTTATTTCCAACAGTCAGCTGGAGGCACGGTGGTAAAAGTAAGCTGGAGGCACTAAAAGAGGCACGGTGGTCTAATGGTAGTGCTTTGGCTTGCGGATCTGAAGATCCCGGGTTCGAGCCCTGTCTGGGCCATTGTGTTGTGTCCCTGGGAAAGACACTTTACTCCCCATTTCCTACTCCTTCGGATGAGAGTATAAACCGAGGTCTAGTCTGTGTGTCGCATGCATTCCATCATAACGGACTTTAAAGATCCTGACGCTCATGTCCTATACGGGTGAGTGCCGGTAACAAGAACACACCCAGCATGCACTTGGTCCTTCTCCCCCATCCCTGGCTGGCCAGGATAGTGCTTGGTTGTCCGGGCGTCAGACCATGCGCCCAAAGGCTGCGGGTGGGCGTCTCGGGCGGTTTGAGTTAGATCCTGTATCGGCCAGCGCCTAGAGTCTGGTCAAGTACGGCGAGATAAGTGCGCTATAAAAATCCTCAATAATAATAATAATAATAATAATAATAATAATAATAATAATAATAATAATAATAATAATAATAGTAATAATAATAATAATAATAAGCTTACATTCATTCACTTTGAGTACTTTTGCTGTAGATCTACCAAAGGCGGAAACAAGAGTGACACAAATATTAATTCATCGCAAACAGCCAACACTATCTGCCTCTGCAAGTCCAATATTGATTTACTGGTTCTTGCATTGCGCTTTTCCAGCTCAAGGGCTGCTCAAGGCGCTGACCGATACAGGATCTAACTCACGCAGCCCAATTGCAGCCTTTGGAGCGCATCGTCTGACGCCCAGACAACTGAGCTCAATCCTGTCCATATCACCCCCTAAGTACTACAGACAACTGAGAACAATCCTGTCCATAGCACCCCCTGTGTATTACAGACAACATAGCACAATCCTGTCCATAGCACCCCCTGTGTATTACAGACAACTGAGAACAATCCTGTCCAAAGCACCCCCTGTGTATTACAGACAACTGAGCTCAACCCTGTCCATAGCACCCCCTGTGTATTACAGACAACTGAGCACAATCCTGTCCATAGCACCCCCTGTGTATTACAGACAACTGAGCTCAACCCTGTCCATAGCACCCCCTGTGTATTACAGACAACTGAGAACAATCCTGTCCATAGCACCCCCTGTGTATTACAGACAACTGAGAACAATCCTGTCCATAGCACCCCCTGTGTATTACAGACAACTGGGCACAATCCTGTCCATAGCACCCCCTGGGTACTACAGACAACTGAGCTCAATCCTGTCCATAGCACCCCCTGTGTACTACAGACAACTGAGCTCAATCCTGTCCATAGCACCCCTGTGTACTACAAACAACTGAGCTCAATTCTGTCCATAGCACCCCCTATGTACTACAGACAACAGAAGTTCGATTTTGGTTTTCTTTTGCCCAATATTGTGTTGTCGTGTGTTCGTGAAAAACATGGCGTGAACTTTAAACAAGATGTGTGTCATCACATTGCATAATAAACCCGTTTCACCCTCGGTAGCAGATATCAACCCCCAATCCTCTCCTCCATCTACTTATTCTCACATCCGCACGCTTGCATCTGCCACCCCCTCCCTTCAATAGATACAAGTAACATACTGATTGTATATAGAATTCAAAGCGTTCGAACTTATGCAACCCGTTCGATCCTTAATCGCAGACTCGCAACATAATGCAAAAGGGCTGTCACGCATTCACTTAAAAAAAATTTTAAGTGACAATACAGTAGAACAATCTTCTTCCCCCAAAAAGCCAGCTTAAACGTAGTCACAATAATAGACTGCTCTTTTGTTGTACAAGCTGCCTGATCATGCCCATGAGATAAAAGGAAGGTTTCACATGTGCACAAAGAAGAAGAAGAAGAAGAAGAAGAAGAAGAAGAAGAAGAAGAAGAAGAAGATGCTGATGATGATGATGATGATGATGAAGAAGAAGAAGAAGAAGAAGAAGAAGAAGAAGAAGAAGAAGAAGAAGATGATGATGATGATGATGATGATGATGATGATGATGATGATGATGATGATGATGATGATGATGATGATGACAGTAACAAGGCGATCCTCTTTTTCTTCTTCTCCTCCTCCTCATTATCACAACCTCCCCATCATGGTCCTCATCCTCTTCTTCTTCTTCTTCTTCCCCCCGTGGGGGTGCCCTGGGTTTCTGTATAAATAGTATCGCCACTTTTGGGAACTTTAGTGCTTTAAATTCCCACTTCCGCTGCCTTTGTCATTTCTTCTTTCTCATTTTTACTCTGTTCTATCAATCTAATATACTATCTTCTTCTTCGCTAGACCAGTCACCTACATTTTATCTTGAAAACTCTTCCGGGAAAAAACTCCGCATTGGTGTGTAAGGTGAGCGAAGTTGTGGCCTTGATTTTGTGGTCCTGATTCGGTTCTTTGCAGTCCGCTGGACCCTGCATGCAATGAATTACTAACTTCTTCATCTTTTCATTTCTTCTCTCTGCTTTCCTTTATTGCTTTCCTTTTCTTTTCTGACTAGGAGCCCTGCTCTGGAACAAACAGGTGTTGGATGGGCATGCTTTCTACGATGTGTTTGCATAGGTATGTGTGTGTGCGTGTGTGTGTGTGTGTGTGTGGGGGGGGGGGGGGGGTGGGTGTTTGTATGTGTGTGTGCACTTGCATAAACGTTCAAATTGATACCAGACCTTGCCTTTCTTAGTTACAAATGGTTTCATTTTCAAGGAACCCACTTTTTTTCCCTAGGACCCCATTTTTTTCTAAGTACACGGAAGTGCTCTTTTAGTGCATGAGAGTGCAGTTATAGTGCATAAGAGTGTTTTAAGTACACGGGAGTGCTCTATTCAGGACGTAGAAATTCCTACTTTTCGAGCAAATTTTGGAGTAAAGTCGACCTATTTCGACCCCTTTAGGAGACGGCCTAGGTTAAACTTTGTAGACGGCAAGAGCCAATGGTGCATCACTTTCTGTCATTTATAGATGAATTTTGCGCTCTTTCCGTAATAAAACAAAAAATAAAACAAAACACACTTTCCGATTCCTACATTCTTAAAAAAAAAAAAGTTCTGATATTTTGAAGAAAAAAAAGTGTGTTTGTGTGTGTGTGTGGAGGGTGGGGGATGGGGATGGAGAAGCTGAAGGGGAGAGGACGAAGGAGTTGGGGGAGATGGTGGGTGGAATGGCGTTGATGAAGAAGATTTAAACGTTAACTATGCCTATAGTGGAACTCATAGTCCCTACCTTTCACCATAGTCATACTTAAGACCACCACATCTTTCCCCTCCCCCTTCTCCTGGTCTTACAGAGTGCGTGTGTGTGCATATGTAAGAGAGAGAGAGAGACAGAGGGAGAGAGAGATAGATAGAGAGAGAGAAAGTGAGAGAGGGAAAGGAGGGTGAGTGAGAGTGTGACGACACGAGTTTTCAGATAGCAGGGAGAATTACACTTTTTAGGAAGTTACACTTCTCCGTATATCTGTTGTACATAGAATAGCGTGACCGATTTACTTTTTGCGTATGAAAGTGCAGTTTCGTAAAGTCCGTGCGATTCGTAGAAGACAGGGAGTCGGCCAATTTCGAATAGGGATACGCGTAATAAAGAACGTGCATACTGACGAGAGCTCGACTATTTTGCTTGTGGCCGGCGCGGTTTTGAAGGGCAGAGTGGTTTGAGATGCTGTTGCGAGAGGAACGAATTCTAACGAGGCAGCAACCCTGTGACAGAGGTCATTGTAGTGTAGGGTACTGTTGGAAGGGTGTGTTTATTGTTTATATAGCCACCCAAGGTCTTATGCCCTCGTCGGGATAAGGATGTTTAGAATTCGAAGGAAGATGTTAACTGCCATTCGTCAACGAATGTAGAGTTCCATACTTAAGGTGTGTGTAGTTCTCGATTGAACACCCACCAAGACTTAGTGTCTGTACTAGAGCTAAGGTGTCCTCATCCTCAGTATAAGTGTTATTTGGAAAGTGAAATAACGTGCAATAGCAAGAGAAAGTGACTCTCAAAAAGACTAACCCATTGTATTGTGACAGTGTTGTGTCGTGTTGTGGTGTTGGGGAAGGGTGTCACAAGCCGAGGCCAATAAGGTGAGCAAATCCTGTCATTCAATTCTCTAGTGGCGCGCTCCGAGAACTGCGTACGTGTATGAGTGGTGATGAGTGTGGGGAAGGGGATGTATTTTAAGATGTATAATGAATTTTGTTGATTTTATATGATTTTCTTATGATTTTCTTGTTGAATATGTGATGGGGAAATGTCGTTGCTGTTGTTGTTATAAAAGTGGGTCAAGGCGACGATGGGGAATGTAGAGAGGGAGAGAGAGAGTGAGGGTGTATGTATGGAGAGAGCGATAGAATGTATTATACTGAAGAAAGATGAAGTGATGATTATGAAGGAAGCATGTTTACAGTATAGTGTGGCAGGGTAGTATGAATGAAGGGAGGTAATCGTGATGTGCTATAATTGTTGGGGGTGACGGTGGTGATGAAGGGGGGCGGAATGAATCAGGACTGTGAGATTGAAGTGTGGTTGCGATAATTATGTATATTTATATAAACATTGGTTTGTGTTTATAGAAGATGCGAATTATTTAGCATCAAAGGGTGATTTATATTATTGAAATGTGTGTATAGCATCTTGTATTATCATCATGGTACTTATATACAGGTCAAGATGGTGGACGGAGGACGGCGTGTTATATTATATTATATAGTGTTTATTGTTTTGTAGGCAGGTTGTTAAGACTGTGTATATGATTCCAGGTGTGGGCTGATTATTACTTCTACGTATTACTTCTACGTGTTTCTTCTACCTGTTTATTTCTACGCATTATTTCAACGCTGTTGCTCTGATGTTGCCTGTTATGCTGTACTGATGTTGCTGTTGTTGACGTTGATTGGATTCTGACCAGCCTGGTGGGGTGCCTTTGCCTCTACAACAGAGTAGTGTTGTGGTGATCTCTTACACTGCTGCAGGTTTTGCCTATGTATCGAGGCAACACATTTCAGGAGGTTTTCATACCTGATTCATGCACACACAGACTCACAAGCACCACACCTAAAAACATATCCATTTAGTTAGAAGAATCATCCACTTATTGTGAAAGAGACTGTTTAGCTCTCTGAGCTACTTGACAAGAACATTGAGACATTACTTCTGTGCCACAGCTTCGCCCAGATGATAGTTTATGATTCAACACCATTGCCTATTATTTAAAGATTTACATTTTGAATTGATTTGTTGATTTTGATTTTGCTGTACACACTTTGTAAAGAAACTGTTGTTGTTTAGTTCTATTTGGGGTTTGTTACAAGGGGAGGTAATTGTTAGTTAGTATTGGGACGGGGGTCTATTTAGGGGTTGGGGGGAAGGTTAGTTCCCATTTGTCCTGTGTTTGTAAGTTGATTGTAGAATAAAAGAGTGTGATTGTATTCTGGCATTTTTGTGTTAGTTTATTTTGTTTGAGTTTTATTCTTTATTCACTCGCTTTATGTGCTGACGTCACTGAACCCGCTCGGGGGACGTGACATTTTGGTGTCAGAAGTGGGATAAACTCATTTATTTTGTTAGGGTAGTGCCAGATGTGTATGTTGTGTGTTTGAGTTGTTGTGTGAAAGGGTACGCAGCGGGCGGTTGGCGGGAGTGTGGGTGTATTGCACTAGGGAACACACTCGGAGTGCAGCATTAACGGGGAATTGGGTTGCAGGGTTCACTTGCTCGCCTTTAGGGGTACGACGGTGAACGATTCCTCGGCTCCTGTGACTGTTGTGTTGCGTATTCATTCTGTTAGGTGTTTGTATCAGTTAAGTGTTATTTGTTTTGTGTATACTAACATTTGTTCTTCCCTTCTTTTCTGACATGGCTACGCGGGATGCTCGAGCCGCGATGCGCCGCGACGCTAGGACCCGTAAGGAGGAGGCTGAGCAGGAGGATCGGGACTTCGGTGATGACGGCTCAGTGACAGGGTTGTTGGAGGAACCTTACGCAGTGAGTACTCAGACCACTATGCCTAAGATGTATGCCAAATCGCCCGGTGCACAGAGCAAAGTCGAGGTCGCGCTCAGCGATAGTGAGAGGTTCAGGCAAGTTGGGGAAAGTCTGGGTTTCCGAGACGGAGCGTTAGCGCACTATGTAGTTAGTGAGATGAGAAGGGAGGACGAGCGGAGAGAGAAAGAGGAGAGGCGGAGGGAGAGGGAAGAAGAACAGAGGGAACGGGAGGAAGAGAAGAGAGAAAGAGAAGATGATCGACGTCGGTTGGAGGCTAGATTAGAGGCCAGACTGGACGCGGAAAGGGAAGCTAGGCAAGCAGAACAGCGTCAGAGGGAAGCAGACCAGCGTCGGTTGGAGCAGCGGATAGAAAATGAGAAGCGAGAAGAGAGAGAGGCTAAGGAAGAGGAAAGGAGGATGTTTGAGATGAGGCTAGAGGAGGAACGTAGAGCCAGAGATGAAGACAGAGCTGATCAAAGGGAGAATAGGGCTAGAGATAGGGGGGCAGCATACTCCGTCAAACTGAAACCCCTGGAGGAGAGAGAGGATGTGGAGGCCTACCTCCAGATGTTCGAACGGGTGGCAGAGATTCAGGGTTGGAGGAGGGAGGTATGGGCGGTTAGGCTAGCGCCTTTGTTGCAAGGGGAAGCCCGGGATACTTACCTTCGTCTAACGCCTGAGCAAGCCCAGGATTTCGACACCGTGAGAAACGCTCTGTTAAAACGCTTCAGGAAGGACGCCGACTACTATCGTAGGCAGTTTCGAGAGGCCAAGAAGGAAGCTGCAGAAACGTTTCCTCAGCTAGTAGTGAGATTAGGGTCGTTAGTGAAGAAGTGGTTTTCGCTCGCCGGCAAAGACATCACCGACGTGGAGCAGGTACTAGACACTTTCATTGGTGAGCAACTTTTCTCCATTATGACTACCGAGCTAGAGATCTACGTGAGGGAGAATCTGCCTGAGACTAGCCATGCCGCAGCAGAGTTAGCACAGCGCGTGGTAGATGACAAGCGGGCAGCATCAGCACCGGCACCTGTATTACCCAGTCAGAGACGCAGTTTTCCCAGACGACCGGAGGCTCCTCAGCAACCTAGCAACAGGGGAAGTCAGGGTCAGAAGACAGGAAGGACAGAAGGGGGTAGTGGGGTACGTCGTTGCTACCGATGTGGGTCGGAGAAGCATGTGGTCAGGGACTGCAAGGTCAAATCTCAGACGGTAGGCCAGGTTACAGTGGGAAGGACTATTTCCACGGAGACCGCACCTCGGGCTAGCGTGTGTGCAATCAAACCTTATGATCCATGGGGCCAAGGTAGGGCGAACGGGCAGGACGTTCGAGTATTGAGAGATACGGGGGCGGAGATAGGGGCAGTCGCGAGCAGGTTAGTCAAACCAGCTGATTTGACGGGTCGGACTGTCGAGATTTGCTTGGCGAATCGATCGAACGTGGGTCTGCTACCTACAGCTTGGGTGGAGTTGGATTGTGCGCTGGTCAGGGGGAGAGTGGAGCTGGTGGTTTTCGAGGACGGGCCCGATATCATCCTGGGTAACTGGGTAACGTTTAATAGCGGGGAAAAGAGTCCTGTTTCCTTGTTCGGAGGTGAATGCGCGATGGCTGCAGCAGTGCAGACTCGGGCGCAGGTGAAGGCCGAGAAGAAGAGGGAGGTACCCTTAGCAGTGGTCGAACCATCCCAGATCTCTGTTAGCACCCCAGAGTTGATCAGGATGCAAGAGACCGACGAGACGCTCGCGAAGGCGAGAACGTTGGCACAGAGTGGTGGGGCGATAGCGTCAGGTAGGGCATCAGCTGAGTTTCGCAGGAAGAAGGGGGTGTTGTACCGGGTACACACGAAGAGAGGTAGCCAGGTCACGCAACTGGTAGTCCCGAAACAGTTGAGAGGGGGGATCCTTCAGTTGGCTCATGATCCACCCATGGCTGGACATTTGGGAGGGAAACGTACCAGGGAGCGGATCTGGGGGACATTCTATTGGCCGGGAATGTGTGCCGAAGTACGGAGGTATTGCGCCAGTTGTCCAGAATGTCAGAAGGTAGTACCGAGGGGACGGGTGAGGAAGGTACCACTACAGCAACTTCCGCTGGTGGACGAGCCATTTCAGAGGGTGGCGGTAGACATTGTGGGACCCATCAAACCCAAGTCAGATCGGGGTAACATGTACATCCTGGTGGTAGTAGACTATGCCACACGCTATCCCGAGGCTGTACCGCTCAAGGGCATAGAGGCAGAGAGGGTGGCAGAAGCGCTGTGGGAGATTTGGTCGAGGGTGGGCGTTCCTAGGGAAGTTTTGACAGACCAAGGGACGCAATTCATGTCTGAAGTCATGCGGGAGATGAACAGACTACTGTCAATCCACGGGAAAGCCACCACGCCGTATCATCCACAGTGCAACGGATTGGTTGAGCGATTCAACGGGACGCTAGTGTCCATGCTCAAGAAGTTAGCCACAGAGCAACCTACAGCGTGGGACCGCTACATTCCAGCGCTACTATTTGCGTACCGAGAAGTAGCACAAGAGTCTACAGGATTCTCTCCCTTCGAGCTTCTATATGGAAAGACCGTGCGGGGACCGATGGCTGTGTTGCGAGACCTCTGGACCAAGGAGATACAAGAGGAGGAGGTGAAACTGAGTAGCCAGTACGTGGTAGACTTGCGTAATCGCATCGAGGAGACATGTAAGTTGGCACAAGGAAACCTCAGAACCGCGTCAGCCAAGCAGAAGCGGCACTTTGATAAGAAGGCGAAACGGCGTTTGTTCAACGCGGGGGATCAAGTGTTGCTACTGTTGCCAGAAAAGCACAACAAGTTGCAGCTAGCATGGCGAGGACCGTACGAGGTGATCGAACGCGTGGGAGAGTGCGACTACCGGATCAGGATGCGTGGGAAAAGCAAACTATACCACGCCAATCTCTTGAAGAAGTTTCACACCAGAGCGACGGTGGCCACGATCGTCGAGGACGACGAAAGGGTAGAGGAGGAGGGAACCATGCCAGCGGTGGGGGATACTCCGGCGACCACCGTGACGGCATCGGCGATACCCCGTGACGCAAAGAAGGAAAGAGACTGGAATGCACCACGATCTACGATCAACAGGGGCGACGATCACATCAGGGGAGACAAGAACAGACTGATGAAGTGGGCAATTCCTTTACACCCATCGTTTAGAATTGTAGAGCGTACTCCAGGGAAAGACGATGGACCAGCAGCTTTTCTCAGTAGGAGTATTAGGTAGCATAGGGGGTATTGAAATTCGCGTCGTAGTTAAGGTTCTTCAAGGTGTTAAGAACTGGGGGGGGGTTGTGTGACGACACGAGTTTTCAGATAGCAGGGAGAATTACACTTTTTAGGAAGTTACACTTCTCCGTATATCTGTTGTACATAGAATAGCGTGACCGATTTACTTTTTGCGTATGAAAGTGCAGTTTCGTAAAGTCCGTGCGATTCGTAGAAGACAGGGAGTCGGCCAATTTCGAATAGGGATACGCGTAATAAAGAACGTGCATACTGACGAGAGCTCGACTATTTTGCTTGTGGCCGGCGCGGTTTTGAAGGGCAGAGTGGTTTGAGATGCTGTTGCGAGAGGAACGAATTCTAACGAGGCAGCAACCCTGTGACAGAGGTCATTGTAGTGTAGGGTACTGTTGGAAGGGTGTGTTTATTGTTTATATAGCCACCCAAGGTCTTATGCCCTCGTCGGGATAAGGATGTTTAGAATTCGAAGGAAGATGTTAACTGCCATTCGTCAACGAATGTAGAGTTCCATACTTAAGGTGTGTGTAGTTCTCGATTGAACACCCACCAAGACTTAGTGTCTGTACCAGAGCTAAGGTGTCCTCATCCTCAGTATAAGTGTTATTTGGAAAGTGAAATAACGTGCAATAGCAAGAGAAAGTGACTCTCAAAAAGACTAACCCATTGTATTGTGACAGTGTTGTGTCGTGTTGTGGTGTTGGGGAAGGGTGTCACAAGCCGAGGCCAATAAGGTGAGCAAATCCTGTCATTCAATTCTCTAGTGGCGCGCTCCGAGAACTGCGTACGTGTATGAGTGGTGATGAGTGTGGGGAAGGGGATGTATTTTAAGATGTATAATGAATTTTGTTGATTTTATATGATTTTCTTATGATTTTCTTGTTGAATATGTGATGGGGAAATGTCGTTGCTGTTGTTGTTATAAAAGTGGGTCAAGGCGACGATGGGGAATGTAGAGAGGGAGAGAGAGAGTGAGGGTGTATGTATGGAGAGAGCGATAGAATGTATTATACTGAAGAAAGATGAAGTGATGATTATGAAGGAAGCATGTTTACAGTATAGTGTGGCAGGGTAGTATGAATGAAGGGAGGTAATCGTGATGTGCTATAATTGTTGGGGGTGACGGTGGTGATGAAGGGGGGCGGAATGAATCAGGACTGTGAGATTGAAGTGTGGTTGCGATAATTATGTATATTTATATAAACATTGGTTTGTGTTTATAGAAGATGCGAATTATTTAGCATCAAAGGGTGATTTATATTATTGAAATGTGTGTATAGCATCTTGTATTATCATCATGGTACTTATATACAGGTCAAGATGGTGGACGGAGGACGGCGTGTTATATTATATTATATAGTGTTTATTGTTTTGTAGGCAGGTTGTTAAGACTGTGTATATGATTCCAGGTGTGGGCTGATTATTACTTCTACGTATTACTTCTACATGTTTCTTCTACCTGTTTATTTCTACGCATTATTTCAACGCTGTTGCTCTGATGTTGCCTGTTATGCTGTACTGATGTTGCTGTTGTTGACGTTGATTGGATTCTGACCAGCCTGGTGGGGTGCCTTTGCCTCTACAACAGAGTAGTGTTGTGGTGATCTCTTACACTGCTGCAGGTTTTGCCTATGTATCGAGGCAACACATTTCAGGAGGTTTTCATACCTGATTCATGCACACACAGACTCACAAGCACCACACCTAAAAACATATCCATTTAGTTAGAAGAATCATCCACTTATTGTGAAAGAGACTGTTTAGCTCTCTGAGCTACTTGACAAGAACATTGAGACATTACTTCTGTGCCACAGCTTCGCCCAGATGATAGTTTATGATTCAACACCATTGCCTATTATTTAAAGATTTACATTTTGAATTGATTTGTTGATTTTGATTTTGCTGTACACACTTTGTAAAGAAACTGTTGTTGTTTAGTTCTATTTGGGGTTTGTTACAAGGGGAGGTAATTGTTAGTTAGTATTGGGACGGGGGTCTATTTAGGGGTTGGGGGGAAGGTTAGTTCCCATTTGTCCTGTGTTTGTAAGTTGATTGTAGAATAAAAGAGTGTGATTGTATTCTGGCATTTTTGTGTTAGTTTATTTTGTTTGAGTTTTATTCTTTATTCACTCGCTTTATGTGCTGACGTCACTGAACCCGCTCGGGGGACGTGACAGAGAGAGAAAATGGTTTGTGATTAGAGTTTAGAGGTTATGAATGTAATCATCATACGTAGATTATTGCGGAGACTTTTCATCAATATAATTACAATTAATATTTAGGTGATATCGGTTCTCTGTATTTTTGTTTATATATATTGACATTGATGATTTATTCCTGAAGAAACTTATAGCGGAAATTGAAAAAGTAAAGGGCATAAAAATACAGTTGGAGTTTTTTTTTGTCTAAATAGAGAAAATTTGACTTTATTTCAAATAACCTTCTGTACCTTCTGTTTATAAAATTGGCCTCTTGCTGAACTGCGCGGTAGGTAATCTGACCTGAGGAGGCCGTGGTTGGATTGGTCGGTCTAATGTCAAGCTTGACACGCACAGGTGCGGAGGGCGACTAGTGGAAACAGATGTGATGAAAGCTGCATGATGGGACTTTGGACACCACACTTGTATAATCTCTCTCTCTCTCTCTCTCTCTCTCTCTCTCTCTCTCTCCCTCTATCTTCTCTCTCTCTCTCTCTCTCTCTCTCTCTCTCTAAATTTAGCCTAGGCGTATGTTTTAGGCACTGATGTCTTCATTACCTTCACCCTTGTTTATGATGTCTGACATACAACGGGTCGTTCGTTGCCTGATGGCTGAAGATATCGCGAATCCTCGTGGTATGGTGCATTAAAAGACTCTAGTTCTAGCTAGGGCGTTTAAACAACAGACTGTCTGTGCACGCCTTACATAAAATGGCGAGGTGAGACACAGCTTAGCTTATTACTTTGTACGAAACTATGATCAATCAAATCAGAAACAGATTATAGAGTAGTAAGAGCGATGGTTGGGGGTTGGAAGCAATTGCACAGAACCCACTCCCATCACCGCCACTCCAATACACGCACAGAAAAAGTAAACAAATCAAACGAATAATTGGGGTGGAGGGGGATGGCGGACATTTTCTCAGAACTCGAACACACTCAACCCTCCCTCAACAACAACAACAACAACAACAACAACAACAACAGTGTTACACTCATTCGATGATGGTGTTTTTCTATCAGTATTTGATTCAGCCCCGATGCTTGAAATCCTGATAGGTGTAACTCTGATTCGTTTATCCACGCAGCCTGCTCACTCAGCAACAAGACACAGAGTCGTCGTATGAAGTTTTCCACTTTTATTCAGCACACATCAACAACTGCATACAATCGCCTTTTTCCACTCTCATCTTTTTACTTTCAACACACTATCAACAACAGCACACTATCAACCCCCACACAGAGCATCCATTTTATAGTTTTTCTCTAGATCGAGATAACGTCAGAATGTTCCCAATGACGCTTTACCACCAATCAAACTAAAGTTCGTCATCACTGACTTAATTACATCATACATCTTTCTTCACATTCCAAGAATGTTCTCAAATATTTACATTTATCGGGAATCTTCGATCGACCGTAAACACGCAAATCTAGAGAATTCTCCAATAATATCGACTAACGAAAATTATCAACGTTATACAAAGCTTCTTCTAACAACCATGCAAACTCAAATCAAAGGTAAATACACTTTATTATTGAATACTTTGCAAAGCGAAACGATTAGATCTATCGTGCGCGTTTCAGACATGCTATCCTTCGCGTTTCAACGTGTTACGTTGAAACGTGAACGAAAGTATGTCGGAAGCGCGCACAATAGATCTAATCGTTTCGATTTGCAAAGTATTCAATAATGGTGTTTATTTACCTTTGATTTGAATTTGCATTGTTGTTAGGAGAGGCTTTGTATAACGTTGATAATTTGCGTTAGTCGATATTATTTGAGAATCTTCTGGATATGCGTGTTTACTCTTGATAGAAACTTCCCGATACATGTCGAAGCAAGAGGTCGTTCTGGAAGATATAAAAATATGTATTGACGTAAGTCAGTGATGACGATCTTTAATTCTGATTGGTTGGTTGTAATGCGTCATTTTCTAGAACGAGCTGTCGTCATCTCGAAGGAGAGGAAAAATTATTTATTCGATGCTCCGTGTGTTGTTGAGAGAGAAAAGATATTGCTAGTGATTTGGAAAGTTGCTGTGAAAGTTGTTGAGTTGAATTGAGAATTGTATGCAGTTGTTGGTGTGTGCTGAATAAAAGTGGAAAACTTCATACGCCGACTTTGTGACTTGTATGCTGTTTGGACGGGCTGTGTGAATAAACGAATCTGAGTTACACAACTATCAGGAATTCAAGCATCGGGGCTGAATCAGATACTGATAGAAAACACCAACATCAAACAGAGTGTAACATTTTGGGGGTCAAGCCGCGATTCACGCCATAGCCAAGGGTTCAACTGCTACAACAAGCGAGTCAACGTTACGAGAGGCAGTCATCGAGGGTAGCCGCCAACGAGTTGCGTCGAGAGGGGCCAACATACTGGGACTACATCACCGATAGGTTCGGGTTGACTGCAAGGGCGTGTAGTCGCTGAAGAGTTGCTTCGTGAGCGAACAACAGATCGGGACTACGTAGCTGCCGTAAGACTACGTCGAGGGACAGTCTCGGAGCTACATCGCCAGTGTTACAGAGAGCGGCGAGCGGACGTCGCGTCTACTTCAGCACAGGAGCGTATACATCAACACCAGCGTGGTGCAGCGTCGCATACGACGAGGACAGCAGGGCCTGCGTCAGCGAAGGCGACTAGTGACAAGCATCAGCGCTACTGCAGAAAGCGTGCTGTTCTAGAACAGTCTAGAAAGGTACAGCACAGTCAAGAACTTTCCAGAAAAAAAAGAACTCTACAGTCAAGAACTTTCTAGAAAAAGAACTTTCTTGAAAAGAACTTTCCAGAAGCATCAAGATGGCTGACTTCTGGCAGAAAGGGGTTGAACTGAATCTAAAAGGCAAGCAGCTGACGGAGTACGTAAAATCCCAGGAGAGAATACAAGAACGAGAATTAGAAGAGCAGCGTCGCCTCGAAGAAAGAGAATTGGAAGAGAAGCGTCTAGAAAAAGAAATAGAACTAGAACAGAAGCGTCTAGAAGTAGAAGAGCAGCGACGCCGTGAAGAAAGAGAATTTGAACTGAAGCGTCTGGAAATTGAACAGCAGCAGCAAGAAAGAGAGCGTCAGTACCAGCTAGAGTTGGCGCGTATCCAGAACAATCAGCATGCGCCACAAGTCGTCAGCGACCACATGGCTCCAAAATTGCCAGCTTTCGTCGACGGGAAGGACCAGATCGACAGTTATTTGGCGAGATTTGAAAGGTTTGCCAAAAGCTCTAACTGGCAACCTCAAGACTGGGCGATTCGACTAAGTGCACTTCTGACGGGAGAAGCACTCGACGTCTACACCAGATTGTCGGACGATGACGCTAAAGACTACGACGTCTTGAAAGAGGCCCTATTGCAGTGCTACAACTTTACAGAGAAGGGCTACCGTAAACGCTTCCGTGAATGCCGGCCTAAGTCAGGCGAGACGCCAAAGCAGTTTGTGGAGCGCCTGTCGTCATATCTACACAAGTGGGTGGAGTTATCAGGCGAAACGAAGTCTTACGACAGTCTCCATGACCTGATCGTGAAGGAACAATTTCTCAATGCCTGTCACAAGGACCTAGCGACCCACTTAGAAGAACAAAAGCTGCAGACGCTTAAAGATGTGACTGAGGCTGCTGAAAGATATCTCATCGCTCATGGGAAAACCCTGGGGCCACCCAGCGCGACGAAACATTTTCAGAAGACTGGAAACCATGTGAACCAGATCCAGGGAAGCCAGACGAGCCAGAGACAGACAGACTCCACGCCTCCTCCCAGGGAAGGGCATTCAAGGGGCTGTTTCACCTGCAACGCTACAGACCACAGAGCGGCTAACTGTCCTCAAAACAAAAGTAGCGGGCAGCGGAGCAGTACGGACAATTCAGCGGCGGGCAACCGGCAGAGGCGGTTCTCCAATCAACGGCAAACCAGTAGATCTGACCATCAAGTGTGCGGCGGGAGCGTCATTCTTCCGAGTGAGACCGAGCGCACAGCTACCCCTGCGGACGTGCAAGAGTGCATGACCGATGGCCAACTTCTCCTTGCCAACGGAAAATCCATCCCCGTCGTCGCCAGCGCAGCTGTGACCGTCCAGAACATGCCTGTTTCCAAGGGACGCGTTGGAAATCATGAAGTGACTGTTTTAAGAGACTCTGGCTGCAGTGGGGTCATCGTCAGAGAAGACCTAATCGCTAAAGAACAGTTCACTGGCGATTCAAAATGGACACTTATGGCCGACAGCAAATGTGTGAGAGCGCCAGTTGCGAAAATTCATGTCAACACCCCTTTCTACATAGGCGAAGTCGAAGCGGTTTGCCTGAAAAAGCCGCTGTATGATTTGATGATCGGGAATATCGACGGCGCGAGACGACCCGACGACCCCGATTCGGAATGGAGTCCTGCCTCAACCCAACGTGTCGAAGTTGCAGAGGAGGATCCATTGCCGTTTCCCGATGGAGACCTTACAGAGCTGCTACGGGACAATGTGGCTACTCCGGCTCAGCCCTGCCGACCAGAGATCGTCGGTGCTGTTACTACCAGGGCCCAGGCCAAGAGAGACAAGACGTCTACGCCACTGAAGGTCGCCGACAACTCTAAAGCTGCCATCGTGGACAGAGATAAGCTTATCCAGCTCCAGGGAGCTGATAGCACTTTAAACAAGTACAGGAACCGCCAAGACCACGTGACCAAAGGCAGTGGTACGGTCTATTTTGAGGTGAAGGCCAAGATCCTGTACCGAATCTTCCAGCACCCGAGGGTCAACGGAGGGAAACCACTACGTCAGGTATTGGTACCGTTACCCCTAAGGCGCCAAGTGATGGAAGTAGCTCATGACTCTATCATGGGAGGTCACCTAGGCATCAGAAAGACGTCAGACAGAATCCAGGCGGTGTTCTACTGGCCAGGGCTTCATGCGGACGTCAGCCGTTTCTGCCGATCATGTGATATTTGCCAGAAGACCATACCTCGAGGAAGGGTCCCGAAAGTGCCTATGCAGAGGATGCCTCTGATCGACCGACCTTTCAAGAGGGTGGCCTTAGACTTAATCGGCGAAATAAGACCTCCGAGTGAAGAAGGTCATCGGTGGGTACTGACTTTAGTGGACTATGCGACTCGGTACCCAGAAGCAGTGCCACTGAAGAAGATTGACACTGAAACTGTAGCAGAGGCACTGGTGGACATGTTCAGTAGACTTGGAGTGCCTGAAGAAATTCTGACAGACCTCGGGACGCAGTTCGTCTCTGACTGCATGAAGGAGGTCAACAGACTGCTGAGCATCCGGCATTTGACTACGACACCTTACCATCCGATGTGTAACGGGCTTGTCGAGAAGTTCAATGCTACGCTGAAGTCTACCCTGAAGAAACTGTGCAGCGAGCAGCCCAGACAATGGCATCGCTACATTAACGCCTTACTTTTCGCCTACAGAGAAGTACCGCAGGAGTCCACCGGCTTTTCTCCGTTCGAGCTGCTGTACGGAAGAACCATCCGAGGGCCGATGCACATCCTAAAAGAACTGTGGACGAAAGAAGTAGACACCCCAGAGGTGAAGAACAGCTACCAGTACGTGTTTGAGCTACGGGAGAAGCTGGAGCAGACTCTCGAGATAGCCAGAGAAAACCTGAAGAAATCCCAGGACTGTGGGAAGCACTACTATGATCGTAGGGCTGTGAACAGGAAGTTTAAACCTGGCCACAAAGTGCTGGTGCTGCTACCTACTGATCACAATAAGTTGCTGATGCAGTGGAAAGGCCCGTACGAAGTGGAGACCGTGGTGGGAATCAACGACTACAAGGTGAAGGTCGGCCAGCATTCCAAGATATACCACGCCAACCTCCTTAAGCTGTACGTGGAAAGGCCATCAGAGACTGTGCACGCAGCCACAGCAGCTGTGACCGACGACAGCTTTGACAGCGAAGAACTGTTGAAACTGGGAGACTTCCACAGCAAAGAAGGCATCGATGATGTTAAGCTAGGACCGAGCTTGACGGAAGGTCAGAAGTTGGAGCTCAATGACCTTATGGGCGAGTTTCCCCACAACTTCAATGATGTCCCAGGCTCTACGACTTTAGTCGAACATGAAGTCCACACCCAGACCTGGAAGGAGCATCTGCAGACCTTGAGGGAGCCGTTCCACCGTCCCACAGAAGCCAACCTGACCGTGAGACCCGGCGAATGCATTCTGAGAGCTGACAACGTCGACTGCGTCGGACGTTCGATGGAAGAAGAAGACAACGGAGGATGCACTGATTCCAGGGAAGCCCACGTGATCATCGTCTTTGACCCTGGGCCGATGACGACTGCAACTGACGAGGGCGTCGTTTCCTTGCGAATGAAAGAACATTGACTGTGTGGATGAACTAAAAATATTGGTAATGACAGTATCCAGAAAGATTTGCAGATGAGAAACATTGACTCTGTGTGAATGAATTGTGAACATTGACAGAGTCCAGAAAGACTTGCAGATGAGAAACTTTGACTCTGTGTGAATGAACTGTGAACACTGACAGTACTCAGGCAGACTGAAATAAGTCTTAATTCTGTACTTTGTTTGTGCATTACGTTTCAACGTTGTTGAAAGAAATTGGGTAAATTTCTTCTTGAGTGGGGGGTTATGTTACGTTGAAACGTGAACGAAAGTATGTCGGAAGCGCGCACAATAGATCTAATCGTTTCGATTTGCAAAGTATTCAATAATGGTGTTTATTTACCTTTGATTTGAATTTGCATTGTTGTTAGGAGAGGCTTTGTATAACGTTGATAATTTGCGTTAGTCGATATTATTTGAGAATCTTCTGGATATGCGTGTTTACTCTTGATAGAAACTTCCCGATACATGTCGAAGCAAGAGGTCGTTCTGGAAGATATAAAAATATGTATTGACGTAAGTCAGTGATGACGATCTTTAATTCTGATTGGTTGGTTGTAATGCGTCATTTTCTAGAACGAGCTGTCGTCATCTCGAAGGAGAGGAAAAATTATTTATTCGATGCTCCGTGTGTTGTTGAGAGAGAAAAGATATTGCTAGTGATTTGGAAAGTTGCTGTGAAAGTTGTTGAGTTGAATTGAGAATTGTATGCAGTTGTTGGTGTGTGCTGAATAAAAGTGGAAAACTTCATACGCCGACTTTGTGACTTGTATGCTGTTTGGACGGGCTGTGTGAATAAACGAATCTGAGTTACACAACTATCAGGAATTCAAGCATCGGGGCTGAATCAGATACTGATAGAAAACACCAACATCAAACAGAGTGTAACACAACGTAACAAACAGTTCTTGTATCTTTGTTAACCTAATGTGATTTTTTTTAGTGTTCCTTCATCTGTAACAGTTAGTCAGGCGTTTGAACTCGCTAGGCTCGCGGCAAGTGCCTTTAGTCTGTTAGGTAACATCCTCGACAGGAAGTGATGTAGGCAACAAGAGCAGTGAATTTTATATCTATTGACGTTGTTATCGCCTGCCTGGTTTCGGGCATCTCAAAATTACAAGGTCGGTCCAATTACTGAGAAAAAAGAGGCTGTGTAAAACGGCAGCATAGGGCCTACTAGAATGATCCGTTTTTGAGAAATGTACTCCACCGGTGTAAAATATTTTCGCACACAATTGTACAGTTTTAAAAAACAGTCACTGTCGATTTTAGCAGTATGATTGCTCTGGTATTTCAGTGTTGATTTAATCCCCTTAATATCCCATTGTGTCCATCTCTACGATGGTTATCATTATCTCTGTCGGCTATATCTGCCACAAATGGTCGGTTGTGGGAGTTAAAACGGGTGTTTTAAATTCAAATTGGCATTGCTACCACATTACACAATGATAAACTGGGCTTTCGTTACTCAAAGCAACAGCTACAGTCAGAATTGTCCATTTCGTTTCCGACAGAGGGTGATTTTCCCTGATTAACGG
The DNA here is from genome assembly GCA_036898135.1 of Oncomelania hupensis. Classification (NCBI taxonomy): domain Eukaryota; kingdom Metazoa; phylum Mollusca; class Gastropoda; order Littorinimorpha; family Pomatiopsidae; genus Oncomelania; species Oncomelania hupensis. Next base: position 6,982,629 of record CM072524.1, on the reverse strand, counting down.
TACACCAATACCATAGCCGTGTGACCTTTGACCCTGTTTCTGAGTGGATCACGCGGCTTCAAGAATGCGTCATTGATGTCTGGTGTAGGGTAGGCTTCCTTTTATCAACCTAAAACGTCAACCCTTACGAGCAATTTTTTTTTGTTTGGGTCTATCTCTTGCCGGCATTAGTAGATGCTGTTTTTAGCTTACAAATGTTGGCCAGCGGTTGCTATTAATAGGCATAAAAACTACGGGATTTTATTTATTCATTAAAACAAAAACTAAACTTTGGAAACAGTTGGGTGTTTTTTTTTTTTATTGTACACTTTTACCAAGGGGCAACACTCACGGGGGGCATGGTCAAAGTGGGTTTCTTTAAAAGTCCATTCACCGCCGCGCATGCAGATCTACTTCCTAACGAGACTGACAGCTGCGTGCGTCATTGCTTGATGTATGACATCGACCTTCAACCATACTCACGTGCAACGAGGAGGAGCATGCATCACTCGGATTAGAGCTACGTCATCCCTCCCCGAACGTGTCTCGTTTGAACTACATCGAGATGTTATTTTTGATTTTGAGCCTGTTACGAATCTAGTCCTAAATGTTTTTTTTTCGCTTCCAAGATTGGGTGTGCATGTCTCTGCTTGAAAGACCTTTTTGTGTTTTAACATGCAAACATGATTAACCATACCGTTTCGAAAGAAAGTACTTTACGTAGACCTTTTGCATGGGAAACGGGATAGAAGATCAATGCAAGTAAACAGAAAACAGTCTGAACAAGAACAACAAGCAAGAAGGCCTACCCGACTGTGAAACGGCTGACAAGACAATGTTAAACGGCCCAAGGCCTCCACGATCCAAAGCAAGTCTGGCATATGCCTTAGAGAAGAACAAAAAGTCTTGGATAGGTGGACAGAGTACTGCCCTGACCTTCACAACCACTAACACCAAACGGAGACCCATCAGTTCGAGTACACCCATTTGAATCCGCGGCAGGTAGTACGCCTCTTTATATCCGCCGCACGAAACTGCACATGGTAGGTTTTTGTATTCTTCTTTGTACTTTGCTGACTTGCAATGGTTTGTGAATATATAAAGCTGTGTTTCTCGCAATTTCGGTTTCTCTCGTATTTATTAGGGAATAAATTTCCTCAAGGTCAGGTCATAAATAATGTCTTCCACGATAAAAATTATAGAAATACGTGGAAGATGGTCAGCATAAGAATACAAAAGATGCTGTTTGTCAAAGTCTAACAACCCATGGATACTACGTGTATTTCAGAGTTTTAAGTTCCATCTTACTCCAGTTTATACTAACGACGAGTACAAAGATTAACAGTGAAGGTTAGAGTGGTACGCTGCGTTTTTGATTTTGCTGGTACGCTGGTTCAAGATGTCTGCGGCGGAGCGTACTGAGTATTCGGTACCACAAAACAACACTATATTTGAACACTTCACCGCTGTTCTTGAACGCAAGAACGTGAAGGCTGCAACGTATATAATGTTAACAATTGAGAACTAAAATCAAGGCATAATTGGTCATTCTGAAATAATTTGAAAGATACGGAGACTTCTCGGCAACTATTGCATGGGATTCTGCAAAAAAATCAAGTAGCCTACTATTACTAACAAGTACCAATTGAAAAGGAACAAAAGAACGACTGACTATAAGGCAAAGACAACTCTGGTTCGGAGTACCTAACAAAATCATATGATCTGCTACAAGCATACCTTGACGAAACAATTTCCTTGCGATTCAACCCACATGCTTTTTCGTGCGCGGATTGAAAGAGGCGTACTACCTGCAGCGGGTTGAAATGGGTGTTCCAGGATCCTAGGCGTTGTCTCTCTCTCTCTCTCTCTCTCTCTCTCTCTCTCTCTCTCTCTCTCTCTCTCTCTCTCTCTCTCTCGCTCTCTCTCTCACTTCGATAATAGATAAGTTGTAATCAAATTCCTTTTTTGTATCAGGCTACGCTTTCACTTGAAAAGAATTGTAACAAATAAAAAATTCGAATGTCTGAACAACACCTGTTCGATGTTTTCATCTCTCTCTCTCTCTCTCTCTCTCTCTCTCTCTCTCTCTCTCTCTCTCTCTCTCTCTCTCTCTCTCTCTCTCTTTCTCACCTTCCTATAGGCACATATATCGCTGTTAACAGGTTGGAACCGCACACCGCTAAAAAGATATGCGATAAGCCTTACGGCGATGAGCTCGCTTTCTCCTTTACATTGTGCCAGAAGGGAAGCCATACATCAACAGGAACAATGCTGACACCAACACCTGCTGTAGGCCTGTGGGCAACAAACATTGCAAGCTGTCCTTAACTGCCTGTTGAACCCTTGGGGAGGACGGATGTGGGTGGGGTGGAGGTGTTAGTGTAGGGTAGTACAGTTTGTGTGTGGGTGTGTGCGTGTGTGTTTGTATCTGAGTGTGTCGATGTGCGTGTGTTTGCGTGTGTGTATGTGTGCGTGTATGTGTGTGTGATTTCTAGATTTTATTTTAACCTATAGTGGGTACATGATTATGCTTCCTATCCTATCCCGTAACTCGGAGGTTGTAGGGGCACCACAGATGATCGTTTAACCAGCGTACTCCATCTTTCTCTGTCCTCAGCAACCCTGATGGCTTCGATCAGTGTCAAACCAGTCCATTCTCGAATGTTGTCCTCCCACTTCTTTTTCGGTCTTCCGAATTCTTGCAATTTGATCTTTATCAACACCTCTGTGTGAATAATTATGTTCTTGCTGTTGCTCAGAGAATAAAATCTCAAAATGTGTGTGTGTGTGTGTGCGTATGTGTGTGTGTGTGTGTGTGTATGAGTGTGTGTACATTTGTGTGTCTATCTGTCTGTGTCTCTGTCTGTGCGTCTATGTGTGTGTTGATTTTAGTGTGTGCGTTGTTTTTTTATCGAACAAGAATATCATCTATAACGTATTCTTTTTTCCAATGGAAAAAAAAAGTATGGCGCATCTTCATCATAATTGGAATCCCACAGGTTCAGACTAAATATGTTATATCGCCATCATTGTAAATCTGACGTGTTCATGTAACCGTTGTCCTCGGAAGACATGTCTAATTACAATGAAATACGTTTTCTTTCTTTTCAAAGTATTAACTCATTTGTGATTGCACCCTCCAACATAAATTCCTGATACGCCATTTTGCTGCCTAATTCTCCGTTCGTTCATGTGTTAAGTGTTTCATACTTTCGTCTAAAACCAAAACAAAACAAAACGAAAGCAACCACGCATAATAAAAGACGGAATCTCATTCTATAAGTACATCCTCCAAGACGAAACTCTATATTACAACTGAAGAACAAAATATCGAAAACTTCATTGTTTAAAAATGTGTTTATGCAACTCGTTCGTCATACTCCTCAGTCTCCAAAGGGTTAAGCCGGTTGTCATTTTTTTTTAAAAAGATGACGGCTACATTAATCTATAAAAACTATAAGTTCTCCATTTTTAAACTAAAAGTTCTCGGTTTTAGCTCCTTGTCAGTTTCGAGATTATAGGTATAAAAAAATAAAGATTAACATAATTTATTTTTGTTGAGTGTGTGTGTGGAGTGAGAGATGGGGATGGGGAAGGTTTAGATATTATGTCAGTTATGATGGATGTATCATAAGGGAATGTATATGGGAAGCGGGGCGAGGTTTGAAGAAGGGAAGAAAAGGGGTGGGATGGTAGAGAGTTGAAGGCAGTGGGAGGGGTTTGGGGAATGTAGATGTCTACTGCACACAATCTTTCTACAGGTAGCGCTGGTTGTCAAGGCTAAATTAGATCAGGTTTTGGGTATGGGGACCTGTGGGAAAGTGTGGTGAAGGGAGGACTAAATCTATACAGCTGGCAATCCGTCCCCGTGACATTTTCTATTAAAATAGTTCCTCAATGTGAAAGGAACGTTTTGAAATCTTACATTTGTTTAATCAGATTTCTTCGCTTATTTTAACCTTCTTGTCTGCGCTCTTAAGATTATGGAGGTGAATATCTATATGACCAAATTCATATAAATTCTTTCTCGTTTCTCAAACCGATAATGTCTTGATAATTATATATCGCTGAAAGTTTGGATGTGCACTATGGCTGAACTGTAATTATGTAGAACACTGGAAACATTAGAAGAAAAAACCCAAATATTTTCCGCAGTTCTAACGTTGTCTAGATTAACTACAAGAGCTTCCAAGGCGCTTGCCGATACACAATCTAACGTTAACTGCCCACGCGGGTTCCAACCCGAGACCTTTGGCAAAGGAAAGCAGCTCACTGTCCACTGAGTTACTGGGTCACTCCGTATTGATGATAAGAGTAAATTAAATGTCTGGGTTGGGAAGCAACGCGTTGAATAAACCCCACCTTCACAAATATACACTTAACCAATGTCATGCTAATTTTATATATAATTATAAGATTAGCTTAGCATGACATTGGTTAAGTGTATATTTGTGATGAGTATATTTGTATAATTATTTATTTATTTATTTCTTTATTTCAAAGGATGATAAAATTACATTAAATTGTCCACTTAGAAAGCAACACATTCAATAAACTAAACAATCAAATGCGTAGCATTAAGCAGTTTCATGCTCATATTCATTTACTATCAATTAGTGTTATTAATGATACAGATTTTAAATGACATTTCCGGGTGGGGAAGCAACACGCTGAATAAACCAAACAATCCATCACGTAGCATTTACCGATTTGATGCTGTCAGATTGTGCTACTGCATGGTGATAAGATTAAAGTAAATGTTTATAATAATAATAACGGATTTTTATATAGCGGGTACTCCAGCCTATGACCAGACTCACCACGCTTTACATAGTCATTACATATAAATACATGCACACGATAAAACATCGCTTTTGCTACAATACACCAAAAGACGGAACAGTAAAGGTACAAACTATTTACAACTATGTACACAAATTACAAAAAAGACAGAAATAGACTATTTACAACTATGTACACAAATGACAAAAAAGACAGAAATAGAATAGCAAAAACCTATTCACAGCTATTTATATGCCCGGTTAGGCCCAGGAGGAAAAACAGTATATTATAAGGGATGGCCTGTTAGCACAGCTCATATACTGCTGGCTTCATAGGCCAAAAGGTTCCAATCCCGCATTGAACGAACTTATGTGACTTAGGTATATGAAACTTTTCAGGACACTGAGCGGTTTCTCCGGGTACTCCGGTTTTCTCCCTCCAGGCCCTTCAATAAATAGTTTTGGATGCAGGCGAACATTTCAAAAATAAATTTATATATTGATTGCCGTCTCCTAATAGCGACATGCCTTTACAGTTTACACCACATTTTTGAGTTATGAATATTTATAGTAGTTGTGTATGTAGTAGTGTCTGTAACATGTGAGCGTGTATATTGGTTACAGATCGCTGCGCTTTGTCTGACTCAGAAGTAGGTCGCGCATAGCATCCATTATTATTATTATTAGTCCAAAGGCTGCGAGAGGGCGCATCGGACGGCCGGAGTTAGGTCTTGTATCGGCCAGCGCTTTGAGCAGCTCTTCAGCTGGAAAAGTGCTATACAAAATTGAATAAATAAATTACATAATTAATTATTTAATTAATGATAAACAAATAAATCAATAAAAATCTATCCTATCCTATCCAGTAACTCGGAGGTCGTTGGGGCATCACAGATGATCGTTTAACCAGCGTACTCCATCTTTCCCTGTCCTCAGCAAACCTGACGGCTTTGCTCAATGTCAAGCCAGTCCATTCTCGAATGTTGTCCTCCCACCTCTTTTTCGGTCTCCCTCTTCTTCTACCTTCTTGCACGGTGCTTTGCAGGGTGGTCTTTGCAAGGTCTGATGCTATGCTGACGTGGCCATTCCATCGGAGTGTCCGTTTCTTCACCACTGTTAGCAGGTCATCGTGTTGTCCAATGGCTTGTGTGATGGTCTGTCGGACTTCATCGTTGGTGATGTGCTGGATATAGGAAATGCCCAGAAGTCTTCTGTAGCACCTCATCTCCATTCTTTGTAATCTTCGTTGTAGATCTGCTGTGAGGGTCCATGTATCACAAGCGTATAGGAAGATGGAGATGACAAGAAAGCGCAGCAACCTTACCTTAGAAAGTAAATAAACTAATAAATAAATACAGTAAAATAAATAAAAATACATTACATTAAATTACATTAAATTAAATTAATAAATAAAAATTCTTAACGACAAACACCCTTAGTTATTACACTGCGTAGCAGGAACCAGCCGAAGCTCATTTGTCTCTGTATTAATTGGAAAGGTGAACATTCACATCGACGAATCTCAGATACAAAGTGTAACAATCTGCTTTCTCTACATGCATCTCTCTTTGCAATCTCTTTGTTCTGTAGCAGAAGTAGCAGACCCAGTACAGTGGTAATCAGGAAAGAGAGAGAGAGAAAGAGAGAGAGATAGAAAGAGAGAAAGAGAGAGAAAGAGAGAGAGAAGAATGGAAGAGAAGAGAGAGAGCGAGAGAGAGAGAGAGAGAAAGAGAGAGAAAGAGAGAGAAGAACGAAAGAGAAGAGAGAGTGAGAGAGAGGTGGGGGGGAGGAAAGAGAGAGAGAGAGAGAGAGAAAGAGAGAGAGAGAGAGAGAGAGAGAGAGAGAGAGAGAGAGAGAGAGAGAGAGAGAGAGAGAGAGAGAACTTCGTTTTTGCATCATTTGTCGGCAAAACCGTGTCTTACCTGTGTCAACAGTTTATCCCACTGAAGGAGTTTTCTCGGAAGGAGATGTTTAATCTATTACCCATATTAAGTAAGCAGATTTATCACATCACACAACCCATTTAAAGTACAATTGTTATATGCATCTGAACCGTTTTTGAGGATTTTGTTTTAGTATACAGTAATTCAACTTCACTCTGCAAGCCACAATCAGTCGACGACCGTTTGTTTTTTTTTGTCAGTCGGTCGCATTTTTGGTCCGTCGTTGCGAGTCTCACCTTCGTTTTTCTTCCAAAACACGTGATTTCTTAATCTCAAGAATGACAGAACCGATATTGAATTTTTTTTTCCTACCCTGATCTATACTTTAACCACCCCTCATCATTTTATGTCCTTGACTTTTGTACTTTCTCACAAAGATCAATGTGAAATGACGTCAGTTGCATCATGAAGATATTTTGGGGTGTATCTGAAAAAATTGTTGAACCGAATTTTATAAAAACATGTTTTCTTTTTTTCTTTTAGTGGCCCATCATATCTTTTTATTAAAAGCTGCTTTTCTATGATAAAAGCCTGTTACAACATCTCCGAGAAAATTAACACTTAAAAACAAAACACACACATGTTGATTCTTAAGCTAGGTGTGCTTGTGGGATTTTCACAAAATACATTTGAACGGCTTGCCAACTTGTTTCTCTTTATATTCTCCTACTCCTTCTACACCGCTTCTTCATTTTCGTCCTTTTCAGCTATAGATCAAGTAAGTGTGAAGTGAACGGGACGAGTGTTTCAGTCAGTCTGTGCAAGCTGGTGCTATCTAAAAATAGCGTAGTTACCAGATTGCTATCTCACAGACTTTCCGTTTATCCATAAAACGCCTTTGTTCTTTCTTTGTAAGAGCTTATAAACGTTTTCTTTTACTTTAAACTCGATTGATTAAAACTGTCAACTTACATTTTGTATGTGTGTTTTTGTGGGGAGGCGAGCACTGGGTGCGTCTGTGTATGTGTGTGCGTGCGTATGTGTGTGTGTGAGTGGGTGGGTTGGTGGGTGGTAGAGGGTAGGAGTGTGTGTGTGTGGATGTGCGGAGGTATAAGCCTTGAAATGGGTGACCTTGCTTTTTATGCAGAAAATTGGTGTGTTTATTAGCCACCCAGTGTTTTCCAGCCACCCACTTTTTTCTAAGTATACAGGAGTGCTCTTTTAGTGCGTGGGAGTGCAGTTGTAGTGCATGAGAGTGTTTTAAGTACAAGGGAGTGCTCTATCCGGGACGGAGAAAATCCAGGTCAATTTTCGGGAAATTGTGCAAGAAAGTTCGACCTATTCCTATTTCGTCGCCTATAGGTGACAATCTAGGTCAACTTTTGAGACGGAAAGAGCCAATTTTGCATTAGATTCTTACATTTCTAAAAGAAGTTTGCGCTCTTTCCGTCAAAAAATCACGTTCCGATTCCTACATTCTTAAATAAACCCAGTTGTGATGTATTGCAAGTATGTGTGTGTGTGTATGTGTGTGCGTATGTGTGTGAGAGAGAGAGAGTGAGAGAGGTATTCTCCGGATACTGCTTTTATTTAATAAATTTAAAGGAAGTAATTGTATTTCCAAGGACGTACTGTGAAATAGTCGGGGATAATCAGAACGAGCTAAACGTCCATCCACAGAACGGACTTTGATCAAACTTCATAGGAACCTTACCCAGGTTAATGGTCTGCCTCCCGTCCTACCATAGTTGTTCTACCGCAAAGGTCAAGGTCATTGGAGTCTTTTTTGGTTTTGCTAAACACGTTTTGCTCAATATCTCCAAAACGGCTACAGCGATTTTGTAGAGGTTTGGTATACAGCTACTTGAAATCATGCGCCATTGTTCAGTAGTAATCAGGGTGTCAGTTAATTTGTCATTCTCTCGATCATTTGTTTGACTTATCTTAAGAATAATTAAACCGAAATTCATCTTTTTTTATTTTGCGGATACTTTTACTACTGCTTTACATGTGAAATCATTCTTATTTGTAGTTTGTTTTTCAAATGTCAAGGTCATTTGGACTTCGTCATTCTCTAGACACCTTTTGCACTGTATCTAAAACTTGGCTTAACCGAGTTTGAACTATTTTTGTTATGCTTGCAGACAATTCAGATTGTGGCTTATATCTTTCCAGGCAAATATTTTACTTCGTTAGGATTGAGTCACAAAAATTAGTCACAGCACCGCCTATAAAACACTTTTCAAAATGCTTCTTTTAAAGGGCTATGTATGTGAATATTTAGAAATGCATTTGAATGGTTTGCCAACTTGCTGGGTTTTCTTCTCAGCGACGAGGTTAGAAAAAAAAGCAAGAGTTATCGACCAGTCAAACAACTTGCTTGAAGGAAAAATTATTTTAGACTGGACCCCGAGGGCTGAGACGTTTTATTCCTTATCCTACTGTCAACGATCGTTCTAATTACAAATCCATCCTTTGAGAACGTTTGCATCTCCTCCATTGATCGGTCTGTTGTCGTACCAAAACTAACATTGATATATATATATATCATTTGCTCTTTCCCATTCCTGATCTGTCCTATCACTCTGCTATACTTTCTTCTTCTTCGCTAGATCAATGACCTACCTTTTTTCTTGAAAACTCTTCCTGGACAAGACTCCTTGTTTGTGTATGAGGTCTGTTGGATCAGCTTGGGAGTGTTGGACGCTTTCTGCCGGGTGGTCACTAGGGCTTCCTATGATTGTATTATTTCGCACTATAGGCATTTTATATGTATGTGTTTTGTTGATGATTTATAATGATGGTTGTATTCTATTTTGTTTTTGTAACCGGGGTGTTCGCGTAGTTGAGGTCAACCCTCAGCCGTCCCCTGCGTGGGATGTCTTTATTGTAAAGTGACTGGCCGGTGGAGGGCGTTCAATTTTCCCACTAGGGTTGTTTCGGCAGATCTTTTATGCGGATCGGGGGTTGTCCGGTCCTGATTTGGCTCGGAAGAGTCCGCTGGACCTAAAGCAACAATAAATCAATATATATATATATATATATATATATATATATATCAATGTTAGTTTTGGTACGACAACAGACCGATCAATGGAGGAGATGTAAACGTTCTCAAAGGATGGATTTGTAATTAGAACTTAGAAATGGTCCTGATTCGGCTCTTAGCAGCCCGTTAGACCCTATAAACCATGACTAACTAACAAAATATGAGACATAATTAGGATCTCTCTCTCTCTTTTTTTTCCTCTCTCTCTCTCTCTCTAATATTCAATGTTGTGAAAGTATGCTTCGCAGAAAAAGTACACTAGACCTTTTAATAATCTGTACTGTTTTTTGACCCAAAAAACGTCCAACAGGACTTTATATTAAGAACCTTGCAATTGCTATCCAATAATTAATATCTTTATCCTGAATATTTCGAATATGTTGTGGAATATATAGCGCGATTGCACTGCAGTCATAAACGAGATGATTAACATTTTGTCCTCCACGAGTTCAGAGCAGACGATATGCTAAACTGATGACAGTCCGCGAGGAGTGTAACATTCCGTTATATAATTCAATGATAAGACTTTTTTTTCAATTATACTATGTACTTCCTTTTTTGAAAATGGTATGCCGAGCTGAATAACAGTAGTAGTACTTCCATTTTTTGCCCCTTTTTTTGCAATCCAATAAACCCAGTCATTATGATTTAATCCGCTTTGAGATGGTATCCAGCAAAAATTGAACATTTTTTCCATTTATGATTAAACTATGAATAAGATATTTAATTTCATCTATAATAGAACATCATTCCCTTCGTAATTATAATTTGAATCCAAAGTTTATCAAACTGATTTAGAGTCAACGCAAAATAATATATTGAAAAAGTGTGTAAACTAATGATTTTATTCAATGCCATAAGTATAGCAATACGTTCTGCAGTATTGAATGCGCTTTCCGTAAGAAATAAGCTCGTTAACTTTTAAGGCAGATATAATTTAACCTGCTC
>CM072524.1:6954489-6966989 GCA_036898135.1 Oncomelania hupensis | reverse complement strand
TAGGTGACTGGTCTAGCGAAGAAGAAGATAGTATAGTAGCTTGATAGAACAGAGTAGGAATGATAAAGAACAAAGGAGAAAGACAGCGACAGTGGGAATTTAAAGCACTAAATTTCCAGAAAATGGGGATACTATTTATACTGAAACCCCCGGCACCCCCACGGGGGGAGGGGTGTGGGGGGATGTAGAGGTGAGAATACAGTATATAATTAGCGTGGAAATGTAGTTTCAGTAGATTGTATTTTGTGATTCAATTTATTACTTTTAGTTGTATTTAATTTTTTTTTAAATTCTGTATTGCTGAGATGCAATGTACTGCATGAGTTCTTCATTGTGTATAATAAAGATTTGTTCACTTGACTTGACTTGACTTCGTCATTTTGTTCAAATTTAATGCTATAAATTACCACTGTTTTGTCTCATTTCTAATGTGTTCATTTTCTTTTCTACGGATCAGGGGCGAGTCCTCTTTCAACTAAGTTGTGGTCTTGATTGGGCTCTTTGCAGTCCACTGGACCCTATAAACAATGACTAACTAGCTTACCAACTAACCCTCCCACTTCTCTGTCCCCACAAATCGTGAGTTTACAAAAAGTGAAGATGATCTACTAGTTACTTATTTACTCGTTTTTATTACTACGGTATAGTCCAAAAGGACGGGACGGGAATTGGGGCAGTTCACGGACTAATATATACATTTAAAGTCAGCTGTTTGTGACTACGCATATCAAACAATGCCTGACACGTAATAATATTAGAATGTTAATAGCTGAAAAGAAAAAGCTAAATCATTGTGACGATAGTCGTTTGAAGATCTACTTACTTTGTAAAATCATACCTCACAACCTCCGAAATAACGTATTAGCACTAAGACTAAGTTCTTGAGATCACGAAATTCGTTGGCTACCATCTTAGTTTCAAAACGTCTGATGTTTTAATGATATTGAAGATGTAGTGTTGTTAACCGTGTTTTTCACCTATAAGCCAGCTCATTTAGGTACCCAAAACCACCCTGCTGTTAGGAACGTGTTAAGGTTAGGAGTAACAATTCAAGCAACATTCAAGCCAGAATGTAATAGAATAGACATCACTCCTCCCTCCTCCAACAAAAAAACCAAACACACACACTTACACACACACGGGCACGCATAAACACACATACAAACACACACCCACCCACACACACACACACACACACACACACACACACACACACGCACGCAAAATAAGAGTTAGCCTACATATTTCTTTGTAAAATAACTTTTTTTTAGAAAACATAGATTCAGATTTTGTATACCTAAATAATTAAATTAATTATATATGGTCTAGTGCCCGGCGAATTTCGTGTTCTAAATCACTTTTTTTTATTTGGCCTCAGTGTGTAGTGCATGTAGGATTCTCTTTGATAGTCTTCTGTCTGAATCAGCGTAATTGCGTCACTTAACCCTTTCAATTATTTTAAGTTGGCCAGTTAGCGTCGTGATAGCACGCCGAAATTACTTATAGTGCGAAGCAAACGAGCCTGGATTCGATTCCCGCAAAGAGAGTAAACTAATTAACTTAGGTCTGAGGCTAATTAGATCACTTACTCATTTGGATGAAAGTTACATCAAACTGAGGTTTAGTTTAGTGTGCACATGCTTGTTGTTTCACCGTATTGGATTTAAAAGATCCTGACTCTCATGTCCTAGACGAGTGAGTGCTAGAAACGCCAATACCCCCAGCATGCACTATATTTAAGATCCTGTTCTCTCCATGTCCTGGGTACCGCTGCTCTTCGGGTTACCGTTGCCTTCGTTGAAAATGTAGGTTGCATTAATTCGTCAGCATGGCCGAAGAATAAAATTTAAAAAACAACTCTTTACCACCCCTCCCTTACCCTCCTTCCCATTTGAACTCTGCCTCAATTTTTTTTTAAAAATCCAAATCCTAATCCAAGTTCAAATGAGCACAGACTCCCGTAAGACCATTGCAATATTACACGTGCGTCCGAAGGAAAGGTATTTCTTCAGCATTCCAATACTAACATAAGGAAGTTGTCCTTTTCCAAAAGAGTTGATACTAACTGGAATAATCTCTCCGTTTCACTTAAGAATGCACCAAGAAAAGAACACCATACTAAAGTACCAGAACGTTTAAAAAAGAAACCAGATAGAAATATTTCCAGGGTTTTAAAATATGTTTTATTGCTTGAAATTCTTAGGAAAATGTCCAACGGACCCACTGAGGTATTGCCAAGTTAAGGAAGAGGCATTTACAAAGACTTCTTGGCCAGTTTTGTCCCCACACTACTACTACTACTACTACTACTACTACTACTACTACTACTACTACTACTACTACTACTACTACTACTACTACTACTACTACTACTACTACTACTACTACTATTTATTCCGTAAATACGGTAATAAAATTTTTCACCCTATAATAATAATGTAAGCCTATATTATTTGTTTATAGAATTATAAGCTGTATGGCTTATGGGCACTCGCCTATGAGTCGTGTGCTATACACAGCAATCTGTAATAAATAATGGGCATTGCTCTTTTCTGCTCTCGGCTGTCATCGAAAGGGTTAAGAACCAGAGTTTGTGGAAAAGTAACATAAAAGTATTGGCTGGTGTGAGAGTTTGAATGATGCAAATCTTGGACAACATTACAACTAGCTAGGTAAGAGGCTAAAAAAAAAAGATTGCATATTTTAACATATATTAATTTGCCGGCAACTTCCGAGTTAAGGGAAAGGATAGGATAGGACCGTAGTGTGTGCGTTGTTTCGCAGCCGTTACGGCAAATTAAACAAATATAGTTATTACGGGAGATGAGTTTGTAAGATGTTATTTAAAGAGCCAAGGAAAGAACGTTCTTATTAGCAGAATGTAAATCACCATTGTTTGTATGGCAGAGACATTTAGAACATTGTAACTATACGAACTATGTGACCATTTTCAAGCACCAGAAACGGTGAAAACCAACCAAAGAAATACATTCTACGAACCAGTGGTGAAAAAACTCAACAAATGCATGAAACAAGCCATTGACAATATAAAGAAGGGGTGCAGTTGTTTTTTTTTAATTCAGTGGCAAAAAATGGTGTTCATTTGCAATCCGATGAATAGTTTAGAAGTCAAAAGTGTTGATACAATTGTAGACACGAGTACTGAGTGCTAGTGCGACAGTAACTGCGCGACTAACAACAAACTGATTGTGTTGTGAAATACGAATGGTCGAGATGTCACTAGAGATGACCAAGAGAAACAGCATGAACAGCAGCAGCAACAGCAGCCTCAGCTGCAGCAGCACCAGGCTCAACAGCAGCAACACTAGTATTAGCCGCAGCAGTAGTGGTAGAGCGAACAAGAACAGCGGCAACAGCAACAACAACAATAATGACACTAATACCACTTCCTTCGCTACTAGGATTAAACACAATATAAGCAACAAAAGCAGCAGAAACGGCAACAATAACAGCAACAAGAACAACAGTAGCAGCAACAACAAAACTTTGAGTAACCGCAGTGACGACAACAACAACGCCACCATCGACAGCGCAAACACCAATGCTAGTCAGTATGTCTCTTTGACTTCAGAGAGCGCGTGTGAACGTTATACGTCATGTAGATGGACTCTGGCGTATTTGGGCAGTGTTATGACGTTGTTGGTCTTCCTGTTACGTCACTGCATCTCCATGGCTGTCGTCTGCATCGCAAACCTAGAGCCTAGCGTCGTCATTGCCGTTAGCAACGACAGCACAAACGGTACACGCGGAATTGGTGACAATGGTGAAGGCCACAAGGTAAGGAATGGAGGGAACTTGCACGCTAAAATGTACACGATGATGATGATGATGATGAGGACGAGGAGGAGAAAAGGAGGAAGAGGATGAGGAGGAAAAGGATGATGATGACGGCGGTGATGATAAGTATGACGATGATGATGATGATGATGATGATGATGATGATGATGATGATGATGATGATGATGATGATGATGATGGTGGTTAAAAGAAGAAGAAGAAGAAGAAGAAGAAGAAGAAGAAGAAGAAGAAGGAAGAAGAAGAAGAAGATGATGATGATGATGATGATGATGATGATGATGATGATGATGATGATGATGATGATGATGATGATGATGATGATGATGATGATGATGATGATAGAAGGAGAAGTGTAGGAGGAGGAGGAAAAAGAAGAAGAAAAAGAAGAAGGAGAAGAAGATGTTGATGATGTTGATGATGAAGAAGATGATGATGATGTTGATGATGATGATGATGATGATGATGATGATGATGATGGTGATGCTGCTGTTGCTGCTGCTGCTGATGATGATGATGATGATGATGATGAAAAAGAAGGTAAGATAACAATTTTATTTAACAAATGTAAAAGCACTGGGTATGCTTTTTTACATCTTGCCCTTGGGGCTTGCAACAATAACAATTAGTATAACTAAATAACTTTATAACAATATCATCATAATAATATTATCATAACAAAATAATCAAAATTTGCAACCACCTACACACACACACACACACACACACACACACACACACACACACAAACGCGCGCACTCAAAACTTAACGTATATAAAACTATCTAATGAATGTTATGAATGTAGAACTCCTAGTTAATGAACTAATTTAATGTGTTGTAAAAGATTTTTTTAAAGATTTGTGTTTAGTGACTGCATTGCGGAGAACTTCTGGAAAGTTATTCCATAAAGTGGAGCCTGAATATGATAAAATGGTTTTAAACAGATCGATTCTTGGAAATGGGATATTTAGTTTGGTAGAAAATCAGCTTTCTAGAAAAAAAATGAAGAAAATAGGAGGATGCGTCACCAGAAAGGTTCTTGTGTATGAAAATCCCTTTATTAAAACGTTAATTTGTTGGCAAGTGGTCGTTTGTTGATCTGCTCGTAATCATTGAGAGAGGTTTTGTTTTTAAGAATAACCATTTTAATTGCACGCTTATGAATCCTGATCCCCCGTTGGGGTGCCGGGGGTTTCAGTATAAATAGTATCCCCACTTTATGGAAATTTAGTGCTTTAAATTCCCACTGTCACTGTCTTTCTCATTTGTTCTTTCTCATTCCTGCTCTGTTCTATCAATCTGCTATACTATCTTCTTCTTTGCTAGACCAGTAACCTACCTTTTTTCTTCAAAACTCTTCCTGGACAAGACTCCTTATTTGTGTGTGAGGTCTGTTGGATCAGCTTGGGAATATTGGACACTTTCTGCCAGGTGGTCACTAGGGCTTTCTATGATGTTATTATTTAGCAATGTAGGCATTTTATATGTATGTGTTTTGTTGATCATTTATAATGATGTTTGTATTCTATTTTGTTTTTGTAAACGGGGGTTCGATAAATTAGAGTAAAGCCTCAGCGTCCCCTCCGTGGGATGTCTTTATTGTAAAGTGACTGGCTGGTGGGGAGTAATCAGTTTTACCACTTTCATGAGATCTTTTATGCGGATCAGGGGTTGTCCGGTCCTGATTTGGCTCGGAAGAGTCCGCTGGACCTAAAACAATAATCATGTAATGTAATGTTATGAATCCTGAATAAAGTCTTCATGGCGTTGCTACTAGCAGAATACCAATTATTTGAAGAATAATCAATTAATGGTTGAATATGTCCAAACAGAATTGTTTACGAGAACGCAGATTTTTTTTTAAATCCTTGATAGTTGACAAGTTTTTCTGGAAATAATTTTAGTTACATTTAAAATATATTTAACCAAGACAAATTATTGTCTAATGTCATGCCAAGAAGTTTATGACTTTATAATTCTTTACCTGTTTTGTTGCAAAGCTTTAGGGGAGGGCGTTTCATAAATAACTTTGCCTTTTTTGTCTACTTGTAATTAGCATGGATTTAGTTTTGTCTGGATTAAGTGTCAAGTGATTAAATTCAGTTCACTGTTGTAGTTCATTTGCCCCTTTTTTGCAAACGGGAGGCTAAATTACGCATTACTGTCTTCTTGGAGTGTAATGTGGTGTAATCCGCAAAAGTTCACGAAGCACAAATATGTAGAGGAAGATTATGTAAATATACAGAAAATAATTAAGGTCCTAAAATCGATCCTTGAGCTTCAAATTGTGATTTTGGGTTTTTAATGAAAACGCAAACTCTCTGTCAGAAATAAAGATTTTAGCTGATCAATTAAAGCTAATACCATATAATTGTAATTTACGTAACAGGATGGCATGGTCAATTACATCAAAAGCTTTTATCATTAATATTATTAAGCCATTCTTCGATCATAGATATAACGGCTATATGACAAGACTGCTTACCTCTGAAATCAGATTGATTTTCATGTAACATGTTGTTTTTTGATTGATCTAGATTATGGTTGTTAATGTGTTTTTTAAGCGGCTTAGATATGATAGAAAGAATCGAAATGGGTCTATGATTTTAATGGGTCAGAACTATCACAAGACGTAAAAAGCCGAATAATTTAGTTTGATTAAAACATGACAGGAAAACAAAATCCAGACGATGGATCTGGCACTGTCCCAGCAGGGAGCATCACAACCAGTTTGACTACATCAGGATCAAGACACGCTTCAAACCAAGCGTCAGCATTGGCAGGACACGCACTTTTTCAGGAGCAGACATCGGAAGTAACCATGATCGCGTGATGGTGTTTTTCCGGCTCCCCTTCAAGAAAGTAAACATAGAAAAGTTTCGACCTAGACAAACTGCAAGAACCAGGGGTGGCTGAAATATTCCAAACCACAATTGGAGGGAAATTTGCACCACTGCTCATTTTGGGAGCTGGTGAAGTAGATGTCAACACCATGACCACCACCTTCAACTAAGCTGTGACAGATGCGGCCAATGAGATCCTTGGCAAGCACCGGCCAAAAAAGAAACCGTGGATCACACCTGAACTTTTGAACCTGTGTGACAAAAGAAGAGAGATGAAAAAGAAAAAAGAACACCGCTGATGCCGACCAAAAAAACAATAGTGACATCCGAATAGGCATGCGCACAGCAAAAGAGAACTGGTTAGAAGATCAATGCCAGGAAATAGAGAGCAGTCTGAACAAGAATCACAGCATGAAGTCTTACCAGACTGTGAAGCGGCTGACAAGTGTTAAACAGCCCAAGGTCTCCACAACCCAAAGCAAGTCTGGCATATGCCTTACAGAAGAACAAGAAGTCTTGGATAGATGGACGGAGTACTGCTGTGAGCTTTACAACCACACACCAAACGGAGACCCATAAGTTCTAGCACATCCCCAGAACAGAGAAGAAGAAGAAATCCTCCCAATTCTATGAGAAGAAGGTGAGAGGCAGTAGTGCAACCGCTGAAGAAGGGGAAGTCCGCGGTAGTGGACAAAATACCCGCGCAATTGCTTCAAGCAGGAGTCGAGGAGAAGCGATGATTGACGCCCTCAGCGTTATCTATAACAAGATCTGGCAGAGTGGGGAGTGGCCCAAACCATGGAACCAATCGCTTGTCATCACTCTTCCCATACACACAAAAAATCTTCAGGATTGTGAAAATTACCGCACCATCAGCCTCATCAGCCATCCCAGCAAAGTCCTGCTGAAAATAATACTCAACAGGTTGAAACCCCAAGCTGAACAAATCATAACTGAAGAACCAATAGGATTTAGGGTAGGGCGAAGTACCATGAGCAGATTTTCAACCTCAGAATAATCTGCGAGAAATACCTACAGCACCAACAACGCGTTTGACCGAGTCTGGCATGCAGCTCTGTGGGCAACCATGAAAGTGAACAACATCAGCCCTAACATTAATGAAGTCATCAAAAACCTGTATGACAAGGCTACCAGTGCAGTCTTTCACAACAGCGTCATCGGGAACTGGTCCAGAACAACAATCGGCGTGTGTCAAGGACGCCTACTCTCTCCAACACTCTTCAACATTTTCATAGAGCGCATCCTGTCAAATGCCCTTGCATATCACGAAGGCACAGTCATCATAGGGGGTAGAAAAATCTCCAACCTCTGTTTTGTGGATGACATTGATGGATTGCCTGGAGAGAAACAAGAACATGGACAGCTGGTACAGAGGCTTGACACCACCTCCAGAGCCTTTGGAATGGAAATAAGTGAAAAGAAGACCAAAATGATGCCCAGCAACACCAATGGCATCAATTCGGACATCAAAGTCCAAGGCCAATCCCTCAGCTTAACACGTTGCATACTTTCAACAATGGGTCCTGACATGAAATCCTCTCCAGGATCGCACATACAACTGCTGTCCTGACAAGGCTGAAGCCCATTTGGAAAGACAAGATCATCAGTCTACGTTCCAAGGTAAAGCTGCTGCGCTCCCTTGTCATCTTCATTTTCCTGTGCGCTTGCGAGGCATGGACCCTCGCGAAAGACCTGCAGCAAATAATGCAGGGTATGGAGATGAGGTGCTACAGAAAACTTCTGGGCATTTCCTATACCCAGCACATCACGAACGATGAAGTCCGACAGATCATCACGCAAGCCATTGGGCAACCCGATGACCTGCTCACAGTGGTGAAGAAACGGCGGCTTCGATGGTGTGACCACGTCACCAGAGCATCAGGCTGTGCAAAGACCATCCTGCAGGGCACAGTGCTGGGGAGGGGAGGAGAGGGGGAGGAGGGAGACAGAAAAAGAGGTGGGAGGACAACATTCGAGAATGGACTGGCTTGACACTGAGCGAAGCCCTGAGGGTTGCTGGGGACGGGGAGGGATGGAGTGCGCTGGTTAAGCGATCATCTGTGGTGCCCCAACGGCTTTCGAATTGCGGGATAGGATAGGATAGGATAGGATAGGATAGGATAGGATAGGATAGGATATTATGTCTTTTACTGCTTTATACAAACTTTAAGTTTGAAAGTTGTTTTAGCATACCATCAAGAACATTATTATTATTATTATTATTATTATTATTATTATTATTATTATTATTATTATTATTATGAGATCATCAGGCCTTGCAAAGACCATCCTGCAAGGCACAGTGCGAGGAGGTAGAAGAAGAGGGAGACCGAAAAAGAGGTGGGATGACAACATTCGAGAATGGACTGGTTTGACACTGAGCGAAGCCATCAGGGCTGCTGAGGACAGAGAAAGATGGAGTATGCTGGTTAAACGATCATCTGTGGCGCCTCTACGACCTCCGGGTTACGGGACAGTATAGGATAGGATAGGATTATTATTATTATTATTATTATTATTATTATTATTATTATTATTATTATTATTATTATTATTATTATTATTATTATTATAATATTTGCCGACCTTACGTTTTTTTTTCCCTCTCCAGTACATCCCCGCTGACGTACAAGGCGTCGTGCTGTCATCATATTACTACGGTTACGTCATGTCACCGTTTGTCGGCGGCATGATTGCCGAGAGGTTCGGCGGCAAACGCGTGCTGACCGTTGCCATGGTTTTATCGGCCATCTTGACCCTTTTGACCCCACTCGGCATTCGCTACAGTGCGGCCTTGACCGTGGTATTTAGAGTGTTGCTTGGTTTGTCGGCGGTGAGTAAGCTTTTACGCCTCTCTGCCTCTGTCCTTCTTTTTCTCTCTCACTCATTCACTCGCTCTCTCTCTCCCTCTCTCTCTCCCTCTCTCTTTCTGTCTGTTTGACTGTGTATTCCTTTGTTCGTACCGATCTAACCCTTCACCCCTCCCCTTCAAATCCGAATCACCAACTTCAAACTTTAACCTCAAACCCCTACTTCTCTACCAACCCTTCTTAAACCCCCTCCCCCCCCCCATCTTCCCTGCTCCCACCGTCCACCCAGCGCGCTCCTACCCTCCCCCCTTCTTTCCCCCGGAACGCCCGAGAAAAAGTTAAATATTAATAATTATTAAGACGATGTATAGAGGCTGTAGATGAATTGTTTTGGGTGGCATAAAGAATAGATGGATGGATGGATGTATGATGATGATGTTGATGGTGATGATGAGGCTGGTAACGACCTTCCCAATCATAAAGATGGTGAGGAGGAGGAGATTGGCGACGACCTTCACATTCATGATGACGATGATGATGTTGGCGACGAACTTCACATTCATGATGACGATGATGATGTTGACGACGAACTTCACATTGATGATGATGATGATGATGATGATGATAATGATGACGATGCTGCCGCTGCTGCTGCTGCTGATAATGATGATTCATTTCCTTATCCCTCTCTCTTTTGTAGTAGATAGATAGATAGATAGATAGATAGATAGATAGATAGATAGATAGATAGATAGATAGATAGATAGATAGATAGATAGATAGATAGATAGATAGATAGATAGATAGATAGATAGATAGATAGATAGATTATGTGAAGCCCTATGCACACCAGCTCAATACCTATGTGAGCAGCACTGTTTAGTGCCTCCACATTTTGCTGGCTGCGGGCTATTTATAGCTTGCCTGCACCCTCCTTTCCAATGACAGGAAAGGAAAAGGAGCATCGGCGAAACTATTTATAGCTAGCCTGGCTGACCTAACCTCAAAACTAAAAAGCTTTGGTTGAGTCGGTGTGTATGAGCTCTAGTCAATAAGAGCGCTGTGTAAATGTTTATTATTATTATTATTATTATTATTATTATTATTATTATTATTATTATTATTATTACGACCATGCTGATGCTGATGGTGATGGTGAGGTGATTCCTATCCTATCCTGTACCGTAACTCGGAGGTCGTAGGGGCACCACAGATGATCGTTTAACCAGCGTACTCCATCTTTCTCTGTCCTCAGCAGCCCTGATGGCTTCGCTCAGTGTCAAACCAGTCCATTCTCGAATGTTGTCCTCCCACGTCTTTTTCGGTCTCCTTCTTCTTCTACCTCCTTGCACTGTGCCTTGCAGAATGGTCTTTGCAAGGCCTGATGATCTGGTGACGTGGCCATACCATCGGAGTTTCCGTTTTTTCACCACTGTGAGCAGGCAATCGTGTTGTCCAATGGTTTCTGTGATGGTCTGTCGGACTTCGTCATTGGTCATGTGTTGGGTATAGGAAATGCCCAGAAGTCTTCTGTAGCACCTCATCTCCATGTTTTGTATTCGTCGTTGTAGATCTGCTGTGAGGGTCCTGTGATGCTGTGATGGTGATTTTGTTTGTTGTTTTTTTTTGTCCAGGGAGTCTGTGTGCCAAGTATGGTCACTATGTGGTCTCATTGGGCTCCCAAAGGAGAGAAAGCCAAACTTCTGACTATTACGTTCGCAGGTTTGTAGAATGTTTAAAGATCCAGTAGAATTGCATTTAACCTTAATTTAACCCCCGTACCCTGAATAATACACAATTCGCATAGAATAGTCGCTTTCGGTGTAAGGGACATAATCGAGTACACTTTGAATCCAACCTTACACGTTTGTTTCCCTTGCATTATCATGACTACACACACGCTTTCGTTAATTTCCTTACCCCATCTCATTGTAGTCTAATTATTGTGAATGAAATATGTACAGGTTGGCACCGGAGGGGATGACAGCACAAGCGTACAGTACAGTTTACATTTAAATGTTCCATGATATGTAGGTTAACATTTTTGTATCCTCCACAACTCAAAATGGACGTGTAATGGGATAACATCTTAAATCTTGAATTTCATTGGTGTTTTTATTGACTTGGTTTGCAGATTTTACTCTTTTGTCGGCAATGAAACGAAACACAAGTTTGTATGTTTTTTAAGATTTCCAACTTTGAAA
Organism: Oncomelania hupensis; assembly: GCA_036898135.1. Classification (NCBI taxonomy): domain Eukaryota; kingdom Metazoa; phylum Mollusca; class Gastropoda; order Littorinimorpha; family Pomatiopsidae; genus Oncomelania; species Oncomelania hupensis. Next base: position 6,955,293 of record CM072524.1, on the reverse strand, counting down.
CACGTTCGTATATATTTAAAAAGCAGTAAATATTGGTAGATAGATTAAAGTCCCACGTCACATAATTATAGCGAATAGGGGACTGGGAAAGGAGGGGGGAGGGGGGGGGAAAGGAGTCATATTAAAAATATAAATATTGTACATCAGTTATATTTATGGGTGTCAAATGTTCCTTTGGCAGATGATTTAGTAGTAAGCTTAACTATTTATTTTTGTATGCGTCTATTCAGGCAGCAGTACAGGCAGCATCGTGGCTTATCTGATATCCGGATTTCTCTGTGGTATACCTGTGGATGAAGGCTGGCCATTCATCTTCTACGTCTATGGTCAGTTGGGTTATATAACTACGTATCTATATTACACTGTATAGGAAGAGAGAGCTTTCCTAACACTGGATGATCATGTGGAAAGGAACTACCATATCGACCATATTTGCGGCTAGCAAAAATGTAGGCTTATTAAAAGCAGGAGGAGTAGGTTGGAGACAGAGAAGAAGTGGGAGTGGAGTGGTAAGGGAGGAGGGCGGTGGAGGAGGTGAGGACCTGACCTATAAGGGTTTATACTTTCGTGTCACTCAGACGCGCGCGCGCACACATACACACACACACACACACACACACACCCACACCCACCCACACACACACACACCCAAGTATGTAGAACACCAAAACTGGGTTTTACTAAGAATGTAGGAATCGGAAAGTGATTTTTAGACGGAAAGAACGCAAATTTCTTCTAGAAATGTAAGAATCTAATGCAAAATTGGCTCTTTCCGTCTCCAAAGTAAGTTGACCTAGTTCGTTT
>CM072524.1:6934489-6949489 GCA_036898135.1 Oncomelania hupensis | reverse complement strand
TGGTCTAACTTATGGAATTTATATTTTAATGTTGACAAATGCAAAGTGTTACATGCTGGTCAAAATGATCTGAACATAAATATGAAATTATTGTTGGGAACAATGTTCGACATATAACGTGTGAAAACGAGAAAGACTTGGGGGTTCCCTTTGATAAATCATTTTCTTTCGATCTCCTCATCCAGAACAGTGTAATCTAACCAAAGCTAACAGAATGATTGGGGTCATAAAAATAACCTTCCGTTTCTTAGATAAAGATTGTTTGTGTAAATTGTATAAGTCCCTTGTTAGGCCTCACCTCGAGTATGCTAAGATAGTTTTGTAGCCATATTTAAAGTGACAATCAGTCACCATAGAGAGAGTGCAAAGACGAGCGACTAAACTGATGAAGGAATGCAATAAAAGACTTACTCTGACAGTCTTAAGTACCTTGACTTACCCTCTTTACGAGGTCTAGATTAAGAGATGAATTGATTCAAATGTACAAAATCTATAACAATCTTGATCATCAGGTTGATTTTTTTCAGAACGGCGTACTATCCTCCGTACCGTTTGTTGTCCGACTTGTGATGAGTGCTTTCTTTGCCGTCCTGTCCGACCATCTTAACTCAAGTGGACGACTTTCCGTCACCAAAAGCCGAAAGCTGTTCCATTCTATCGGTCAGTTTTTAATGAACTTAATTAATTAATTAATTAATTTGTATATTTATTTACGTATTTGTTTTATTTATTTTAATTTGTTTTATTGTGTGTTTTTTTAAATATATATTTACAGTAGAAAACTTTTCAGTTCTATTGGTCAGTTATTTATTTTATTTATTTATTTGCTCGCGGTACGGGATTTTGCCTCTCTGGCTAATTTTGTGCTAATTGCTAATCGTATTTTATTTAAGTATAATGCGTGAAAGACTAATGAATAATATGCCAAATATATATCAGCGTAAACACGGAAATACGACCTTTCTACTGACGTAACAATATCGGATCTATCTACTACGAAATAAAAATAATATGCAATTTAAGAGGGAGTTGGTTGCTACTCTTAAGGGTGTCACGGCTCTAAACTCAGAATAACTCTTAAATTTAATAAAATTATAAATGATAATAATAATGACAAAGAAACAACGTCTCCTCTTTCCAACGATATGTAATATAGCATGGTTACTATTATGGATTCAGACTATGACGGACTAAATTAGAAAACTCCTAAAACATCAGCAACATTTACATCCGGAATCTTCTCTTCTGTTTCTCTTCCGATTTGTATGTCCCTATCCTATCCTATCCTATCCCGTCCCGTAACTCGGAGGTCGTAGGGGCACCACAGATGATCGTTTAACCAGCGTACTCCATCCTTCCCTGTCCTCAGCAACCCTGATGGTTTCGCTCAGTGTCAAACCAGTCCATTCTCGAATGTTGTCCTCCCACCTCTTTTTCTGTCTCCCTCTTCTTCTACCTCCTTGCACTGTGCCTTGCAGGATGGTCTTTGCAAGACCTGATGATCTGGTGACGTGGCCATACCATCGGAGTTTCCGTTTTTTCACCACGAGAATTTAATACTAAGTCTAATGGTTATGTGCTTTAAGGGATTTGAACAGTATATCTCAAGTAACTGCACACAGCTTGTTTAAACCTAACAGCGACAGAGTAAGGCCTACGTATCGTATGGTCAGAAATTCTTGAAGCCAGCACGGCTACATTTATTCCTCAACCGTGCGAGCGAATTTTTGGTCGTCTGATTTTGGAATATTTTCTTCAGGTTGCCTAGTTCCCGCGGCAGTGTTGATAGGGGTAGGGTACCTAGATCCGGCACAAGGCTATATGGCCGTGTCTCTGATGGTGGTGGTAGCGGCGTTTCAGGCTGCCTGCATGGTGGGCTTCCGGATCAACCACTTGGATATTGCTCCCAGGTAGGCTTGTAGAAAGGAAAAGGCCCATTTCTGGTTGTTATGGACAATATACTTGAATTGTATTGTATTATGTGTTATTGTATTATTATAATTATTGTCTCTCCCGCTCCCCTAACCCTTTCCCCCCACCTAACCCTCCCTTTCCCCATTCCCTCCACCCACCCCCTTCACTCTCTACAATGCGGGGCGTCATTCTACTGGGGAAGTACTAATAACTATACTATAGCTAATAAGTCTAATAACGATCTCCCTGCCTTTACATTACATGTTTGAGTGGTAGGTTTCGATGTGTGTTTGTTGTGTATGTGAGCGTGTACGTTGGTACAGATTGCCATGCTTTGAGCCTGACTGGTGTTTATGCATAAGTGTGTATATATTTCATTTAGTAGTAGTAATAGTAGTAGTAGTAATAGTAGTAGTAGTAGTAGTAGTAGTAGTAGTCTGTTGATTATTTGTTCGCAGATTTGCTGGTTCCATCTCTGGCATCACAGTCAGTCTGGCTACCATTGCCAACATCATCTGTCCTCTAATTGTATCTCCTATTATCGCTGATGTTAGTAAGATAAAAACGATAGCAAAAGTCATGGTGTGCAAGGTGATGGTGTAATGATGATGATGAAAAATAAGAAAAAGAAGAAGAAGAAGAAGAAGAAGAAGAAGAAGAAGAAGAAGAAGAAGAAGAAGAAGATGATGATGATGATGATGATGATGATGATGATGATGATGATGATGATGATGATGATGATGATGATGATGATGATGTGGTGTTGATGGTGGCTTGGCTTTGATGATGATGATGATGATGATGATGATATTACATTACATGATTATTGCTTTAGGTCCAGCGGACTCTTCCGAGCCAAATCAGGACCAAGATGATGATGATGATGATGATGATGATGATGAAAAAGAAGACATGATGATGAGGAGGAGAAGGAGGAGGAGAATTACAATAATTCTAATGAAAATGGTGTATTGGCTTTGGTGATGATGATGATGATGATGATGATGATGATGATGATGATGATGATGATGATGATGATGATGATAAAGGTATGTTGATGATGATGATGATGATGATAAAGGTATGTTGATGATGATGATGATGATGATGATGATGATGATGATGATGATGATGATGATGATGATGATGATGATAGAGAAGAAGAAGAAGAAGAAGAAGAAGAAGAAGAAGAAGAAGAAGAAGAAGAAGAAGAAGAAGAAGAAGAAGAGAATGATTTGGGTTTGAAATAGGCTACGACCCAAGGGTGATGCAGTAGTGTTGTGTGGTTTGGGCACAGGCTAGCAATGTTTCATGTTAAGCAACGTCAGGACGGGTTAGTACATGGATGGGTGATCATGCTTGGAAGGCAACCACCGATCAAGGAATAAAACCAACGCGAGACATATCCCAGTCCACCCAGCTGTGAATGGGTACCTGGATCTGTTTGAGCCGTGGAAGGTAAAGCAGCGAGGGAGAGGAGAGAGCACCCGCCCTCATTAAGCTGGCCTAGAGAAAAAGGAGGTACCAAGCGCCTCTCTCTCTCCCCAACGATCAAAAGGTTACGGGAATACTTTTACCTTTTAAAAACAAAAACAAATACCCCCCCCCCCTCTCCCCATTATGCACACTTCCATAGCATGGTGCTCAGTGCGGTTTCGTTTACAAGATTTTCTTCTGTCGCCTACTGACAGAAACAACAAGGGAGCTGGAAAGTAGTGTTTTTCATCTCCTCCGCCATCACCGCTTTCAGCTCCGTCCTCTTCGCCATCTTCGGCAGCGGTGAAGAACAAGACTGGGCCAAAGAGAAATTGAGCTCCATTCGAGCAGCCAGCTGGGTCGTGACGCCTGACCAAGAGGACGGCACGCCGCCTGAACACGAAGATGGCGACGCTTCCAGTTCCGTGGTCGTCCTGTCAAGATCGAGATCGAGCGTCGTAGGATTCGTCATAGACGGTGAGACGCACGGTGCCGCGAAAAGCGGTAATAATGATTTAAACGTTAAAGGTGACGACGGTGCAACAACTTCTTCAGATGAAGCTCCTGCAGACGTCGCTTCTCGTGTGACGTCATTCCAAACTGACGGGGTCGCATCCGAACGTTTGCAGCGCTACGCTGACGTGGACGACGTGGAAATGAGTGACGTCACTGCGTTGGAAGATGACGTTACTACTTCGTCTGACTGTGGTGGAAGGCTGAATGTAGCGTACGACCCTTCTGAAAACTGATGTTTGATATTAACAGTTTAGATTGACACTTCAGAAATAATGACCGCACTTTCCATGCTACAATGGTGTAAGGTTTATTTATTTATTTAATCGGCGAGCGTTCTAATAAACTTCTGCTAAAAGTGCTAAGTGGCTTCCACCCCCCACCCCCACCTTAAAATACAGGCACGGCCGCTACCTACAACAACAACAACAACAACAACACCAAATTAAAAATGAAAACAGCATAACGTGACCTACAATTTCCAAAGCGTTGTTACAGTCAATAAGCCAGGGAATATAATGTTATGAACCTGTGGTCTGAAGTGACGCTCAATGACTGCAGTAGGAGGCCTTTCACCTCAGTGATGAGGTATAATAAGCTCCTCCACAACTACACCATCTAGTGTAAAGGATTTGGTGGAAGAATTTATTTATATCATCATGGTTGATTTTTTCCCTCAACACCGATTTTCATCATTTAGTTCAAGGGAGCTAAATCTCTAACGCCACACCATCTACAAAGTTGCTGTGAATTTTTGCATGCAGTTTTGTCCCTTGCATTATGTCGCTTTTGAAGCTTCCGTCGCCATGTGTGCAAGCTTTCATGCTAAGTTATGATTATGTAATAATTATGCAATTTACTTAACAGAAAAAAAAGAAATAATGAACGAATTAATTAATTGTTGACATGTGGACAGTGTGTTTTTAAACGGGACGGTATGTTTTTTCAACAGACTTATTTTCATTAAACTATTTTACATATTTCTGCTGGATGCTGGAGTAGATTTTTCTTTGTGGATTTTCTTTGTGATATTCTTCAACTATAACTTTGTTTGCTGTTAAAAACTAATATCGTCCTTAAAAAACATCAACACATAATTGTATTGTCGTGCAGATTAATCTGTTGACGTTGACAATTTTTTCTAGAAGAATATAATGACTGTCTTTGCTAATAAATATATTCATGTCGTCGTCGTCATCGTTGTTATTGTTGTTGTTGTTGTTGTTGATGTTCTTCTTCTTCTTCTCCTTCTTCTGTTTACAAATTGCCTATTCTTCTTCTTCTTCTTCTTCTTCTTCTTCTTCTTCTTCTTCTTCTTCTTCTTCTTCTTCTTCTTCTTTTCTTCTTTCTTCTTCATCTGCATCTTCTTTTTCTTCTTCTTCTTTGTACAAATCTGGTATACTTCTTCTTGTTCTTCTTCTTCGTGTTCTTCTTGTTGTTGTTGTTCTTCTTCTTTCTTCTTCATCTGCATCTTCTTCTTCTTTCTACACATTTGCTATACTTCTTCTTGTTCTTCTTCTTCTTGTTCTTCTTGTTCTTTTTGTTCTTGTTGTTCTTTTTGTTCTTCTTCTTCTTCAACTTTGGTTAATCTGGCGATTACGAATTGATACAACTTCTAATCTTCTTCATCTTCCTCTTACTCCTGCTCCTCCCCTCCTCACACTTGTCCTCATCCTCCTCACCCCTATCCTCCTGTTAGTTCTCCTCCTCCTCTTTCTTCTTCTTGTTCATCTTTTTTTCTTCTTGTCCTGTACCTCAGTGGATAGTCAGCTGGTTTTCAAAGTCAAAGTCAAATTCAAGGTCAAAGTATAGGTCAAAGTCAAGGTCAGGGTTAAGGTCAAATTCAAAGTCAATGTCAAAGTCAAAAGTCAAAGTCAAAGTCAAAAGCGCTTTATTCCATAAAACCCCACGGGGCACGTGGATAAAAAAAAAAAAATAAAATAATAAACATGGAATAATTTTATGAAAATCATAAAATACAATATAAAATACATATGTACATATATTATAAGAATAAAAGTTAATCTCTTACACACTGGCGTTCTAGAAGACACATAATAAACATTTATAAAATACACGTTCATTATTATCATCCGACACAAGCATACTACATTAAACTTATGTCCACACAATCTGATCACAACTCGCACGCACTCTCTCGCAAGATTGGGTGATGAAGAAGGGGAGAGGCGGGTACAAACTGGTATTGAATATACTATTATTACTATCATCAATATTACGGATCATTCGATCTCGAAGGTCACGGGTTCGAAACCCCCGTGGGGCGAACCTACGTGATTTAGGTACAAGGCTTTTCAGAACACAGAGGGTTTTCTCAGAGTACTTCAGTAAACTCCCTCTCTTGAATAATGGTATTCGAGACAGTCTGTCTAAAAAAAATGATGTTCTGTCCTGACTTCTGTAATAGCGAACTCATCAGATCGCCGCGTTTCAAGTTCGATTGAAGAAAAGGCGGGTGATAGCATCCTGTCTTCTTCTTCTTCTTCTTCTTCTTCTTCTTCTTCTTCTTCTCCTCCTCCTCCTCCTCCTCCTTCTTCTTCTTCTTCTTCTTCTTCTTCTTCTTCTTCTTCTTCTTCTTCTTCTTCTTCTTCTTCTTCTTCTTCTTCACCTCATACACATTGGTCGAAGGCTACCAGAAGCCTTCTTCTTCTTCTTCTTCTTCTTCTTCTTCTTCTTCTTCTTCTTCTTCTTCTTCTTCTTCTTCTTCTTCTTCTTCTTCTTCTCCTCCTCCTTCTTCTTCTTCTTCTTCTTCTTCTTCTTCTTCTTCTTCTTCTTCTTCTTCTTCTTCTTCTTCTTCTTCTTCTTCTTCTTCTTCTTCTTCTTCTTCTTCTTCTTCTTCTTAGTTTATCGGGCGGAGAAAGAAAAAGAGGTGCCTGTACTGATTAATATTCCGGAAGAATTATTCCCCGCAAGTACATATTTTTGTTCATTTTGTCATTAATTTCTTCTCCCACTGCTAGAGGGAATGAAAGTAAATTAAAAGTATGTTCCCCGCGACATTTACACTCGCACTCTCCGATATTCAGTCATACATTAATCAATCTTATATTAATGAATCATACATGTTAACGACAAAAATAATTACCTACATTAACTACCAGGCACCAAACAATTATAAAGTGTCAAGAATATAACAAACAAATAAACAAAAACACACACACACACACAAAATCAAGCATACACAAAATCTGTGACACTCTATATTGGTGTTAGGGAGAGCGAGAGAGAGAGGTCGAGAAAGAGCGAGAAAGAGAGAAGAAGAAGAAGAAGAAGAAGAAGAAGAAGAAGAAGAAGAAGAAGAAGAAGAAGGTTTGTGCAGTTATTGAAAAGCAAAGGAATACATCCTCCACTTTGTTATGTAGAAGTCAGCACACAGACGCCTAAGTCTGGACGCATGTCTCCCAACTAATTGATACCCGAGGGAAAAGAAAACGGAAGATGATAAAAAGGGCTCACTGGCCGTCGTTGGATCCCAGAAGGCGGCGAGATCCAATCCGCAGGGAGGCTATTGGCCGAGGACCTAATTATTGGGTGGGGGAAATTGTGAAACAATCACACGGAAATGGCGAAAGGGCTATCGTCGCACGAACTTTTCCTCGATTGGTCTCTGCGGACTTATAGTAAAAGAAAGGACCAGCCGCTTACCTTGTGGACCTGAGCACCATGGTGCTGCGTCGCCAAGCGAAAATTGTACATTGCTACATACAAACCTTGCTGAGAGAAACATCAAGAAGGTTAGTGTTTTGCATCGCCAGCGAAATTGATGCATTGCTACATACATAATTTGTTGAGACAACAATTAAAAAAAGGAAAGGGTAGAGCTTTTATATTATTATCAAAAATGGTACATTGGTTACATACAACCTTTGTTAAGATTAAAACAAAGGAGGTACTAACAAAACTTGTCAAATTTGTTGAGAGAAAGAAAAAAAAGAGGTTGTTTGGTATCACCAATGAACACAGCGACTCAGCCAAAGCTTTTTAGTTTTGAGGTTAGTTCAGCAAGGCTAGCTATAAATAGCTTCGCTGATGCTACCTTTCCTTTCCTTTCACTGGAAGGGAGGGTGCAGGCAAGCTATAAATAGCCCGCAGCCAGCAAAATGTGGAGGCACTAAACAGCGCTGCTCACATGGGCATTGAGCTTGTGTGTGAAATTGGTACATTGTTACAAAGAACCTTTGCTGAGGGAAAAGTCAAGACGTGAATGTTTTGGCATGGACAGCAACAATGGTAGATTGTTTACACACAAGCTTTGTTGAGAGCAAAGTCAAATGAAGAGGATAGTGCTTTTGCATTGTTAGTAAAAATGATACATGTTTACATAAAACCTTTGGTGTTTAAATTCATCTTTATTGTCGGCTCTGGTCCACATAACAAAATCGCTGGTCTGTCAAAGCTGCTCGCGAATTCTGTACATGCCCGTCAGTCAAAAATACCAGAACTGGTTGTTTTGACGCTGCCTGAAGCTTCTGCTTCGTCTTCTACTTCTTCGCATCCTTGGTACTTTCCTTCTTCGCATTGTTTCCACAATTTTGGGCCTTTTTTTCTTTCTTTTGAGTTCACAAAAAGCAAAGAAAGCGGTTGACGTCACACTATTGCATTAAGCATCTTAAGCGAGAAAATCCGGCAATTATACCACTGCAAATAAACATCAGCTAATAAGCCATAGAAAAGTGTACACGTCCATGTACGGTTTACCGCTCTAGGCAAATATAATGTGTATTATGCCTCTCTGCCTCTGTCAATCTGTCCGAATCTGAAACTGTCTGTGTGTCCCTATCTGTCTGTTGTCTGTCTATCTGTGTCTGTGTCTGTCTGTCTATCTCTCTCTCGTACGTGTCACGAATAAGTGTGTGTGAGGGAGTGGTGGGGATGGGAGCGGGTGGAGGGTGGGGTGTGGGTGCAGACTATTCAGGGTACCAGGTATCTAACATCAAAGCGTTTTGCGAGGTCTCACACAACCCATATCATTTTCGACTAGGTTACCCTAGGAGAGAAGATAGTCTTCTCATGTTCTAAGCCTTCAAGCGATTATACTATTCGTTACGTGTACAACGAAGGAAAAAAGAAGAATGACGTCAAATTAGAAGAACGAAAGCGGAAGGGATGGAGTTGGAAGAGAAGATGGATGAAGAAGACGAAGAGGAGTAGGAAGAGGGGAAGGAGGAGGAGCATGGACAGAAAGAGGAGGGCATGGGGGAGAAAGGGGTGAGGGAAGTGTGGTGGGGGCTGCGTTGGATTGTGAAGTCATATCAGTAAGAGCCAAGTGAGAAGGTGCACTTTCTATCGTTCATTATAGATAACAGATGGCAAAGGAAGAGAGGGTCGAGGAAGAAAAAGAAGAAGGGGTGTGAAGAAGAAGAAGAAGAAGAAGAAGAAGAAGAAGAAGAAGAAGAAGAAGAAGAAGAAGAAGAAGAACAACAACAACAACAACAACAACAACAACAACAACAACAACAACAACAACAACAACAACAACAATAGTCCCAGAAGAACCACGATGAAGATAGAAAGAAGAAGATACGTGATGACAAGATGCCTGTGAAAAGGCGCACCTTCTGCAGGTTCATTATAGATAACAGACAGCGATGTTAGTGATGATGACATCTACCCATAACATTCACACACAAACACGCACGCACACACACACACATACACACACATATAAACACGCTCTCAGGTTTAAATGACTTGGCTGCCTGTTTCACAAACATGCTCACGCATAGCCATGAAAGACTTGAAACATGAAAACATAAAAGAAAATGAATAAGGAGGAGGACGCGAAAGACAAGAAGAAGAAGAAGAAGAAGAAGAAGAAGAAGAAGAAGAAGAAGAAGAAGAAGAAGAAGAAGAAGAAGAAGAAGAAGAAGAAGAAGAAGAAGAAGAAGAACAAGAAGAAGAACAAGAACAAGAACAAGAACAAGAACAAGAACAAGAACAAGAAGAACAAGAACAAGAACAAGAACAAGAAGAAGAGGAACATGAAGAAGAAGAAGAAGAAGAAGAAGAAGAAGAAGAAGAAGAAGAAGAAGAAGAAGAAGAAGAAGAAGAACAAGAACAAGAACAAGAACAAGAACAAGAAGAAGAAGAACAAGAACAAGAACAAGAAGAACAAGAACAAGAAGAACAAGAACAAGAAGAAGTAGAATGTGTAGAAGAGGAAGAAGAAGAAGAAGAAGAAGAAGAACAAGAACAAGAACAAGAACAAGAACAAGAACAAGAAGAAGAAGAAGAAGAAGAAGTAGAATGTGTAGAAGAGGAAGAAGAAGAAGAAGAAGAAGAAGAAGAAGAAGAAGAAGAAGAAGAAGATGGAGGGGAAGGACGAAGAAGAAGATAGATAGTGATGATGAATCATGGCAACGCATAGATACTAAGATTTAAGATAACAACCCATTACACGTACACCAAGATGAGTGACGGAAGAAGGAGAAGAAGGAGAAGAAGAAGAAGAAGAAGAAGAAGAAGAAGAAGAAGAAGAAGAAGAAGAAGAAGAAGAAGATGGATCCTACTATCTAGTGTTAAATTTGAAAAAAATAAATTGCCTCAAACGTTTACCTTCAAAACATGATATTGCGTCCAAAATTACAAATAAGTTTAGCAAAGCAAGTTCCATTTCGTTGCAATTATAAGAATATAAAGAGAACACCAAAAAATTACGAAACAAGTAAAGAGAAACAACAAATTTAAACTTTATAGTACGGGATAAAGTCGAGGTTAAAAGGGAATACATTGAACAGGTTTTGAAATCATATAGATTTTATAGCCGACGCACCTAGACGTATGATTTAACAGTGGATTCGTAGTAAGACAATTCCGCCAGTAAAATATATTCACGAGGACAGTATTTTAAAGAAAACAAAACAAACAATTCCAGCTTCCAACGCTCACCCATAATTCGATCGTTTTAGTTACCGTATAAGGTTAGCAAATTATTTGTCCATAACTAAGAACGTGAAAGTTTGTGAAGTCTGCTGCATCCATCCTTTTATACGACGTAATTTTTGACATGCTTCCTCTTGATGTTGTTATTGTACAAATACGGTCATTTACTTTAATTACACGTGTATGCTTTTTATCTTTAACGAACTTAATTTAAATCTGTTGTATATTTGTATCTATGGTAATGGTTTGAGCCCTGTTTGGTGGAAAACATCAGATGCGGCGTGGTTGTGGGTATGTAGATGTGATTGTTAGTTAGTTATTCATTGCTTACAGGGTCCAGCGGACTGCAAAGAGCCGAATCAGGACCACAAAATCAAGACCACAACTTGGCTGAAAGAGGACTCGCCCCAGATCCGCATAAAAGATCTGTTGAAACAACTCCAGTGGTAGCACTGAAGGCACTCCACCAGCCGGTCACTGTTCAATAAAGGCATCCCACGCAGGGGACGCCGAGGCTATACTCCAATTTATCGAACCCTCGTTTACAAAAAACAAAAAAGAATATAAACATTTTAAAATATGAACAAAACACATACATATAAAATGCCTATACTGCTAAATAATAATATCATAGGAAGCCCTAGTGACCATTTGGCAGAAAGCGGTCAATATTCCCAAGCTGTTACAAAAGACCTCAAACACAAATGAGGAGTTTTATCCCGGAAGAGTTTTCAAGAAAAAAGGTAGGCTAGGTAACTGGTCTAGCAAAGAAGAAGATAGCATAATAGATTGATAGAAAAGAGTAGGAATGAGAAAAAACAAAATGAAAAAGACAGCGCCATTGGCTATTTAAAGCACTAAATTTCCAGAAAGTGGGGATACTATTTATACAGAAACCCCCGGCACCCCAACGGGGGAGATGTGATAGTTGCTGAATGCCTAGAAGCTTGCTTACGAATGGGTTAGCATGATGTGTAAAAGTGTGCGTGATTTCACTAGCAAAGAAAATGTTATTGTATTGCGCAATGTTAATGTGATAAATGTGGAGTTGTACGTTATGTTTAATGTTGTACACAACACACCAAGATTCCCTGTGATTTATACGGACAGTAACTACATTTACTATATCTTGAATCTCCAAATATTTTCCCACGAAATATTGTTGCTGCGTGGTAACTTCAACTTTTTATTGGCTCCAAGTACATTTGACAACATACTAGAGAATTTGCTTCGCGCATAGAAAGAAAGGAAAAAAGAACACATAAAAACCCGTTTAAAAAAAAACACTCACACACACACACACAAACATTTACGCAACATTGACTCGCACACCAATAAACAAATGAATGAGGTTAATACTATTAAATAATAATAATAATAATAATAATAATAATAATAATAATAATAATAATAATAATAATAATAATAATAATAATAATAATAATAATAATAATAATAATAATAAATAGAAAGTCAATGTATTAAAAAGCTAGTTTAAATCGCAACATATTGGTGTCTAAACGCTCAGTCTCAGAACATATCAATACATGTAAAACCCTACAACAGTAGAAGGAAATAATAATAATAGCAATAATAATAACAACAATAATAAAGCTCATAATTATATGCACAGTGTATCATCCTGTTCAATGCGCCCTGAGACACTTTACCAATACTCTGAGACAATTAAGTAGATCTAGTATAACATTTTATAAGACTAAAAACACAAGCATCTAACAGATAACAGATAACAGATAACAGATAACAGAACTTTATTTCGCCAGGTGACAAGCACGAGGAATACACTTTGATGTTGGCACACATATTTATACAAAACACAATAACAAAGCCACCACACCTACGCGTAACCATCCACTTGCTGACACACTCATACAAGACTAGGAATAACAGGTGTCAACAGTTTCAGTGACCAAATACAGGCATAAATGTAGGTATAAAGACACCATGACATTGTAAAGTCATATGAATTCTTGCTTCCACCATGAACACTGGTTGCGTTATAGCGTGACAGCATCTCCCTTCACGCATTTTTAACGCTACAACCTTCTATCGAAGCCAGCCAATAATTTGATGGACTGTAACACAACTCATTGAGTGCATGATGGATGTGTATTTGGTGTGTGTGAGGTTGATGAGACAGGGGAGCGTGTATGTTGGTATAGATCGCCGCGCTTTGAGCCTGATTGATTTGGGGAAAGGCGCGTATATAGCATCCTGTATTATTATTATTATTATTATTATTATTATTATTATTATTATTATTATTATTATTATTATTATTATTATTATTATTAGTATTAATTGTTTCCTACATAATTTGCCATTGACCTTTATTTTATTTCTCCTAAAACATGACATGTATACATTGAATTGTGAACTAAAATTATCCAGTCATAAACTCATCTCATTAAGAGAAAGACCTCCCCCCCCCCTCCCTCCCCCCCAAAAAAAAAGGCGAATACGCGAAATATTTTATCATGTTTAAAACATATTGCAAACGTTATATATAAAATGTGCTTGGATTCATGGTTAACAAAACATGAAAGAAATATTATTTGTATGTGTCAACAGTTTCTATAAAACATTTATTATGTGAGTGTGCATCGTTGCTACTATTGAATACAGCAAAGAATGTAGTGCTAAATACCAACACTGATGATATTAGTAATTTATTGTATAATCAAGCAATAATAGAAACAATAGAAAGTAATATTTTTAGTACTTATTTAATTGTATTCTCCAACTTTCGTTTTGCGGATGACGATGGTGGATTGGCTGGAGGGGGAACAGGAACTTAAACAGCTGGTGCGGAGGCTTGACGCCACCTCCAGAGCCTATGGAGCGGAAATTGGTGCAGAGGGGACCAAAGTGATGACCAGCGGCACCGATGGCATCAGCACGGACATCGAAGTCCGGGGCCGGTCCCTCGGCGCAGTGCATGGCTTCAAATATTTGGGAGCTGTTGTATCAGACTGTGGGTCCCGGCTGGGGGTCCTCTCGAAGGTCGCACAAACAGCTGCTGCCCTGGCAGGGTTGAAGCCCATTTGGAAAGACAGGACATCAGTCTACATTCCAGGGTGGGGCTGCTGCGCTCCCCTGTCATCTCGTCTTCCTATACGCTTGCGGGGCATGGACCCTCTCGGCAGATCTGCAGCGAAGAGTGCAGGGCATGGAGATGGGGTGCTGCGGAGGACGTCTGTGCATTTCCTATACCCGGCGCATCGCCGGCGACAGGGTCCGACGGGCCATCGCACGGGCCATTGGACAGCACGGTGGCCTGCTCGCGGTGGTGGGGGGACGGAGGCTCCGACGGTGTGGCCGCGTCGCCAGATCATCGGGCTTTGCGGGGACCATCCTGCAGGGCACAGTGCAAGGAGATAGAAGAAGAGGCAGACCGAAAAAGAGGTCGGAGGATAACATTCGAGAATGGACTGGCTTGACATTGAGCGAAGCCATCAAGGTTGCTGAGGACGGAGAGAGATGGAGTACGCTGGTTGAACGATCATCTGTGGTGCCCCTACGACCACAGAGTTACAGGATAAGATAGGATAGGAAAGGTATAGATAAGTGTGTGTGTACGAGCGCGCGTTTGTGTGTGTGTGATTTTTTTTCCTGTGTGCGATCGACTAAATAATTATATGTCGAATAGACTTTAAATAAGAGAACTGTGACTGCCACACTTTGTTTTAAGACGGTGTACGACTGTGCATCATTATTTCACGGGGGACAACACAGGGTATTACATAGTTTTAAGAGTGGGCTGTCAACTGAACAACAGATACTGGAATGTGAAGGAGCGTTCCCTTAGCTTATTATTTACGGGCGCTGGGATCGTCTACAAGCTGTGATGTAGACAGTATTTTGTCTTGTTTGAAGTTTGTTTGAGCTTCCTTATCTCTCTTGGGGGTTCGATGACAGCAGGGCAATCCTAGCGTTAGGTAGGCTACTTGGTAACTGGCTATCAGTGAAGGGCGAACAAGTTTGTATGCTGTTGTTATCAAAGGATGGATGGATGGATGGATGGATACTTATCCTTTTTGGTCTTACCGGGGCGTGCAGGGTGTGTGTGGATGTGCATGTGTGTACGGGTGCGCGCGAGGGCGTGCGTGTGTGTGAGTGTGATGTGTGTGTACTAAAGTCCAAATATATATATATATATATATATATATATAT
>CM072524.1:6879489-6926989 GCA_036898135.1 Oncomelania hupensis | reverse complement strand
AATAAAGAGGAATGTTAAAAATACGTTTGCAAAGTCTTCACGGCCCCTTTGATAGTTCTCACACTACAAAGATTGCTCTTATATTGCGCACTTCCAAGCTTAGAGAGCTTCTCAAGGCACTGGCCAATAATATCCAGCAATCACACAATACTTTGCTGAAGTCAGGATTCGAACCCACGTCACCCAAGACGCAAGTACACAAATCGTGCATTCTGACCACTGCAATTCCTATCGCCTGGCTACTACTACTTCTGCTGCTGCTGCATTTGATGCTACAACAACAACAACCACTACTACTACTACTACTACTACTACTACTACTACTACTACTACTACTACTACTACTACCTACCACAACTACAACAACAACAACTACTATTACTACTACTACTACTACTACTACTACTACTACTACTACTACTACTACTACTACTACTACTACTACTACTGCTGCTGCTGCTGCTGCTACTACTACTATTTAACGTCCGCATTTTACGTGTGAAAGTGATGCCCAGATATAACATTTGACACCAGACGCTATCATTTCCTAAAACGAAATAATAGCGTAAGTGGAAAATAAAACTAAAAAAATTCAAGTGTGAAATTCCAATCTTTCAAATGAGATGAAAATAGGATGATCTACGTTGAACGGTGCCTTCAGCGCTGTTGAAGAGCGTGAAGAGAGGGAGAAGACACAGACCGCTTCTCAGAGCTAGACAAACGACAGTTAAGTTGAAAGAGACTGGTCAACTTTAATCCTAAGCGCACAAATGCAAATATCAATGATCGGGGCGTGCGTTCAAGGCTTTCAGCTGGAAGAAGACACAATGATTTGCCTTTTCAACGTTAATAAAAGATGGTGGGTGATGGAGGGTAGACCGCACATCTACCTACCTAAGACAACAAAGACTAGCAGCAATGTTAAAGTTCTTTTTTTAAACTCTCTTTTTCTTTAATTGGATTTGTGACCATTTATTGTCCCTTTCTATCGGAAAATTCTGGGCCGCTTCTCATGGGGAAAATGGACTTACAGCCTGTGGCGCGCCCAAACCCACTTATACCTAATATTAGGAAATAATATTTAACATCACTACTTGAAGTCTGATTCGTTAATTCGCGCCTATCTTATAGCACTAATCCTGATGCTCCCATGTAGGGGCTTTCTTTCCCTTATAAGCCTATTATCCTGGGGTGCGGGTTTTTTCTGCATAAATAGTATCATCACTTTGTGACAATTTTTTGCTTTAAATTACCGCTGTTTCTGTCATTCTAGTTTGTTCTTTCTCTTTCCAAATCTGTTTTTTCAATCTACTATCTTCTTCGCTAGACCAGTCACCTACCTTTTTTCTTCAAAATTCTCTCAAACCTCCTCCTTTGTGTATGGAGTCTGTTGGATCAGTTTGGGAATATTGGACGCTTTCTGCCAAATGGGCATTAGGGCTTTCTATGGTATTATTATTTAGCAATGTAGGCACCTAAAATGTCAGGACCCTAACAGCAGAGTGAAAAATTAGAAGAACTGGCCCACGAGCTGGCCCACTATCGATGGAACATTTTAGGTATCAGTGAATTGCGCTGGAAAGGCCTAGGTGAAACAACGATCGACAAAGGTCGCAAGCTTTATTTCAGCGGGAGCGTTGGATTCTTGGTCCACAAAGATATTCTAGCCACTGTCATGAGTTGCCGCCCAGTCTCTAGTAGACCCATTACCATTCGTCTGAGAGCAGCCCTTTTCAACATCACCATCAACCAGACATATGCCCCAACAGCAGACTATGATGACAGTAATGTCGAGGATTTCTATAAACATCTGCAGGCTGTCCTTGACCAAGTGCCGAAGAAGGACATAGTCATAGTGCAAGGCGACTGGCATGCCAAAGTTGACCAAGTTGAGTACCACAATTGGGAGACACATGTGGACCCCACTGCAACAACGAGACAAAAGACAGAGGTCTGAGACTCTTGGAGTTTGCCAGATAAAACAATCTGATACTGGCAAACACGCTTGGTCTCCACAAACAATCAAGACGATAGACCTGCCACAGTCCCAACGGGGTGCATCACAACCAGATTGACTACATCATGGTCAAAAAACGCTTCAGATCAAGCGTTAACATTGGCAGGACACGCAATTTTCCAGGAGCAAACATCGGAAGTGACCACGATCTCGTGATGATGTCTTTCCGGGTCCACTTCACAAGAGTAAACACAGCAAAGTGCACCAGACTGAAGTTCGACCTGGACAAACTGCAAGACACGCAGGTGGTAGAAATATTCAAAGCAACATATAGAGGGAAATTACCACCACTGCTCATTTTGGGAGCTGGTGAAGTAAATGTGAACACCTTGACCACCACCTTCAACTTAGCTGTGACAGATGCCGCCACTGAGATCTTTGGCAAGCACCACCCAAAGAAGAAACCGTGGATCACACCTGAACCTTTGGACCTGTGTGATAAACGAAGAGAGATGAAAAAGAAAAAGAACACCTCACATGGAGCGGATGCCTACCGAAAAATCAACAATGACATCCGAAAAGAATGCGCTCAGCAAAGTAGACTGGATAGAAGATCAATGCAAGGAAACAGAGAACAGTCTAAATAAGAACAACAGCAAGAAGGCCTACCAGACTGTGAAGCGGCTGACAAGTGTTAAACAGCCCAAGGTTTCCACGATCCTAGGCAAGTATGGCATATGCCTTACAGAAGAACACGTCACGTCACCCGAGTGGGTTCCGTGACGTCAGCTCAAACAGCGAGTGACAGAGATCAAACTCAAACTAAAAATCTAACTCAAATACCAGATGTACATTTACACTCTTTTATTCAACAACAAACATACATAATAATGGGAAATCTACCCCCCCCCCACCCCCAACCCTTATTCGGACCCACAACCCCAACAATTACCAACAATTACCTCCCTTGTCTAATCTGAGACCCTTAGAAACTGTACACAAAATGCCCACACAACAATATGTAACAATAACAATCTGTAACAATAACAATCTGTAACAATAACAATCAAGCTGAAAATAAATTTAATTACAGGTTAAAGACTCTAGCCAGCAAGACTTGAAGAATATGTGTTGCCGCATGACAAAACCCGGCTAAAGACGCCAGGATTGATTCGCTGCTACAGCCGTAGAACACTAAAAATAGGCTACCCCATCAATTTTAAGATTGTTGCCTCTTTGTCTTTATTTAAGACTTTTCTTTAATATCCCAAACGGATTTTGTTCAAAAATTACTAAAACATTGTTTATTTTGTTGATTTTGATAAGGGTGTTGATCACACCTTGCTAAAACAATGGCACTAATTGACCTCCGATACCCGAACTTTTCTTGTCCGACTATGAAGGGAAATCCCCAATGTGGATTGATATATAACGTCTGGAGAGTGAAAAGTCCCTATTGGTACTACGTTTTGTTACATAAAAGTGTGTGGCGTATGAATTTTTCATGAAATTCCTTTTTCCGAAGCTTGCTTGTGACACAAGTTGTGTTCGAATGCGTCTCTAGATGGGTCGTGAAAAACTGAAGCGTTTCCTATAGATTTTCGACGATTTTTAGTTCAAAGTGAATTTTTTAATGTAGATAAACTCATCATACATCTATTTCAAGTGTTTTCTTGCAATATTTATGTTGCATTTGTTAGAAACAATTTGTCAAAGTAAGTGACCGATTCTTTTTGGAAACCGGAAGTGTTGGCTTCGTCTCCAGCGTCAGTAGATGTGTCGTCTGCTAGAGTAGCTAGGGCCTTGAATCGACCCGGTTTTGCTTCTGAAGAGCTCCAAGACCTGCTTTCAGACTATTTTTATGATGGTGCCAGTGGGAACTGTGATGAGGATTATGATTCTGACGAGCAGAAGCTTGATCCCGTTATTAAACGATACTGTTTGTTTTCATTCAATGATTCATGTTTCGTAGGCCTCTTTGCTATTGGCGTGTCTTTAATAATCCGTCATTCTACTTGCATAGATTTAGGTAAAGGTTGAAAAGGCGATATCAGTGAAAGAATTACAGTAGGAGTGTGGAAAATATTTCAGTAGTATATTTTGTTGGGTGGGGGTGGGGTGGGGGGGGTTGAAAAGGTAAGTAGTCTGGCCTGCATTCAATATTACTAGCATGACAAGTTGACTATGTTCTCAGTATTTATTATTGTTGGTTTGTCTGTTTTAGGAAATGAACATGAGGACTATTTACCAAATTACTAGTAATTAGTATTTGCTTTGATATTTGTGTTTATTTAAACTTTATAGAGCAAAATGACATGTTATTTTGATTTACACCTGTGACGCGACAGATTTATTCGACGTGCGGAAGGGAGTGGAGAATCGGGGAATTATTAAAGCTTGATTATTAGGAATGAAAACTACCTAATGAAACTTTTGTTTTAGGTTTGTAATCTTTGTTTGACTATTTGAACTGAGCTGATGTAGCTGCTTGCAATTAAACAAAAGATTACTTGACAAACGAGGGATTTAAGAGGGGGGGGGGGGAGGGGGCATTATGATAGGTTTATTTTAGAAAAATGATTGATTCAGGCCATGTTCTTGATATATTATTATGTGTTTGAGTTATTATAGACTTGCTAAACACTTGTTTTATTTCTAATATGTTTAAAAACACTATGCATTATGGATGGGTACAGAATAAAATTGTGCGTACTGTTTTAATTTGTTTATGTTCAGTATAGTGTGGATGGTGTATAATGTGAATTTTCTCATCTTATCTCAACTCACTGCCATATTGCTGCCATCTTCCTGATTGTTTTGATACCAAATACATGCATGGGAAAATTCTGGTTGTGAAGTAATGATCATTTTACAATTCAAAACTTTGAAGGCAATTTTTGGAAATTAGCCCCCTAGAAAATAAAATATTAAAAAAAATCATAAAACATCTACCAATAAAGATAAAACAATTCTGTTTTTTGCATTTTGAAGATTATTTTTAGTACTTTGTTAATAAATAAATAAGTAATTTTTCATATTTTGACACTTTAGCCTGGTTTTCTCATGCTGCAACACATATATTAGATTAAGTTGGCTGGCTTAATTAATCAAATGTTTGTTGTCTGTGGCACTCTTGTCTTTCAGCTAATCACAAAACGAAGCAGTCTATACACAGATAATAAAGTATACCGCTCTGAATCCATGAAGATGTAAATATGTGTATGTACGTGTAATGCAAGTGTATATGACTGTGGAGTTGCAAGGTGTCGAACGCAGAAGCCCAGGTAGTTGTTTCCCTGTCGTCCGGGGCAACACGAAGCGTCCAGGCGGCGACGAGCACGCACTACCTCAGACAGCACCCTCACACCAGAATGGAGGAGAAGGTAGCGGTACCAACAACGGGACCTTCAAGCAAAACAGTCGTAGTAATCGAAGTCGTAGTAGTAGTAGTAGAAGTAGAAGTAACAGTTGGCCCAATCTGGTCAACAAATAAATCGTCTTACTAATCTATTTCCACAAAAGGTAAACAATACATAAGAAATAACTCCTTCCGCCGTCCGCCATCTTGACCTGTTTATGTATGCATTACAACAATTCAATTTTTAATTCTAATAATTTATATTCTTTCTCATACACATGATTGTTTATACAAATACACACTATAATTATAATTACATTACCAGTCAACCAATCTTGATTCATCCTCATTCTCACCTTCATCACCCCTCTCCATGTTATAGTACATTGTCTCCCCTCATTCACATTTATCTCTCTCTCTAGCATACTATAATACAACATCACCCCTCCCTCATATTCATCACCCCTCTCTCTCTCATTTTAACATATATACTTCATCATCACCCTTGACCTCATTTTGGTAACAACATCAAAAACATTATTCATTTTACATATTTAATCAAGAAAATCATATAAAAATCATATTAAAAAATACTATTTTAGCAAAATGTATCCCCTTCCCATATCTTATCCTGTAACTCGAAGATCGTCGGGGCAAAAATAGTTATTCCCATCCATTTCTTGGAAGAACAGCGCACCGTGGCTTTAACCAAGTAGAATTTACCCTCGATAGAAAGGTAGTAGTAGAGGGGCCGGGTAGCTCAGTTGGTAAGAGCATCTTGCTAGTAATCGAAAGGTCGCTGGTTCGAATCCCGGATTGGTCAACGTGTGATCATATTATTTTCCCCTTTACCAACAACTGGCCCGCTGGTGTCAGTATAAATCGGTCCAGTAGTCACCTATATGCGAAAGTGTCGTGTGACTATAATCTACATACAAACAACAAGTAGTAGTAAATCCTAGATGACTGCACTGTCAAAGAACCACTACCGGCGTGCTATCGAAGATCCATTCTACTTTAAATGGCCCATGTGAGCAGGGTAATATAAATAACGTGTCAAATCGTCATCTGATAACGCTCGAGCAAGCAAAACGTTTTGAGTTTTGACATTACATTCAAGATAAAATGTCATGATATTTGAAACCTTTCAGGATTGTCCAACAATGCTGTAATGAGAGACCACAGTAGCTCAGTGGATAAGATGCTGGTTTGTTAGGCTGTAGGTGGCGGGGTCCAACTGCGCATAGGACCAACTTACGTCACTTAGGTATGAGACCACACTTCTCACCACACGGGATCTATCCTGTATTATTATTATTATTATTATTATTATTATTATTATTATTATTATTATTATTATTATTATTATTATTATTATCATTATCATTATTATTATTATTATTATTATTTTATTTTTTAAATTTATTATTATTATTAAAATTATTATTATTATTATTATTATTATTATTATTATTATTATTATTATTATTATTATTGTTGTTGTTGTTATTATTATTATTATTATTATTATTATTATTATTATTATTATTATTATTATTATTATTATTATTAATATTATTATTATTGTTATTGTTGTTGTTGTTGTTGTTGTATTAAAGTAGACCACGAAGAAAGAGAATGAGAAAAGAAAGAAAGGAAGAAATAAGAGGAATTAAGAAGAAGAAGAAGAATGAAATAAAGAAAGAAAGAAAGAAAGAAAAAAGAAAGGATTAAACAGATTTAAAAAAACAAGAAAACAAAAAGAAACGAGCAAAACAAAACAGTGAAACAGATCCACAAAAGAAGACGATGATCGCTTGCCGAGGAGAGAAGCAACATATTAAGACCAGAGTTTCACAGTCACTTGAAAACAAACCCTTTGGCAGTAAAAACAGACTCTGTTCTCTCCGTGATTGTCATACTAATGTATCAGACCAACTCAAAGTCATAGTCTGGACCTATAGAAAGAGAACGACTAGGTTCAGCTTTGTACTGTTTATCGGGCCAATTCCTTGCTGACCGGTCTGGACGTGTCTCCGATTTAATGACGATGTCCGCGATCCAATCCAGACGAATTATCATTCATCTCTGCCTAAAGAACGACCCACTGATTTAC
Organism: Oncomelania hupensis; assembly: GCA_036898135.1. Classification (NCBI taxonomy): domain Eukaryota; kingdom Metazoa; phylum Mollusca; class Gastropoda; order Littorinimorpha; family Pomatiopsidae; genus Oncomelania; species Oncomelania hupensis. The sequence continues at coordinate 6,919,558 of CM072524.1, read as the reverse complement.
TAAATCCAGAGTTACGTACTTCAAAGAAAGCCCTTTAATGGCATTATAGCATCATGCGCTTCAAAGGACGTCCTTTCATGACGTTCTAAAGTCATGTGTTTCAAAGTTTGTTTTTTTGATGACGTTTTAGAGTCACGTACTTCAAAGATTGTTCTTTCATGACGTTCTAAAAAGTCATATATACTTCAAAGCTTGTTCTTTCATTACCTTCTAAAGAGTCATGTATACGTCAAAGGACGTCATTTTATGACGTTCTAGACAGTCGTGTACTTCAAAGGGCGTCCTAGTTGTTGTTGTTGTTTGTAGATTATAGTCACACGACACTTTCGCATATAGGTGACTACTGGACCGATTTATACTGACACCAGCGGGCCAGTTGTTGGTAAAGGGGAAAATAATATGATCACACGTTGACCAATCCGAGATTCGAACCAGCGACCTTTCGGTTACTAGCAAGAAGCTCTTACCAACTGAGCTACCCGGCCCCTGTCGGCGTCCTTACACTACGTTGTAGATTTATATACTTCTTGCGTGTGACGTTTTTTTTTTTATGCCTTCGAATACCGTTATAGTACCCTTGAACCTACCGGCATTGTTATGCTAGCTTGAAGCCTCCCTTCCACAGGCGTACGAGAGACATACGTTTCTTACTTCGTTCTTCATCGACATAGAATACAATAACGGGACCCTTGACACTATCCCGGTGTGACATCGTCAAAGTTCCTAGTATCTTATTTGGACTTGATTGGTCGACGCATTACAAACTTCGACGCATGCGCACACTGCTATCGTAGTCTTAATAAGGATTAGGGTTAGGGTTTAGGATTAGGGTTACGACGCCTAAGAACATCGGGAGGCACGGTGGCCGAATGGTTAGAGCGTTGGCTTGCGGATCGGAAGGTCCCGAGTTCGAGCCCAAGCCAGGGCATTGTGTTGTGTCCTTGGGAAAGACACTTTACTCCCGTTTCCTACTCCTTCGGATGAGAGTATAAACCTAGGTCCAGTCTGTGTCGCATACATTCCATCATAACGGACTTTAAAGATCCTGACGCTCATGTCCTAGACGGATGAGTGCCGGTAACAAGAACACACCCAGCTGGCACCTTGGTAAAAAGTGCCAGAATGATCAACACGATTGATTGTGGGCATATACGGCAAGACAAGACAAGACAAGACAAAAGGACGGCCCGACTTGACCTGGCGCATGCGCAGTCGCTCCCAGTCAAAAATAAGAAACAAGGAACTTTGACGATGTTACACCGGCATTATTTTGATTGCTGAGAAGATCCCCGCGGATCTATCTTTATTATTTTATTATTTTATCTTAATTTTATCAGCACAACTTATGTCAATCTGATGAATAAAAATTGATACAACAACAGCAAGGAACTATTATTCGAAAACGAACAGGATGTTTATTAAAGACGGTCGTTGATATGTATATTCTTAATAATAGTGATCTATTTGTACCAAATTGAGAATACATGTGTTCTGGATGCAGTGGAATGGTTATAAGGCCAAATAGAGAGCGAAAGAGAGAGAGCGAGAGAGAGAGAGAGAGAGAGAGAGAGAGAGAGAAAGAGAGAGAGAGAGAGAGAGAGAGAGAGAGAGAGAGAGAGAGAGAGAGAGAGAGAGAGAGAGAGAGAGAGAGAGAGAGAGAGAGAATAATTTGGTCTAGTCACGCGCATAGAATAGAACTCTAGGTATTCAGCGCTTGTATATGTAATCCAATAGCAGTAAATCACCCAGTGGCCACAAGATATGACCTTTTGGATCCTCGAACAAGGAGGTTTTTTTCCACCTCTAAGCGTGAACGAGACCTTTTATAAGTCCTTGCGCAATTTTGACCTCGACCTCAATGTCACACGGCATTGTCGATTCGCCTCGATGTTTGAATCTTGCGTAACTCGAATTTGTTATCCATGCACGCAGCCCGTTCACTCAGCAACAAGGTAGGAGTCGTCGTTATGAGGTTTTCCAACTTTATTCAGCAAACAGCATCAACAACTGCATACAAAATCATTTTCCCCCAAATCAACTGTCTACCCAAGCAGACTCAGCTGCCTATATAGTTTATCAAGAAACTAGAAAAACGCAGAACATTCCAGAATGATACAATCAGCCAATCAAAATAAAACTCATCACCGGAGTCTTACGTCATATAACTTTCCATAAACATATCGAACTTTCGATTAAATGAGCACAACATTTTGACCGACGGAAACAAATAAACATTACATAAAGCCCGTCCAGCAACAGCCTAGATCGAAGATAAGTAAACATTATGTAGCCGAGCGGAGTATTTGACTCCCGACTCTCGGTCACACCCTTGATAACACGGTCCAACCTGAACTGTTATCTTCATTTATCCCTCGTAAGATACAGATACAAATTGTTGCATTGAAAGGCGGGGAAGCCTGTTGTAAGTAAACCGGGTTGCCGGCTACTAGCGCCACGACACTCTCTGTAGGTCACTGCCACTAACCTGCATAAAATGGTCAGGCGGGGAGAACAAATGTCGCGTCGCCTTGTCCTGCATAGCCCAATGTCCACACCAAAGGATTCTGCACAGCATGAGCCACCCAAGGCTAGACTAACCAACAAATGGAAGGTACACAATCTCTCCCAAGCGTGAACAGTCGCCTACCACTCCGCCACCATTATAATCGTGCCTGAACACAATAGCCAACCTGAATTCAAAGTGAGTTATCAATCGTAAGAATCATAAACACTTGAACCGTGTATGGATTTAGATTTGTGGGTTGATCTTGTCACACAAGTAGTAACAAAGAATAAACTTAAACTTTTAAGGGAGACAACACAATCAACACACAAACAAACAAACAAGCAAACGAAAAAATCAGTCCTGTTCGTTGTTGTTTTTATGTGTTTTTTAAAATATAATTTCTGCTGAGAATTCTAATTGAATGGCACATTTGAACACAAATATAGATAAATAAATAAATAAACACATTCACCTTACGTTCAGAACCAAGTTGTTGCATCGCGCCATCATAAATCATTTCCATATTCAGTCATAACCATTTAACCGTTCAAAGTAACCTCAAAACATATATCTGTTTTTCTGTCTCACTGGTTGTCTTTCTTTCTGTCTGTCTGTCTGTCTGTCTGTTTGTCTTTCATTTCTGCCTCTACCCCACCCACCTCTTTCTCTCTCTCACTTTATCCCATCCTATTCCCACCTTGGCCTCTCGCTCTCTTCTTCTTCTTCTTCTTCTTCTTCTTCTTCTTCTTCTTCTTCTTCTTCTCCATCAGTTTTCTAGCTGTGGCTCTCAAAGGGTGAGTCGGATACGGCCTCGCCAGTGGTAATTAGACGGAAATTAGCAAGTCAGACACTATTATAGAGCTCTCCTTGGTTTGTGAAATGTTAAGTGTGCGATTAAACGAGGTTACTGCGAAAAGTTACACAGGACAAACTGTTAGCCACGATGGAGCTAACTTAAGTGCTTGTAAAGATTGTTCATTGATTCTTGCTGTCGTCCAAGTCCAGCCAACTTGTCTTGCCAGGTTAAATAACTAAATAAAACAAGACAATCCGGTATAAGCAATTATAGTCTTAGGAAGGCAAACTCAGAAGAAGAAGAAGAAGAAGAAGGAGGAGGAGGAGGAGGAGGAGAAGAAAAAGAAGAAGAAGAAGAAGAAGAAGAAGAAGAAGAAGAAGAAGAAGAAGAAGAAGAAGAAGAAGAAGAAGAAGAAGAAGAAGAAGAAGAAGAAGAAGAAGAAAAAGAACGAGAAGGAGAAGGAGAAGGAAAAGAGGAAGAAGAAGAAGAAGAAGAAGAAGAAGAAGAAGAAGAAGAAGAAGAAGAAGAAGAAGAAGAAGTTTTCGGTAGGGTTTTCCGTTTGGGGTAGACACAATAGACCCTACACTACCTCAGACATCAAAGACGCACTCTTGAAGCCGTTTTTCATTCAGCAATAGGGTCAAAGGCCACACTGCTATGGTATGGGTGTACCGCTAAACAGGGGAAATCACTCCTAATCAAAACAAAAATGGAAATTTCAAACTTTAGCGGTGGTTTTTGACAATAAAAGCCCACTTCATCATTGTTTATTTTAATAGCAATTCCAATTTTAAGGTAACATGGTTTTTGCCACAAGTAAACAAGACCTTCGAACTGGGGTCTTTAAATAAATAAAAGGAGAAAATCCGATATAGACAATTATAGTTTTAGAGGACGCCAAACTCAGAAGAAGAAGAAGAAGAAGAAGAATCACCATAGTGCTGGAAGGTTAATAAAGACTCAAATTTTTAGCAAGGGACAGAGTTTACACAAAGAGAAGTTTCGGGCCATTTTGTTTGTTTTTTTCCCCCAACTTCTACACTTGTAGAGAGCATGGTCATAAAGGAAGCTTTTTAATGCACGTTATGGCGGTGAAAGCTATCCGAAAGGCGTTTGGAAAATTAATACTATCAAAATACGCGATAGTTGGCATGGCGGCGCTATTGTATTGGACCGATGTTGGTTGGCCTCTCCTCGAACGAGTTTTGTACACTTTCTCTTATCTTACCATTTATCCTGCCATCACCAGTTTCTTTCCTGTGAACTGCACACGTACTTAGTTACCAATGGCGATGGTGGGGTACATTTCTTGGGTCCTGCTAAACTAAGTCCTCTACGACTAACCCCCCGCCGCCTATCATCGTGTCACAGGGAGGCAACTTGGCCGTTTCCTCGCAGACAAATTACCTCCCTTGGACAAACGTTGCACGACGCCATGATTGGAAACGGCGCTGGCCTTTCGTGACACAGGGGGCTAGGTGTAGTGTGTACACATCACGGCTCTCGAGTCGCTCTTTCCTTGTCTGTCTGTCGTGCTGCCTTGACTGGCGTGTTTGCTTAGTTTTGTTGCTAATCGTTATAGATCCCCCCGTGATATCCCTTTCTCGCTAGAAGTTCTTGCTTTCTTGCGTTCTTGTTTAGAATATATATATAGGTATGTGTGTATGTGTGTGTGTGAGGGTATGTGTGCGTGTGTGAGTGAATGTGAACTGATCTTTCATTCCTCTCTGTTTTTGCTTCCATACATTCACGCATTTATATTTCCTCTTTTCTGTCTTGCGTCTGCAGTAGAAATTTTTATTTCCATCTGCCAAAGTCATAAACTACTTAGGCAGTAAAAGCCTTTAAAATATACATAAGATAATAAGAAACTTTAAATCCTATCCTATCCTATCCCGTAACTCGGAGGTCGTAGGGGCACCACAGATGATCGTTTAACCAGCATAGTTCATCTTTCCCTGTCCTCAGCAACCCTGATGGTTTCGCTCATTGTCAAACCAGTCCATTCTCGAATGTTGTACTCCCACCTGGTTTTCGGCCTCCCTCTTCTTCTACCTCCTTGCACTGTGTCTTGCAGAAACTGTAAAACTATAATACAAAAGCAAGGAAATGTACAATATATACATGTTTTATGCAAGCGTTTGCTCATTTGTCAGCCTTGGTTTGTGATTAAACATTATACATCTGTGGACGCTGTAGAGAACGTCTCCATGACAGCGATCTCTTGATGTGATCTCTTCCCACTCCCTCCCCCCCCCCTCCATCTCCATCTCTCCTTTACTCACCTTCCCCATCTCGTCACTAACTGCTTTTTTTTTTGATTCCTTCTAGGCGACGTCTTCTTTTTGTTTCATTTCTTCTTCATTTGTTTCTGTCTTTACTTCGAAAAGTTCAATCATTCTCTTCGTGCGCTAAAAGGATGAGCGATCAAATGACGTAGTTTGGAAGTTGTTGTTGTTGTTGTTGTTGCTTTTAATAACAGCTGGTACAGAAGCTCGACATCAGCTCCAGAGCCAATGAAATGGAAATAAGTGCAGAGAAGACCAAACTGATGACCAACAACACCAATGGCATCATCATGGACTTCAAAGTCCAAGGCCAATCCCTCAACAAAGTGCATAGCTTCAAATATTTAGGAGCCATTGTATCAGACAATGGTTCCCGACAGGAAGTCCTCTCCAGGATCGCACAAACAACTGCTGCCCTGACAAGGTTGAAGCCCATTTGGAAAGACAAGACCATCAGTCTAGACTCCAAGATAAGGCTGCTGCGCTCCCTTGTCATCTTCATCTTCGTATACGCTTGCGAAACATGGACTCTCGCAGCAGATCTACAAAGAAGAATACAAAGCATGGAGATGAGGTGCTACAGAAGACTTCTGAGCATTTCCTATACCCAGCACTGTTGTAATGTTAGCCTGACTTCCCAGTTTTCTAACTTGTTTTGTTAGACAACTGTATAGTCTCTGATACATCGGTCTAGATCAAAGTGGCTCCCTTTATATAATCAGTTTACTACATCTTCTCCAACTTGTACCGCTGTTTCTGAAATTGTGTCATATAGTGCCACGAAAAGGGGTACTTCAGAAATGGCGTGCGTGAATAAGTGAATCTGCGTATTGTCCCGTCTCACAACTTCTCTAACTCATAACAATAAACTACGTTGTCACACCCTCTATTAACCCATAAACATAGAACAACAAAATAGCATAAGTACAGAATCAACAAGAATCAAATGGAATAAATACAATTGTGTCTACTCACGTCATGTCGCAGAACAAAATCCGTTGCCTTCTCCGTCTCCCATCTTATTCTCTGCTCCTCCTCATTACTCTCCTCAGTCGTCCGTCTTTCCTCCTCGACCCGCGTCTTTTTCTTCTCCTCCTCCTCTTCATATTCTTCTTCTTATTCTTGTTCTTCTTCTTTTTCCCCTTCTTCGCGTTATCTTCTTCTGCGGGCTCTTCTTCTTTCATCATCATCATCATCATCATCATCATCATCATCGTCATCATCATCACCATCATCATCATCCTCATCTTCATTTTCATCTTCTTCTTCTTCTTCTTCTTCTTCTCCTTCCTCTGTATTTTCCCGTCTGCTTCTCCGTCCTCGTTATCTTCTTCTTCTTGGTCCTGATTTGGCTCGGGAGAGTCCGCTGGACCTAAAGCAATGATCATGTAATGTAATGTAATCTTCTTCTTCTGTGCTTATTCTCGAGGCCCTCGCAGCCAGAGACTTCTGCAGACAAAGGAGTTAACAACAACTAAGTTTCTAGATATTTAAACTTTCTTTTGACCATTACATATACTTCTCTCTCTCTGTGGCGGGACCAGTGCAGCAATACAATTCAAATTGTATCCATATTGAATACAGTTCACAACATAAACACACATTCTACAACTAATTATAACAACTGGTTATTACGTCAATGACACCAAATAGTTTCATTGATACAAATGAACCTAATACTTTACACTGCAATTGCAGATTCAACTTCAAATCAAATATTTATTCGAATTCAATTCGTTATTCAAAAATTACAGTGAACCACCACGTTCGTCTCCTCTCCACTCCATCTGTCACTCTAATATCAAAATTATTTATTAATAATTTTATTACATAACAAACACAATATAATCATTTAACGATACTATTAGATTTATAATACAACATTTCAAATAATAAACAATATATACCTGCAGACACAACTGTGAGAAGTCCAGCACACCCTATTTATAATAGAGTTAAGAAAAGAATGAGTACATTTTTGAATGTACATTAGTGAACTTGTCATGTGACTAAGCTCAACCAATCAAAATTTAGCTCTCATAAAAATACCAATATTTTCTTACTAGGAAACTAACTAACAATACTATAATGTCATCGGATACTAATAACTATAAACCCTGTCTGTGACATACAGCACAGCCTGCACGAAAGAACTGAATGAACAAACGAAGAGATTAAATTGGTTCTATAGCTAAAGCCGTCTTGTGAAGACGAGTAGACACCAAGAAGAAGAAGAAGAAGAAGAAGAAGAAGAAGAAGAAGTAAGAAACAGTTCACTTCAATATTTAGGCACAAATGGATTAACAAAAAAAATATTAACAATTTAACATTACACAAACTTGAAGTTACCCTGTCAAAGGTGTGTGTGTGTGTGAGGGTGTGTGTTTGTGGGTGCGTGTGTATGAGTGTGTATTGTGTTTCCCGTAGGGCATAATATTTAGACAAGACCATTTGTTTTTAAAATGACGTACAATCAAAATGTATTCTTCACAAGATCACAACAACACAGACATTAGATGAGGCTGTTAAAAAAAACTACCTTGCTTGAAACTAAACAAATATATATCGTACCTGTCAACTGCATCTTTGGATTGGGTTAATAATTAAAATTGTATTGGTCCAAGCTTCCACCCCGTAATAACACCATAAAAATTAGTATTTAATATAACTATTAAACTTTTTTCATTGAAAAGATTACTAATGACATAGACGATTTTAACCGAAAGATACATTTCGAAAAGAAACGTTAAAGACGTCAATTATTGAGAAAGAGACAGACATAAATGATATAAAAATAAAATAATTCAGGTAACCTTTAAAACATTATTTATAACAGTAAATAGGCAATGCATGAATATAAGAAAGAGAATACCTGTATTGACTGTAATCGTTTTCGTTATACAATTTTTATTTCGTTCCGACTGATTGTCGGTCGTTTCATTTTTGCACCCCCAAACAAATTGTGACGTGTCTGAATGTAATCGTTTTTATGATACAAATATATTTTTGTGAGCGCTGTCGGTCGGATAATTTTTGTTTCACAACAAATTGTGACATGTTTGACTTCGCTCTAACCTTTAGATTATAATCTCTCTCTCTCTCTCTCTCTCTCTCTCTCTCTCTCTCTCTCTCTCTCTCTCTCTCTCTCTCTCTCTCTCTCTCTCTCTCTCTCTCTCTGAAATCCTTTTATCGATTGTATGAGCGTATGTGTGTGTGTTCGTGTGTACGTGTGTGTGTACTTGTGTGTGTGTGTGTTCGGAAAGTTACTTACTATAATTACAACGGGAACGAAATCCAGAGTCCACCTTTACCGCTGACCTCTGTTTCAAACATGATTATTTTAAATATATAAATGGACATCGCTTTGGCTTGATTGACACTCTCGGTTCTACGCCAAATCTGCAATAGAGCACAACACATTTCACTGAATAATAAAATATATCAGTGAACACCTCTTCTCGCGTGACGGTATAGCACACACATATAAATTCGTGCAGTAAAATATAGCCCAAATAATTACTTGTGGATTAATGGACAACGCGAAACGACAGAACAGTTTCTTGTTGTTTTTCTTTTTAAACTGACAACTGTTAAGATGATAGAAGAGTTTATTAACCCACATTTTTTTAATGTGAAAGCTTTATGTTAGGCATGAAAGAAGCTTTAAGAAAGTCAATTGGGTTCCTTGTTAACGTCACGGTGCGCGAAGTGCACAGGGTCCCATGACACAATCTATATGAGTCACTCGACACCACAGGCACACACATATCGTCCCCTATATGCTTTGGTGTTGGGGACGTTAATTTAATCCTAAGGCACACATATTTTGGTTACCTCACAGCAGTGCTGCGTTAATCTGTTGAGCCTCTAGTCAGAAGAGAGAATAAACAATTTGCTGCTAATACATAGCAGAAGATCTCGGACACGAAGTTTTGATGCTTCATTTTACCCCCTCTCCCCCCCCCCCCCCTCATCTCTTCAAACCCCACTCACAAAAGAAGAAGAATGAATGTGTATAATCAAATAATAATCATTTAGCGTGAGATAAGATTCTCTTCTCGTAATTTTGATCTTGACCTCAAGATCTGCTCAATTCTTACGACGAACAACCAGACCTTCGAACCGTTGTCCCGTTATTTAAAGCGTAGGCCAAACGCTTAAATTAATGTAATGGAATTCAGACAGTATACTTCTTTGTAATCATTCAAACGCTAGTTTTTAAAAAAAAGGGAAAAAGAAGGTTGAGTTAGATTTTAGGCGCACTGAGCAGCTCCTGGACCTGGACAAGCCTATCCTATCCTATCCTATCCTATCCTATCCTATCCTATCCTATCCTATCCTATCCTATCCTATCCTATCCCGTAACTCTGAGGTCGTTGGGGCACCACAGATGATCGTTTAACCAGCATACTCCATCTTTCTCTGTCTTCAGCAACCCTGATGGCTTCGCTCAATGTTAAGCCAGTCCATTCTCGAATGTTGTCCTCCCACCTCTTTTTCGGTCTTCCTCTTCTTCTACCTCATTGCACTGTGCCCCGCAGAATAGTATAAGATATATAAACTATAAATACGTTGCAATAAATATATATAATAAAAAAAACTAAGATTGCAAGCTTGATTTAACGATACTCAGATCACTGAAATTCACCTTTCGCTTGTTAAAATGTAGCACACCAAAGTAGATTTAATATCGACGTTCATACAGTATGATACCTTTAAAATAATTTAAAATCTTGTGTTTAAAAAGATCTAATTATGGCTATTTGGATAGTATAATGCCTTTAAAGTTGTTTTTTTTTAGGTCAATACATTATCTTGGTATTTAATTTTTGTATCTTTCTTGCATAGTGCCTTTTCAGCTCCAAAGCTGCTTGAGGGCGCTGTCCGATACAAGATATAACCAGCCCCAAGCTCCAAAGCTGCTTGAGGGCGCTGTCCGATCCAAGATATAACCAGCCCCAAGCTCCAAAGCTCCTTGAGGGCGCTGTCCGATACAAGATATAACCAGCCCCAAGCTCCAAAGCTCCTTGAGGGCGCTGTCCGATACAGGATTTAACCAGCCCAAAGCGTCTACTTGCTGCCATGGGGGGCATAGTCTGAAGCCCAGACAACTGAGCGCAGTTATTGCGATGGAATGCGTGCGTGCACTGACTAGACTTCAGTTTTATATTCTCACCCGAAAGAGTAGAGGGTCGTGTTGTTTTGGATTTTACAAACCAGGCCCGCATCCAACTTCGAACCACTGCCCGTAAGTGTGGCAATGTTAGAGCTTAACATTGAATGCTTCAATTGTTCTGCCATCGCGTTCCCCACGGAGTCAAATGCGCCCCCAATATCTTGTGTCTAGAGGTAGGTCCTCGTCTTGTGTCTTCCAATATAATCGTATCTGTACAATTGTTTAGGCGAATTATATTCTAAATACTCCTTGGGATGGGAGTATGATCCGAGGTCTAGTCTGTGCACGCACGCGTTCCATGGCACGGACTGACCCTGACGCTCATGTTCTGGACGGGGTGAGTGGCAGCTACACTAAACAAGCACTAGGTCCCTTCTCCTCAATCCCCGATAGCCCAGGATCGTGCTCAGTTGTCAGAGGGGTCAGACCAGGCGATGCGCTTAAAGGCAGCGAGTGGTAGCCCTGGGAGGCTTGTGTTAGATTCCGTATCGGCCAGCGCCTTGAGCAGATTTTGAGCTGGAAAAGCGCTATACAAGAGCACTAAATAATTGAGTAAATACATCAATAAATGTTTAGATCTTGTATACCTTCTCATAGCAATGGTCGATTCCATTTCCAGACAAATTAATATGTTCTTCTTCCGTCGTTTTTGATTCTTTCCCCATTCTTCATTGTTGAAAATATTATATCGTCTCACTTTCATTGAGCTTTCTCTCCAATGCATACTCGTGTTTAAGTTTTTAGTTTTAACTTTCTCAAACTATGTACGTAAATAAAAATAAATTTAAGGTGCAGAAAACAGTTTTTTAATTCACAAATTGGCTTTGTCAAGGCAAATCGATTGCTCCAACTATTTACGTAGCAGCTGTCAAGCGAAATCATATTATTTTTTTTGCCTCTTGAAACAGGCAGTAAAAACATCCTGCAGAGAGGTTTTGTTTGCAAAGAAGCGGTTTAAAGAACGGATATGATAGCGAAATTACACGTGGTCTGCTAGTTGCTCGAACAGCTGGTATGTATGTTTGTGTTGTCGGGCGTTAAAGAGGAACGTGATAAAAAAAAAAACACCTACAATTTCGCTCGCTTGTGTTCAGATTGCTTAGAGTTTTCTATCACATGTATTTAACCATTAGTATTATTTATTTATTTATATATTTATTTATGTATTAATTAATTAATTTATTTATGAATTATATAAATTTGTTCATATTTTGTTGGTAGCAGTGATATCTCAGTGGTCAGAGCGCACGAAATGTGTAAGTGCATCTTGGGTGATGTGGGCTCGAATCCTGACTTCAGCAAACTATTTTGTGCATGCTGGATATTAGTTTGCCAGCGCCTTGAGAAGCTCTTTGAGCTTGTAAGTGCGCTATACAAGAGCAATCTATTTTAGTAATTTCCTATCTTCTGTCATGCACTAGAATAAAACTGGTGACAAAGTCTATGAACTATGCATTTTCTTCTTCCTAGTTTTAATCCAACTGTGCCTTCAGTCACGAAGAAGAATAGAACTGAAGACGTCTTAACATTCACGTTTACCGTCTGCCCCCACCATTGGTGATTCGGCAGACTGAGCTAACCATCCCAGGCAAAGACGTCTATTAACTGAAACATCGGAGTCGATCTTTTACTCTCCCACCATTAAAGGATTTATGAACTCTTCTTTGAGGGGGTTCGTCATGGAGCCTAAAGATGCAGAAATCATTCTAAACGCAAGTACTCTGTTCAGTCAAAGTGCATCGATCAACGCAGCTGTTGAGTCTTCTTGGTTGAGCCAAAAAGCAACAACCGCATCGATCTATTACAATAACGGCTCTGAAGTCTTTGAGAACTATACAACAGTTCGCGATGCTACTGCAGACATTCCATTCACACTACCGCCGTGGGAAACGAAGACCTATTTTCTCAGTCCGCAGATGCGCAAGCTTCTGGAGGCAGTGCTGTTCTGTGGCTTCCGCTTCGCAATCATCATGCTAGGCATATTTGGAAACTTTCTGTGCCTCCTTGTCTTTGCTAAGGTCAGTCTTTTTGCATGCCTGTTATTAGTTTAATCGTTCTTATATAGCGCCTTCTCCGCTCAAAAGCAGCTCAAAGCGCTGCCAGATACTGGATGTAACTCAAACCAGCCCAAAGCGCCCACTTGCTGTCTTTGGGGGCATCGTCGGACGCCAAGATAACTGGGCGCCCGCGTATGAGGACGAAAATGTCAATCGGCATCGAACCACTGCGTGTGTGGGCTGCAGTGTTATCTTTTATCAATCAATGCTTCAATTGTTCTACCGTTGAGTACACCACCGGGCCAACCAATGTACATCTAATGTAATGTTTTGTGTTGTGTAGTAGTTCTCTGATCTCATTAAATGTCGTTTTAGGATACGTCTGGCGCTTTAGCATTTTTATATATGTTATTTATTTATTTTATTTGTGTATGTGTTAGCAACAAAGAGCCATTCACTAACTTCTTGATATTTCAGACGCGTTTAACCCTGTTCACCGCAATATCTTTTCATGCAGGCCGAATTCACAGTTCCTTTGGCATTGAAATTACTGTTCTGTGTTTGTTGATATTCTATCTGACGAATGTTTTGCAGATCGTCCATGGTAATAATTCTGCTCTTTTGCAATAGGTCTGCAGCGCGCCACAAGGTTCCGTTCTTGCATTAATGTTTCTCATTGATTGGACTAACTCATGTTTGTTTTGTTGGTTTTTTTCCTGAATTTTTTTTAGCATGTTATAGCTATGATTGTAATAGATTGACTAAAATAAATGCTTAAAAATGATTTTTTTTACCAGCAAGGATTGAGGGATAGAATTAATATGCTGCTATTCTCTCTGGCGTTGGCTGATCTGATGACTGTGCTGACAGCTTTCATCTGGCGTCTCAGCTGTTTCATGTCACAGGTAGACGGTGACAACTATTACGTCATTATGTTTGCTCGGATATCTTACATTAATATGTAAGTTTATTTGTTTATTCATTACTTAGGTGGTCGAAATCATCATCATCATCATCATCATCATCATCATCATCATCATCATCATCATCATCATCATCATCATCATCATCATCATCATCATCATCATTTTCATCATCATCATCATCATCATCATCATCATCATCATCATCATCATCATCATTATCATCCTCATCATCAACAACATCAACATTATCATCATCATCATCATCATCATCAGCATCAGCATCATCAGCATCAGCAGCAGCAAATAATTATACATACATTCACAGATTCAGATAATGCTGGCATCTTTCTCCGACTGTTTCTTGCAAAGTAAGGCAGCATTCAGACAATCTTGTCAGGAACATCGACAGAGGAGGAGACAGTTTTAACAAAATATTCCAATGAGGCGCAAATGGTAAACACTGTCAGCTTATCAATGTGTCTGTAGTTTATTTTGTTATTAGTACTCTTTTGAAAATTGTTGGTGTATTTATTTATTTATTTATTTATTTATTTATTTATTTATTTATTTATTTATTTATTTATTTATATATTTATTTATTTATTTATTTATTCATTTATTTATTTATTTATTTATTTAATAGTATTTTGTAAACAGTTACTGCTACATGTATTATCGTCAGTAGCGCATTCCTGAATTGTAACCACACAAAGCTTAAAACACGCGTGGTAAAGTGATATAAAATCCATTATTATTATTATTATTATTATTATTATTATTATTATTATTATTATTATTATTATTATTATTATTATTATTATTATTATTATTATTAAGGGGATGAAAACCTAACGAAAGGTTGACAAAGGGTGTCAATACGTAACACTGTTGCTGACAAGGATAAGCATGCAGCTCACTGCAAGACCTTTACTGTTCATGTAATTGTATTACCTTGATGGGCCCCAAGCGGAATGCTTGGTTTACCTTTAACATAAAAGGTTTTACATGAAAATTCTCATTGTTATCATATCAAACACTGATCATGTGGGCTTTCGTTGCTCACGCCCGCCGCCAAAGTTTGATTTTTCAACTTCTGCTCTGATAGGGAGTGATTGCCCCTGTTTGACGGTACAACGAAAACACAGACGCATGAACTTTGATCCTATTTCTGAATGAAACTCGCGGCTTTAAGAGTGCGTCTTCGGTGTCTGGAGTAGGGCAAGGTCTATTGTATCAACCTATAACAAGCATTCTGGCCGAGCAACCTTTTTTTTTCATGGGTGTTGCCTCTTTCCGGGTTTAGTACATGCTAGTTTTAGCGCAAGAACCGTGGCTAGCAGGTGCTATTATTAAGCACAAAAAACTACGGAATTAAGTAATAAAAAAAACAACAATGCTTTCCATAGAGTATATTGTTGTTGTTGTTGTTGTTGTTGTTGTAAGTTTATTTGTTTCAGTGATGCAACCCTCACTGTGAATGTTAATAGAATCTGTCATGGGGACGTGGTCAAATAGGGTCCTTTAAAAAAAAGGGATTGGCGATACTTTTTTTTTTTGGCTGCAGTTTATTATCCCTTTCTATCGGGAAACTCTGGGCCGCCTCCCCCGGGGAAGGCGTAGTCGCAGCCAGTGGCGTGCCCAATTCCTACCTACCTGACGTTATTTGTGAATTTTTGGAATTTTTGCTGGGGGAGCAAACCGGAGTACCCGGAGAAAACCCCCGAGACGTTGCCCGAGTCGAAAGTAAATAATATTCGGAGAAACATAACGCCCAGATGCAGGCTCGAACCCACACCTGTCAGGCGCCATTGGTTTCTGGCTTGTGGACAAGGCAAGTTAGTCCCGCCTTAGCCCACTTGGCCACAACGCTCGCTAAACCTCGATACTCCCTTCTCACGTAGCACAATTAGAAGCAGATCAGAATCATGTATTAATTACATTTCGCTACTTTCGTTTTTCAGTGGCAGGCTTTTCGGAGTCTGTAATTTCTTGGCACAACAGAACTTGCAATTGTACTCATAATATAATATTTGAAGGGGATGAACACTCCATAACTGTTTTTTTTTTAATACAAGGGCGTGAATCCTTGTAAAAATGTCTAATAAATGCTTATCCATCCTTTGCGTCAAGGATGCCTACTCTCTCCAACACTCATTAACATCTTCAGAGAGCAAATCATGTCAGATGCCTTTGCAGATCACGACGGCACAGCCAGCATAAGGGGTAGAGCAATATACAACCTTTGTTTTGCGGATGGCATTGATGGATTGGCTGGAGAGAAACAAGAACGTGAACAGCTGGTACATAGGCTTGACACCACCTCCAGAACCTATGGAATGGAAATAAGTGCAGAGAAGATGAAAATGATGACCAACAACACTAATGGCATCAACATGGGCATCAAAGTCCAAGGCCAATCCCTCAACACAGTGCATAGCTCCAAAGACTTACGAGCCATTGTATCAGGCAATGGGTCCCGATAGGAAGTCCTCTCCAGGATCGCACAAACAACTGCTGCTTTGACAAGGTTGAAGCTCATTTGGAAATAGCGGACCATCAGTCTACATTCCAAGGTAAGGCTGCTGCCCGCCCTGGTCATCTTAAAAAAATATACGCTTACGATACATGGATCCACACAGCAGATCTACAATGAAAAATACAAAGCATGGAGATGAGGTGCTACAGAAGACTTCTGAGCATTTTTTATACCCAGCACATCACCAACAACAAAATCCGACAGGCCATCACACAAGCCATTGGACAGCAAGATGACATGCATACAGTGGTGAAGAAACGGAAACTCCGATGGTGTGGCCACATCACCAGAGTATCAGACCTTGCAAAGACCATCATGCAAGGCACGGTGCAAGGAGGCAGAAGAAGAGGGAGACCGAAAAAGAGGTGGGAGGACTGAGCGAAGCCTTGAGGGTTGCTGAGGACAGAGAAAGATGGAGTACGCTGGTTAAACAATTATCTGTGGTGCCCCAACGACCTTCGGGTTACGGGTTAGGATAGGGTGCTTATACATGGCTTTTTTTTAGAATATGTGCAACCCTGATTTGTGGACTTCGTTTTGAAAGCGCACCTCGGCTCTCTATTTTTAATAATGTTTTGAGGGTTTGAAAACTCTCTTGAAATTAAAAAAAAAATAAAGAAAGAAAGAAGATAGGGTCGCTCATGATTGCGATCCTCGTAAAGGGTTTCATAAAGGATATGATTTTGTATTCTTATAGCTTTATTAGAATATGTGCAACCATGCTTTTGGACTTTGTCTCATCACCAAGCGCAGATCGAAGAGCAATGGTCCTAGCATGAACATAGATAACAGAAATTGCTCTGTTTGGACTTTGCACTTCGTTCTTCGCTCTTCGCAACGGCTACCATTGTACTGTACATTACCTGCTTCCCACATTCTTTGTATAAGCCTACAGTCGTCCCTTTTGAAGTGTGTATCCCTGTCATCATCATCGACGTCAGCAACAAGCAGCAACGGCAGCAGCATAGTTTATAGTAGCAGCATAAAGCGCTACAATAATAGCGTCATCATCTGTTGCAACAACAGCAGCGTCAAGAGTTGCGGCTCACATATCTTCGTACTCATCATCATATAGTCATCATCGTCATCATTATCATCATCATAATCATCATCATCATCATTACGATCATCATCATCATCATCATCATCATCATCATCATCATCATCATCATCATCATCATCATCATCATCATCATTACGATCATCATCATCGTCGTCATCATCGTCGTCATCATCATCACCATCATCATCATCACTACCATCACGGTTCGACATTTATGTGTTGGTTTAATCTATGTAAGTCTTTTTTCATTGAGATGTTAAGCCAATGATGTCATAGCACTCAAATAAAATAGATACGAAATACAAGAAAACGTTATCTTTTCACTTTGAGAAGATAAAGTAGATTCCAATTAAATGAGCTAAACTAAAAGACAACGAGAACGAAAACCCGAGGTATTATTGCGTTGATCGTGTTTCAGATACTTCGGCATAGTGTCTCAGATGTTGATTCAGCTGATGACTGTAGACAGATGCCTTGCAGTGACGTTGCCTCTCAAGGCGTCTAACATCCTTTCCTTTTGGTGAGTACGTTAAAGGGTCCGGTTATCGGTAGGCTGGGCTGTCACCCAATTCCAAGTATTACCTCCCTCGGCATCGTTTAAACCGCAGACAAAAACAAAACCAGCATTTCCAACCTTTGGCTAGGAAAAATATGGAATTCCCTTTGTAAAATATTTATTTGCAATTTTGGGGGGTGTTTTTTTTTAATCACTTTCAGCTAAATAATCTCTATATAGAAGCAGATTTTCTAAATAATGATTTGTTTACAAAAAATGTAAGATATCTCTAAATAATATATTTTCTCCATAAATAACTTGTTATTTATCTAAATAACTTATTTCTTTTACCTAAACATTACATTGTTTACGTAAATAAATCATGAAATAGGTAAATGAGGCATCATTGCTAATCCTATCCTATCCTATCCTATCCCGTAACTCGGACGCCATAGGGGCACCACAGGTGATCGTTTAACCAGCGTACTCCATCTTTCTGTCCTCAGCAATCCTCATGGCTTATTTAGAAGATTGTATAAAATAATGTATTGTTTAGAAATATTGCTAAATAATTATTTCTTTACATATATTATGCATTGTTTAGCAGAATTGGCTAAATAGTGTATTATTTAGAAGATGTTGCTAAACAATGCATTAATTACGTAAATTTATTACGTAGGTGCCCTTACGACCTCCGGGTTACGAGACAGGATAGGATAGGATAGAATTACCTCATTGTTTAAGGACTGCAATTTTCATTATTTAGGAGATTCCAGGATTTGGTTGAAAACATGGTTCTTATAATTTAACTGTTTTTTATAATTAAACGCAAGATCTTTCCGAAAATTGTGTATCGAAAATATGTGTTAATTATTTCTTATTTTTAACATAAATCAATCTACAAATTCGAATATTAAACGTTTGTAAAGTCCCGAACATTTTGAAAGGTCAAGGCCCGTTTTGTGTGGGAGTGTTCGGTGTTTTCAGTATCTCCGTAATAAGAAAAAAAAGTATGCTTTCTTCTTGTATTTATTAACCCCAAAACAAAGAGATAGGTGCAGAAGAAGTGGCAGCAGCATGAGTATTGGATTGTTGAAAAACTGGAATCAATGCTTCTGCATTTTGTTGGTTTCCAAGATCGCAGTTAACTTTCGAGTTCTCCATGTTGATTTACTCTGAAGGGAATCCCGTTAATGCAGAAATAATGATGGATCACTCTTCTTTGGAGCCGTTGCCGTTACCATTTCGTATATTAATACTGTTGCCAACATAAAAAACTAGAGTAAAATAAAGCAGTTGCTTCTTTTTTAATCGCAAAACAACGTAAAATTACGATTTTCCAATTTTCTTGATCACTACACACAACCTTACGACTTGTATCCCCTAAATAATGAAAATTGTAGTCCCTAAACAATGAATTGTATAAATGTAATTAATGCATTATTTAGCAAAATCTTCTAACTAAACCATTATTAAGCAAATTCGGCAAAATAATGCATGATATAGGCAAACACATTATTATTTATAAACATTTTAAAATAATACATACAATATTTCACACAATCTGCTAAATAATCAATTCTATAGGTAAATAATTCCTTATTTAGCAACAATACCTTATTTACTTAAATCCTGATTTGTTTACCTAAACAATATATAATAAGTTATTTACCAACAGAGTGTATTATTTGAAGAAATATACAATTGTTTGGAAACAAATTATTATTTTTAGAAAATATGCTTCTACTTAAATATTATTTAGATAAAAGTGATGACAATAAACATTTTACAAAGGGAATTCCAAAGAAAAGAGGGACCGTAATAATTGAAGTAAAATATTTACTGGGGTGGTCTGGTCTGGCAGTGGGTGGGTCATCGGCTTCCTATGT
Organism: Oncomelania hupensis; assembly: GCA_036898135.1. Taxonomy (NCBI): domain Eukaryota; kingdom Metazoa; phylum Mollusca; class Gastropoda; order Littorinimorpha; family Pomatiopsidae; genus Oncomelania; species Oncomelania hupensis. Next base: position 6,899,885 of record CM072524.1, on the reverse strand, counting down.
CGAAGGACGCGGGTTCGATTCCCGCTAGAGGCGAACTTATCTGACTTTAGATAAGAGATATTTCAGGTCAATATGGGATTTTCTCCGGGTAATCCAGTTTCCTCATTCCCCTTAGTAGTGGTACTGGATGCAGTCAATCTACAACTCTGTTTTTTTATATTTCATTTCCGTCTTCTACTAGCGATCTCCATGGCTTTATAGTTAAACTACACGTTTGAGGGATAGATGTGTCTTTGTTGTTGCGTATGTGAGTGTATAAAATGTGTGAGCATGCATGTTGGTACAGATCGCCGTGATTCTTAGCACGATTGGTGATGTGGTTGAAAACGCGCTAGTATATAGCATCCATTCTTTTCTCCTTCTTCTTCTTCTTCTTCTTCTTCTTCTGATGATGATGATGATGATGATGATGATGATGATTATTGTCACGTGGGGTTTATGGGCTCTGCACAATGGAATTATGGACCCTCACGTTTATTCGGTGGGAACTGCTAGTAAGTCACCCTATGAATTACTTTAATAAATTTATTTGTTTAGCTCGTTCTGTGTTAAGGTTGGGGTACAGAAATAGATAGAAAAATGGTAAAAGAATACTGTCACACTAGCTTTCACACGGCTATGAATCATGTGTAGTCCAGCCACTTGATAACAGTTAAAATCACACATTTATTTCTTCTACTCTATACAAGATTCTCTAAGTACTAATCTAACTTAAAAAGTCTCAGTCACTGCTAATAGTTCGATCGCTGATAGTCTAGGCAGCTGTTTTTCTTCCTCGGGCACTTGCTATAATATTTCATGTAGATTGGACTACTGTGGTCCGTTTTACAGTTTCTGCAGAGTTGGACTACTGTGGTCCTGTTATGATCAGTTTAAGTGCACCTTCGTGTTATGCACTTAACTCATGAGTGGGGGTTCGAAGTCCTTCTGTGAGGTAGCTTCTGGTCCACCTGTGTCGTTGTGTAGTTGGGTTCCCTTGCCACGCTGTGGGGTCTGACAGGGAGTTTTCCGGGTAGCTCTTTCCGTCTTGTGCGGTAGAGGATACTCCGCCAACTAGTCGTTTCTGTGGAGTGGTGCGCACAGGATAGCTCGCCTGCTCGTCTGTAATATAAGAGACGAAATTCTGCACAACCCTGAATAATCGGTTTGTGCAGAGCGTCTCACTGAAAGCCAAAGTAGCCCTCAGTGATAGCTCCACATCTCTATACATAAGCGACGAACATTCTGCTACTTCCGGGTTCCACTGGAATCTCACTCTAAATTCCTATACATACATAAATATCAATCGTTTCTAACTATACACATACAGAATTAATAATAATATAAACATTCAGTGGTACAGCCACTGGTCTGCGAACATACATATAAGTTAAACAACAGTGGTTCCGTACGGGATACGACATGGCGGCGCAACCGGTCGTGTTTCGCCTCGTGGTAGGCTCTTCCACGTGGTCCCGCAAATTCGGATTAACAATTCACATTTATGCATAGCAAATTCCACAAACATAATTTCAACAATAATACAAATATATCACGATGAAACAGAAGGGTGTTCATTTACCTGTTTGACAAGTTCAGGCCCGTGTTGACTGAATAGAATTCTGAGATTCTAAGTCCTGCTTCCTGGTCTATGAGTGAAGATAGTTCTCTGCTAGCTAAGGAGATGTTACTTCTTCCTCGTCTCACACACGACTCATTCAAACTGTCTTAGGTTTTGACACATTCAAAACTGCTCTACCCACTGAGCCTGCTCTGATTGGTTAAAACGGTCCGATTCAAAGCTCAAGTGCTGAGTCACTGCGATGTGGGTCGGGCTCGCGGTGTGTGGCTTGCTGTGTAATTTACTTGCTGCTGTGTACTATACTAACTCTCTACTGTTACAATTACTTACACAAGGCTAAATAGTCAACAAGCAGAGTTAAGACTAGCCAGTTCATGACAATTATAATTATTAATATTATTATTCCTAATATTGTAGGATTAGTGATTTGGTTGAATGTGCGTATATTTCATCCAGTTTTATAATAATAATAATAATAATAATAATAATAATAATAATAATAATAATAATAATAATAATAATAATAATTATTATTATTATTATTATCATTATTATTATTATTATTAATATTATTATTATTATTATTATTATTATTATTATTACAGGGTATTGTAACTTATTGTATAGTTCTGTATGATATTATCTTTTACATTGTATTGTTAACAACTGTATTCTCTGTGTTCAATCCACAGGCGTATGCTGGCAATCATATTGTTCATGTACGTCGCCCCTTTCACATGCTATTCGCTTCTGATGATCGAGCGTTCCGTCCAATGGAAATACAAGTAATAATAATAATAATAATAATAATAATAATAATAATAATAATAATAATAATAATAATAATAATAATAATAATAAAAATAAGAAGAAGAAGAAGAAGAAGAAGAAGAAGAAGAAGTGCTGGACCCTAACAGGTGCGGAGTTCCCTCGCGTGCCGTCACACACACACATTACATTACATTACATGGTTATTGCTTTAGGTCCAGCGGACTCTTCCGAGCCAAATCAGGACCAGATATGTGAAAGAGGACTCACCCCTGATCCGCATAAAAGATCCGCCGAAACAACCCTAGTGGTAACACTGAAGGCAATCTACCAGCCGGTCCCTTTACAATAAAGACATCCCACGCAGGGGACGCTGAGGCGATACTCTAATTTATCGAACCCCCCGTTTACATAAAACAAAATAGAATACAAACATCATTATATAATAACAACAAAACACATACATATAAAATGCCTACATTGCCAAATAATAACATCATAGGAAACCCCAATGACCGTTTGGCAGAAAGCATCCAATATTCCCAAGCTGATCCAACAGACCTCACACACAAATAAGAAGTTTTGTCCCCGAAGAGTTTTTAAGAAAAAAGGTCTAGCGAAGAACAAAATAGTATAGTAGATTGATAGAACAGAGTAGGAATGAGAAAGAACAAAGGAGAAAGACAGTGACAGTGGGAATTTAAAGCACTAAATTTCCAGAAAGTGGGGATACTATTTATACTGAAACCCGGCACCCCCACGAGGGGATGTCTGCACACACACATACTCACACTCTTTCTCTCTCTCTCTCTCTCTCTCTCTCTCTCTCTCTCTCTCTCTCTCTCTCTTTCACTCACACACATACAAACACTTTCACACACACTATCAAGTTCTTGTTCCTCTCCAGCCAATGCATCAATGTCATCCGCGAAACGAAGATTGAAGATTGTTCTACACCCTATGCTGACTGTGCCTTCGTGATCTGCAAAGGCATCTGACATGATGCGCTCTAGGAAGATGTTGAAGATGGTTGGGTCATGGATAGAGTAGGCATCCTTGATTATTGTTCTGAACCAGTTTACGATGGCGCTGTTATAGAGGACTGCACTGGTAGCCTTGTCATACAGACTTTTGATGACTTCAATAATTTTAGGGCTGATGTTGTACACTCTCATGGTTGCCCACAGAGCTGCATGCCAGACACGATCAAGCGCCTTCTTGAAGTCTACGAACACATGATATAGATGTTGTTGGTGCTGTTGGTATTTCTTACAGATTATTCTGAGGTTGAAAATCTGTTCAGTGGTATTTCTCCCTGCCCTGAATCCTGCTTGTTCTTCAGCGATGATTTGTTCAGCTTGGGGTTTCAACCTGTTAGGTATTATTTTCAGGAGGACCTTGCTGGGATGGCTGATGAGGCAGATGGTGCGGTAATTTTCACACTCCTGAAGATTACCTTTTTGGGAAGAGTGATGACAAGCGACTGGGTCCATGGTGTAGGCCACTCCCCACTCTGCCAGATTTTGTTACAGATAATGGTGAGGCCGTCAATCATCGCATCTCCTTCTGCTTGAAGCACTCCCGCTGACTTCTCTTTCTTCAGCGACTGCACTGCTGCCTCAACTTCTTCTGGGGGAGCAGGGGGGGGAGGATTTCGTCTTCTTCTATGTTCTCTGGACATGTTAGAACTGATGGGTTTCCGTTTGGTGTGTGGTTGTAAAGGTCAGAGCAGTACTCTGTCCATCTACGCAAGACGTTTTGTTCTTCTGTAAGGCATATGCCGAACTTGCTGTGGATCGTGGAGAATTTGGGCTGTTTAACACTTGTCAGCCGCTTCACAGTCTGGTAGGCCTTCTTGCTGTTGTTCTTGTTCAGACTGTTCACTATTTCCTGGCATTGGTCTTCTGTCCTGTTCGCCTTTGCTGTGCGCATGCCTTTTCGGATGTCATTGTTGATTTTTCGGTAGGCATCAGCTCCCTGTGAGGTGTTCTTTTTCCATTTCATCTCTCTTCGTTTATCACACAGGTCCAAAAGTTCAGGTGTGATCCACGGCTTCTTCTTTGGCGGTGCTTGCCATAGATCTCAGTGGCGGCATCTGTCACAGCTGAGTTGATGGTGGTGGTCACGGTGTTGACATCTACTACACTAGCTCCCAAAATGAGCAGTAGTGCAAATTTCACTCCAATTGTGTCTTTAAATATTTTTGCCATTTCCTGGTCGTGCAGTTTGTCCAGGCCAAACTTCAGTCTAGTGCACTTTGCTGTGTTTACTCTCTTCAATTGGAACCGGAAAGACATCATCACGAGATCGTGATCACTTCCGTTGTACTGCTCTTGGAAAAGGGCGTGTCCGGTCAATGTTGATGCTTGATCTCAAGCGTTTCTTGACCATGATGTAGTCGTTCTGGTTGTGATGCTCCCTGACGGGACTGTGGCATGTCCATAGTCTGGATCTTTTGTGGAGACCAAGCGTGTTTGCCAGTATCAGATTGTTCTATCTGGCAAACTTCAAGAGTCTCAGACCTCTCTCATCTGTCTCGTTCTTGCGGTTGGGTCCACATGTGTCTCCCCAGCTGTGGTGCGCATCTTGGCCAACCTTGGCATTCCAGTCGCCTTCCATTATTAACACAGTATTATTATTTCTTTTGTTTAGTCTGGAAGCACTGGTATCAGAAATCCCTGAAATAAGATGTGGCCGTAGGAATCAACTTCGTCGTTGTTGTTATTGACGTATTCATCATGATCATCATCATGATTATCATCATGATCATCATCATGATCATGATCATCATCATCATCATCATCATCATCATCAGCATCATCATCATCATCATCGTCATCATCATCAATATCATCATTATCATCATCATAATCATCATCATCATCATCCATTCATTCATTCATTCATTCATTCATTCTGCTTTGTATTCATGTGCAGTCCAGTGTACCAACAATGGACAGCGTATACGGTGGTCGCGGACTATTTCCACGTCGACCCCGAGATCCCCATGAGTATGCAGCTGGTAATGAGCTTCATCGTAATGCCCATCAACATCCTCGTCGTCATCGTCTGTTCTTTCGTCACCTTTGTCGCGTTGAAGAAGGCCGGCATGCGGAGACACCGCATGACTAACCAAATGGCCATTCAGGTATTATGAGAATGCATGCAGGGAAGATGATGACTTTGACTCCTTAGAAATCAACTCGAATACTACGCTCTTCAAGCTGCTTCTCTTCTGAAAATTCCCAGATTCCGTCAAAACTAATTTGGCAAAAGGGCCTTCTCCACTTGTGCTCCAACACTCTGCAATTCTCGTTCAGATTTTTCTACGTCCCACGCCCTGTCTCTTGCAACTTTCAAGTCAAAGCTTAAGATTCATTTGTTCCAACAATACTCCTAGCTGGGTCTGTGGATGAACATCTGTCTATATAACCCATGGAGTTGGAGTTCGAGCGTATCCATTCCCTCTCCCCTCCGATGTTTCTGTATAAATATTTGTCCCTACTTTGTGGAATTTTAGTGTTTTAAATTTCCACTGTTTTCTCCTTTCTCTTTCCTACTCTGTTCTATTAATCTACTATCTTCTTCGCTAGACCAGTTACCTAGCTTTTTTCTTGAAAATTCTTCCAAAACTTCTTATTTGTGTATGAGGTCTATTGCGTGAGGTTGGCCATATTGGACGCTTTCTGCCAAATGGTCACTATGGCTTTCTATGGTATTATTATTATTTAGCAATGTAGGCATTATATATGTATGTGTTTTGTTAATATTTATATTCCGTTTTGTTTTTTTGTAAACGGGGGTTCGATAAATTAGAGTATAACCTCAGCGTCCACTACATGAGATGCGTTTATTTTAAAGTGGCCGTCTGGTGCATTGCCTTCAGTGTTACCATTAGGATTGTTTCAGCAGATCTTTCATACGGATCGGGGGTGAGTCCTCTTCTAATCAAGTTGTGGTTCTCATAGGGCTCTTTGCAAGTCCGCCGGACACTATAAGCACTGCCTAACTAACTAACTAACTAATTAATCGAATTTTTATTTTTGAAATTGTTATATTGACTGCGTCCAGTACCATTATTGAAGGGAGGGAGGAAACCGGAGTGCCCGGAGACCCTCGGTAATAATAATAAAAATAAAAGTTATTTTAAAAAAATAAATAATAATAATAATAATAATAATAATAATAATAATAATAATAAATATATTATTATTATTATTATTATTATTATTATTATTATTATTATTATTATTATCATTATTATTATTATTATTTTTATTATTATTATTATTATTATTATTATTATTATTATTATTATTATTATTATTATTATTATTATTATACTTTGAGGTAGATTAGAGATGCTGATGATAAGGAGGAGGAGATGGACAGGGAATTTAATAATGAAAAGTATTGAAATGGATGTAGTTCTTGCAATAGCAAGATATTAAATTTATCGATGTCGATGAAAAAAGCACAAATTAAACCTTCGCTAACTAAATGCGTTTTCCTTTGCAGGCCGTATCCTCCTCCAAGGTCAAGGACGCAGGAAACAGAGCGGAACTGTCGTCAGGGGAGACGGCCTTGACCAAGATGTTGTTGTTCCTCAGCTGCTTCTACGTCGTTTGCGTCCTGCCAGAGATAGCTGGGGGCCTGGCCATTTATTTCGTGCCCGAGTTCTACGCTTACCAGAAGTACCACAACTTGTTCGTCGTCGTCATCGGCATCACCAACTCCCTTAGCTGTCTCAACTGCACCGTCAACTTTTACGCTTACGTGACCATGAGCACCAAGTTTCGCGGCACGCTGGCGAAGATGGTACCTTGCTTCGCTAAGCTTTTCTCCCTAAAGCGGTTCTCCAGCGGAAGCAACAAGCTGCAGGTGCTGCAGTCAGGTCCAAGATCTTCCACTGCAGCTATAAATCAGTCAACTTATGACTGAGGTACACGTATCATCGGTGTTGCTATGATTAAACGGTGATCAATTAATTCATTGTTGAGGAATTCCTCGTTCCTTGTCCGCAAGAAGAAAATACTTTTCTAAAATATTACTTTTCCTTTGGACACTCTTCCTCACCGTTTGGTTCATTGTTAGTGCTCTTAAAGTTGAATCTCACAAATGCTGTTGTGAATTCTATTATACAGAGGTGTAAATTCAGTGACTTAGTGCACGCCTAGATTTTATTTGAACCACGTTAAAGGCTTTGCAACCCTGGTGTTTTCTTTTCACCGAAAAGGCCATGTTTCCACCCAGCTTTCTCCTAGGTCTGTTATCCCTCCCGCGGGGGTGTCGGGGGTTTCTGCATAAATAGTATCACCACTTTGGAAATTTAGTGCTTTAAATTCCAACTGTCGCTGTTTTTCTCCTTTGTTCTTTCTTATTCCTACTCTTTTTTTAACAACTTTATTATCACCAAGGTGAAATTCGGGCACTTTCGTTTTGCAAAAGTACAGCAGCCCCAAGTGAAGCGCTTTACCCAAGGTACATGCTGGGTGTGTTCTTGTCACCGGCTCTCACCCGTCTAGTACATGAGCGTCAGGATCTTTAAAGTCCCTTATGATGGAATGCATGCGACACAGGCGAAACCTCGGTTTATACTCTCATCCGAAAGAGTAGGAAACGGGAGTAAAGTATCTTTCCTAAGGACACAACACAATGCCCGGGCCTGAGCTCGAACTCGGGACCTTCAGATCCGCAAGCCAACGCTCTAACCACTTGGCCACCGCGTCTCCGTTTACTATACTATCTTCTTCCTCGCTAGACCAGTCACCTACCTTTCTTCCTGAAAACTCTTCAAAAACTCCTCATTTGTGTATGAGATCTGTTGGGTCAACTTGGGAATATTGGACGCTTTCTGCCAAATGGTCACTAGGGCTTTCTAGAATATTATTATTTAGCTATGTAGACCTTTTATACGTATGTGTTTTGTTGCTATTTTATAATGATGTTTATATTCTATATTGTTTTTGTAAACAAGGGTTCGATAAATTAGAGTATAGCCTCAGCGTCTCCTGCGTGGGATGCCTTTATGGTAAAGTGACCGGCTGGTGGAGTGCCTTCAGTGTTACCACTAGGGTTGTGTAAGCAGATCTTTTATACGGATCGGGGGTGAGTCCCCTTACATCCCATTTGTGGTTCTGATTTTATGGTCTTGATTCGGCTCTTTGCAGTCTGCTGGACCCTATAAACAATGAATAACTAAATAACTAGTTTTTATGTCTTAGTTGATTGTAATAATAATAATAATAATAATAATAATAATAATAATAATAATAATAATAATAATAATAATAATAATAATAATAATAATAATAATAAGGAGCCTTTCCCGGTAAGGAACAGTTCAAAGCGCTCCGTCACGCATTGACACACTCGTTAAACATTAGTACCTTATAGAGAACGGCTGGGAGCAGAAGAAATCAAAATGGATTGGGATGATGGGGGGGGGGGGGAGAAGGGGAGAGGCAGTAATAAACAAAGAGATTCCCCACGCATGCGTACACAAACAGGCATTCACACACACACGCACGCACACACGCACGCATGCACGCACGCCACAAAATGAATGAGGCAATATGGTAGAAGCAGTTTGAAGGCAGAACAGATAGGAGAAGGCTTCAGAGAAGAAATGAGCTTTTGAGGTTTGCTTTGAAGCAAAGGCGCTTGTATCTGGACACGCGAGCGCCTATGCCTGTGACGCGTCTCCCTTTGGTTATCTGTATTATAAATGGAACGCGTCACCATAGACGCTGTCCAGACGCGTCTCACTTTGAAGGGTTGATATAGGACGCTCGCGACTCGCATATGCCTGTGACGCGTGCTTTGTTGTTATTACGTATAATGTTTAACGCGTCTCGTTATTGTATATGCCGCAGAGGAGACGCGTCACAGGAATTCGTCAACTGCAGAAACTTGTGTGTGGGTGTGTGTGTGTGTGTGTGTGTGTGTATGTGTGTGTGTGTGTGTGTGTGTGTGTGTGTGTGTGACACAACTACAATCAAAGAAAGCTGAACAATTCCTTTTTTTTTTGGTAAAGCACAAAGCTATTTTAAAAGTCCACTCTTGCATGTACGACCAAAACATAAATAAATACAATTTACTGGAGAAGAGAAAAACCTTACTGATGGAAGGAAGAATGTCCAAAATAACATTTTTTAAAATTTTTACTCTAGCGATAAATTTAGTTTTGATATTCAAACTACCCTCAGCACTCCGTTCTGTAATACAAAAATGAATAGCATGTTTTCTTTACTGAAGAGAAAAACCTTGCGAACAGAAGGAAGAATGTTTAAAATAAACATTCCTTTTGTTTTAAAGTAGCGAAACAAACATCTAGTTGTAATGTTACAAAATACACTCCGTTCTATATGCCACAGAAATGTAAAATACATTTTAAAGTTAACTAACTGGAGAAAGACATTTTAAAGTTAACTAACTAGAGAAAGAGAAAGAACACGTACTTATGGAAGGAAGGATTGCCAACAAGACAAAGATTGACTAGAGATATGACCGCAACACGCGAGATGAATGTGTGGGAGGCCAAGAAGGGGTAAGACGTTGGTATGTAGTGAGAACAGTCTGGGCTAATGTGGACTTAGCCTAGGAAGAAAACAGCTAATCGGCTCCAATTGTTCAAGAGCCCCTTCAACAGTCATTCTCTAGGGACTTACTGAAGCAACAGCAAGCATAACTCCGCATGAACTGCTAGACGTCGCCTCGTCGTTATAGTACGCCATAAAAGCGTATGCAAATGATCTATAGTTCCGCAGCAAAAAAGCTTCATTATGCGGCAATGGGTTCGGGTGAATGCGATTGGTAGATTCTTTTAGCGCCCATTCACACCCAAGGGAGGTAAGAACGACGCTCTACCTCATAACGACTTCGCTTTCAGGCAGATTGTGCAATCAATAGGTTCAACCAAATTTGTCCATACGGGTTGCATTAATTTTGCTTTCTCTCTCTCTCTCTCTCTCTCTCTCTCTCTCTCTCTCTCTCTCTCTCTCTCTCTCTCTCTCTCTCTCTCTCTCTCTCTCTCTCTCTCTCTCTCTCTCTCTCTTTCTTTATTTCTTTCTCTCTCTCATTTTAAAAGGATTTATTATTATTATTATTATTATTATTATTATTATCGAGGATTTTTTATAGCGCACACATCTCGCCGTAATTGGCGACTCAAGGCGCTGGCCGATACAGGATCTAGCTCAAGCCGCCCGAGTCGCCAACTTGCAGCCTTTGGGCGCATCGTAATAACGCTCCAGACAACTGAGCACAATCCTGGGCAGCCAGGGATGGGGGAGAAGGACCTAGGTGCATGCTGAGTGTGTTGTTGTCACCGGCACTCACCTGTCTAGGACCTGAGCGTCAGGATCTTTAAAGTCCGTTATGATGGAATGTATGCGACACAGACTAGACTTCGGTTTTTCCCCTCGCGCCATCCTCTCCCCCCGAGCCTTTAAGATGTCTTCCGTCGCTACTGCTAACTATCCACTAAGTTTAGTTGGGAGTTGTTATTTTATTTTTTTTTAAATTTATTTATTTGGGGTGTCGGATAACGCAGTGGTTCGAGCACTCGCTACTGTGTCGCAAGTTAAGCACCGTCCAGTGCGGTTAGCACTTGGATGGGTGACCGCAAAACGCGAAGCGACAAATAACAACGCCCCTAGTTGACTCAACTGTGACTGAGTACCTACTCTCTTAAGGGTGGGGAAGGTAAAGCAGCGAGGGAGAGAGATGGGCATCGCCTTCATTACGCTGGCCCAAGATAAGTGTGATCTCCAACATCACGCTCCCCTACGGCCACAAGGCTATGGGACCACCTTTACCTTTACCTTTACACCTTATTTATTTATTTATTTATTTATTTATTTATTTATTTATTTATTTATTTATTTATTTATTTAATCGTTCCTATATAGAACTTCTCCACCTCAGAATCTGCTGGTCGATACAATATTCAAGGCGCCCTTATGCTGTTTTAGGCACATCGACTTTCGCCTAGACGACTGAGCTCAATCCTGGGCGTCCGGGGATAGGTTAAAAGGGACCCAGTGCTTGTTGGGGGTATATTGGTGTAGCTAGCTGGCGCTCCACCCGTCTAGGACATGGGCGTCAGGATCTTTAAAGCCTATGCTGCTGAATGCGAGTGTGCAAAGACTGGACTCCGGTATATACTCTCATCCGAAGGAATACTCAACGACAGATGAACAGACAATCAAAAGACAGATAGAAATTCAAATACAAACAGACACAAAGACATATATCAGAGACATTTTATTATTTATGTATTGTTTATTTCATTTCCTGGTTTTGTATTCGCAAGCCAAACATTGTTGCCTGTACGACTGGTCTCTGAAATATGGTGTAGCCTGTGTATGACGGCGAAGTGTGTTCCTTGGTGCATGGTATGCGCTACTGTCACTTAGCACTAAAAAAAATCTAAATATTCAAGAAAGACAAAAATCAACGACAGATAGAAAAAAAGAGAAAAAACAAAGACAGATAAAAATGAAAAACATGAATTAAAAGACGGTAAAAAAAACGAAGTCCGGGAAAAAAATAATGCCGCGATGTCAACCAAATACGGACAGACGACACACAGCTTACAAACGTAAAAACAGAAAACTGTTTTTTTTTTTCCTATCCTATCCTATTCTATCCCGTAACTCGAAGGTCGTTGGGGCACCACAGATGATCGTTTAACCAGCGTATTCCATATTTCTCTGTCCTCAACAACCCTCGTGGCCTTTCGACTTGCGTCTACTACCCCGCCCCCTCCCCCCCCCCCCCCCCCCCCCCCCCCCCACCCCCCCCCCCCCCCCCCCCCCCCCCCCCCCCCCCCCCCCCCCCCCCCCCCCCCATCCCCCCCCCCCCCTCCCCCCCCCCCCCCCCCACTAAGATATGCTCGAATGTTGTCCTCCCATCTCTTTTTCCGTCTCCCTCTTCTTCTATCGTCTTGCACAGTGCCTTGCAGAATGGTCTTTGCAAGGCCTGATACTCTGGAGACGTGGCCATACCATCGGAGTTTCCGTTTCTTCACCACTGAGAGCATGTCACCGTGTTGTCCAATGGCCTGTGTGATGTGCTGTCGGACTTCGTTGTTGGTGATGTGCTGGGTATAGGAAATGCCAAGAAAAGTCTTCTGTAGCACCTCATATCCAGGCTTTATATTATTGGTTGTAGATCTGCTGTAAGGGTCCATGTTTCGCGAGCGTATAGAAAGATGGAGATGACAAGGTCTCTGAAATATGGCTTCGCCCATGAATCTCGGCGAAGTGTGTTCCTTGGTGCAAGGTATGTGCCACTGCCGATTATCAATATGAAAGAATCGAAATCTCCAAGAAATACACCAAAATCAACAACAGATTTAAATAAAATTCAATACTAGGTCTACTTGGAAACATGTCCCAATAAACAGACAGGAGTGGTATATTAACATCTTGTTTAAGTCGTAAAAAGGTATTCAGCAAAGGAATACCGAGCACTCCTTTTGTTTTGTTTCGATCGGGATGCAATTGTTTTGAAAACATAGTCTTATTAAATAGCACTATGCTTATACACTATACTTTCAACGAAAAGCTTTTAGTGAATTATGTGTGCAAAGTGTTGAAAACAGTAGATATTAATTTTCTACGTTGGTGGTGGAGTTTTGAGACGATAATGATAATGCATCGTGACGAGTCGATTCTTTCTATTTGATTGTTTACAGGTGTTTGTAGGATCACCTCACAACACTGATGTCAAAAGTATGGCAACAAATAGTTTTCCTTTCTCTTCCTCCTTCTTTTTCTCCTAATCCTCCTCTTAATCCTCCTCCTAATCATCATCATCATCATCATCATCATCATCATCATCATCATCATCATCATCATCACCTTCTTCTTCTCCTTCTTCCTGTTCTTATTTACCATGATTTTCATCAGCAGCAGCAGCAGCAGAAGCAGTATCAGCAGCATCATCATCGTCCTTCTTCTTCTTCTTCTTCTTCTTCTTCTTCTTCTTCTTCTTCTTCTTCTTTATAGTCGTCGTCGTCTTCATCATCGTCCTCCTTCTCCTACTCCTCCTCGTCCTCCTCCTCCTCCTCATCATCATCGTCATTTCGTCGGCGTCATCATATTAATTTTCTTCTTCTTCTTCTTCTTCTTCTTCTTCTTCTTCTTCTTCTTCTTCTTCTTCTTCTTCTTTTTTATCCACACAGCCCCCTTTCCAGTACCTCAACTATCCTTCCACGCCGCTTCCTTAGCATCAGTATTAAGTAATCTACGACCACAATATTGTTTAGGCTTCAGGCTATTCCGCCAACCAACTAATCCAATACCTGCTCCACGTGTTTCCTTGGCTACTTGGCCTACCTCCCAGGGTTCAAGATGCAGGCCTAATTTTCCGCAGCATCATTATTAGCTTTTAAAAGCTCGTTCAAACGGCCCTCGTCTGCCTCTGGTCTTGACTTCCCTAATACTTGTCTTAATACCTTCCAATGGATTTTGTTCCTCAAGCTAGTCTATTAAAATTGATGATGATGATGATAATGATGATGATGACGACCATCATCATCATCATCGTCATCATCATCATCATCATCATCCCCATCATCATCATCAGCAGCGTAATATTAGCCTTAATAATTATGTTCCATTGGATTTTGTTCCTCAAAGATGGAAGATGATGATGATTATGATGATGATGATGATGATGATGATGATGATGATGATGATGATGATGACGATGATGATGATGATGATGTAAGCTTGTAGATTTGTTAAACAGAAAAACCTCCAAGCAGGCATCGCGAGGCCGATGAAAATGCTTCTGCTGTTGCAACTGCTGCTGATGATAGATGATTATAGTGATGATGATGATGATGATGATGATGATGATGATGATGATGATGATGATGATGATGATGATGATGATGATGTGTGTGTCTCTTCCTCTTCTTTATGGATGTATGCGGCAGTTTAAATGTTATACTCTCTCTTCATCTCTCGACTTGAACCGTACACAATATCCATACAGCAAATCTGTCCTCGCTTTCCAACCGTTAAACAGACGATCAACTCACGGAACGCACGTTAAAGTGTTGTAGAGACATACAGATTTCTACATACTGCTAATGGCCCCAAGCCGACCCGACGCAGTCTAGGTATTATACTGAGGTCATTGTCATTATCATCATCCTCATCATCCTCATCCTCATCATCATCATCATCACCGTCGTCATTACCAGAGCAGCGCCACCACCGCTACCACCTCCACCACCACCATCACTACCACCTGCAACCTGTACCTGCAACGTTCAGAGTTATTGTAAACCTTGGTCTTATTTCTTACGCTATACGTTGTGTCAGACCACGAGCCATCACGGACGGCTGTCATCACTGCGAGATGAAATGAAAGATTAGCGAATAAATTATACCACTGCCAAGATCACAAACCGTTTCCAAAAGTTATGGGCGATTGGTAATAGGAAGTTAAGTTTCAACCGCCTTGTAAGCTTGCTTCCTCTGTGTCCTTTCAGTATAACGACATTTATCTCCCTTCAAAGGCTTAGTCCATTGTCAGGGGCGGATCTGGGGGGGGGGGGGGGGTGCACCGGGTGCACGTGCACCCCCCCCCCCCCCCCCCCCACGGACGACCAAAAAAAAAAAAGAAGAAGAAGGAAAAGAAGAAGAAGAAAGAAGAGGAAGGAGAAAAAGAAGAGGAAGAAGAATATTCAGAACAGAATATCCATAATATTCATAATAATCATCATGCTAATAATCATGCTAATCATCATCATCATCATCAGCAGCAGCAGCAACAGCAGCATAATGATAATAATAATAATAATAATAATAATAATAATAATAATAATAATAATAATAATAATAATAATAATAATAATAATAATAATAATAATAAAAAGAAGAAGAAGAAGAATAGAGGACAATAATAATAATAATAATAATAATAATAATAATAATAATAATAATAATAATAATAATAATAATAATAATAATAATAATAATAATAAAGGACAGTAATAATAATAATAATAATAATAATAATAATAATAAGAAGAAGAAGAAGAAGAAGAAGAAGAAGAAGAAGAAGAAGAAGTTGTTTAATGTATTTGAAGTCTTTCCACCAAAGTGATACAATAATAATTTATTTAAAGTCTTTCCACCAAAGTGATACAATAATAATAATAATAATAATAATAATAATAATAATAATAATAATAATAATAATAATAATCGTCATTTACCTCAAAGATGCTGAAAAAGCGCTATATAAGAATGATAAATAATAATAATAATAATAATAATAATAATAATAATAATAATAATAATAATAATAATAATAATAATAATGCATTCTCTCCTATTTTCTTTCCCATATCAATCCCTGCCCTCTTCACGCCTCAATCTCCTGTTACCCCCACCCCCTCCCTCCTTTCTTCTTTCGTTTACTCACACTCACCAATCGGCCTACACATGTTAGACATGTAACAGCTCAACTTCAAAGAACGCCGGCCAATTATGACGTGTAACATCCGCTAAAACGTCATATGCCGCTTGCATTTTGCGTTTATGTTTGAGGTTTATTATCAATGTAAAACATTTATTTCCTTGTGCGCTGGGCTCATTGTTGATAGAAGCGGGGACTGTCCAGCCTGTAGACTAAACAAGCACAGTGTCAATGATTAGCGCATGATGACAAGACCGGAAATTGGGCGAGAATACCTCTGCTTATTTCGTTTAATTACACTCCTCTCATTCCAGCTCTATGTAGAAGAGTTCATTTTATATTGTGTCACTCTTTATTTAGATAGACGTCAAAGAAGCAACAGCCTAGCGTTGTTGCACAGCATTAGTGTTAGTTACCAGTTTTTAGGAGTATTTCTATTTTGTGAAAAGACATTTTATATTGTGCTGAACCATTTTGTGACCTACCTCACACTGAAGTGGTATGTACATATTTTGTTTGATGATGATGATAGGGATAGAGATAAAGATATTTATAATTTATTTTATTTGTCGTTTATTCTTGTTAATATTATTCTAATCCTGTTTATTCCTAAAATGTATATTTACAGCAGTTATAGAGCAACAGCTTGATCTAAGTACAATTAGGTAGCAACTCAACAACAAAAGAAAGTGTAACACATGTATGTCAGGGCGTTTTGCCCATAAACTGTTGTTTTGAAAGAATAACTGTTCTTTGCTATGAATCTGAGGTAAGATACAAAAACTTCTCTCTATCCCCCCCCCCCCCCCCCCCCCCCCAAAAAAAAAAAAAAAAAGTGCACCCTCCCGCGTGAACCTGCTGATCCGCCCTTGATTGTCACACTCTGCCTCTACTGATCCTTTTTAACCCGTTCCGGGTCCCAGGCGTTGAACCAACCTTTATACAATCCTACTCCCAACCACTCATCGACCACCTGCAACTCCCTTCCCCTTCTCTCCCTCCCATTCCCTCGTACCCATACCCCCTCCCCCCCCCCCTTTGCCGCACCCTTCCCACTCGTCTGGAGTACACTTTATCAGCGAGAGCAATAATGCTGAAGTGTTACAAGCATCCTTACCTCGTCTTCCGTATTATTGGCAGCGTCAGTCCTCAGATAAGCAAGAGGTGAAGACAGCTTCTGCACGCAATGGTATTCATACACAACACGTACAAGCAGAGAAACCCACCACCACGCACCGTTACTTGCGGTCGGAACAAAACAGTACAATGAGAAGGGACACGCAAACAGTACGCGCGCGCACATACAGACATATACATCTCTCTCTCTCTCGCTCTCTCTCTCTCTCTCTCTCTCTCTCTCTCTCTCTCTCTCTCTCTCTCTCTCTCTCTCTCTCTCTCTCTCTCTCTCTCTCTCTCTCTCTCTCTTCTTCTTCTTCTTCTTCTTCTTCTTCTTCTTCTTCTTCTTCTCTGTCACACTTTTGTTGTTGTTGCTCCTCTTCTTCTTCTTCTTCTTCTTCTTCTTCTTCTTCTTCTTCTTCTTCTTCTTCTTCTTCTTCTTCTGTCACTCTTTTGTTGCTGTTGCTCTTCTTCTTGTTCTTCTTCTTGTTCTTCTTCTTCTTCTTCTTCTTCTTCTTCTTCTTCTTCTTCTTCTTCTTCTTCTTCTTCTTTTTGTTCTTCTTCTTCTTCTTCTTCTTCTTCTTCTTCTTCTTCTTCTTCTTCTTGACTTATGTTAATCTGATGAATAAAAATTAATGCAACAACAACAACAACTTCTTCTTCTTCTTCTTCTTCTTCTTCTTCTTCTTCTTCTTCTTCTTCTTCTTCTTCTTCTTCTTCTTTTTGTTCTTCTTCGTCTTCGTCTTCTTCTTCTTCTTCTTCTTCTTCTTCTTCTTCTTCTTCTTCTTCTTCTTCTTTTGTTCTTGTTGCTCTTTTTCATCCACCTTCTTGTTCTTGTTCTTCTTGTTCTTGTTCTTCTTCTTGTTCTTCTTCTTCTTGTTCTTCTTCTTCTTCTCCTCCTTCCTCTTCTTCTTCCTCTTCTTCTTCTTCTTCTTCTTCTTCTTCTTCTTCTTCTTCTTCTTCTTCTTCTTCTTCTTCTTCTTCTTCTCCTCCTCCTTCCCCTTCTTCTTCTTCTTCTTCTTCTCTTATTTTTATGTCTTTTCCCCTCTATCTCTTTTGTCTCTCTCTCTCTGTCTGTCTCTGTCCAGCACTTTTCTCTCTTCTTCTTCTTCTTCTTCTTCTTCTTCTTCTTCTTCTTCTTCTTCTTCTTCTTCTTCTTCTTCTTCTTCTTCTTTGTTTCCTTCCCTTCATTCTCCTCCTCCTCCTCCTCATTCTTCTCCTCCTCTTCATCTCCATGGCAAGAAAGGTGGAACTGCGTCTCATTCTGCAGCCATAGGTCAGCCCCAGTACTGCTCCTCTAATGAAATCTGAGTGAAATAGATGAAGTTTGGCTCAGCCAATCGCCCGCCCGCCGAGATGTGACGAAAAGAAAGAGGTGGACGCATAAATAAACCTCCGCGCGGGCGAGGTGGTCTAGAAGATTTTCGTAACGTGAGTGAGTGAAAGTCTTATTCTTCTTCACAATGGGTAGAACAAAATAGAAAAAAAGAAACTCGACAAAAGCATAAACTGCAATCTTGCTTGAAATGTATTCTTGCCTGTTTACATTCTGTCTAGGGATGTCTAATTCTGTCTAAGTATGTCCTATCCTATCCTATCCTGTCCCGTAACCCGAAGGTCGTAGGGGCACCACAGATGATCGTTTAACCAGCATACTAAATCTTTCTCTGTCCTCAGCAGCACTGATGGCTTCGCTCAGTGTCAAACCAGTCCATTCTCGAATGTTGTCCTCCCACCTCTTTTTCGGTCTCCCTCTTCTTCTACCTCCTTGCACTGTGCCTTGCAGAATAGTCTTTGCAAGGCCTGATGATCTGGTGACGTGGCCATACCATCGGAGTTTCCGTTTCTTCACCACTGTTAGCAGGTCATCGTGTTGTCCAATGGCTTGTGTGATGGTCTGTCGGACTTCGTCGTTGGTGGTGTGTTGGGTATAGGAAATGCCCAGAAGTCTTCTGTAGCACCTCATCTCCATGCTTTGTATTCTTCGTTGGAGATCTGCTGTGAGGGTCCATGCTTCGCAAGCATATAGGAAGATGGAGATGACAAGGGAGTGCAGCAGTCTTACTTTGGAATGTAGACTGATGGTCCTGTCTTTCCAAATGGGCTTCAACCTTGAGAGGACTTCCTGTCGGGACCCATTGTCTGATACAATAGCTCCTAAATATTTGAAGCTATGCACTGTGTTGAGGGATTGGCCTTGTACTTTGATGTCCGTATTGATGCCATTGGTGTTGTTGGTCATCATTTTGGTCTTCTCTGCACTTATTTCCATTCCATAGGCTCTGGAGGTGGTATCAAGCCTCTGTACCAGCTGGTCAAGTTCTTGTTCCTCTCCAGCCAATCCATCAATGTCATCTGCAAAACGAAGATTGGAGATTGCTCTACCCCCTATGCTGACTGTGCCTTCATGGTCTGCAAGAGCATCTGACATGGTGCGCTCTAGGAAGATGTTGAAGAGTGTTGGAGAGAGTAGGCATCCTTGACGCACACCGATTGTTGTTCTGAACCAGTTCCCAATGGCGCTGTTGTGGAGGACTGCACTGGTAGCCTTGTCATACAGCCTTTTGATGACTTCAATAATTTTAGGGCTGATGTTGTACACTTTCATTGTTGCCCATAGAGCTGCATGCCAGACTCGGTCAAACGCCTTCTTGAAGTCTATGAACACATGATATAGATGTTGTTGGTGCTGTAGGTATTTCTCACAGATTATTCTGAGGTTGAAAATCTGCTCAGTGGTACTTCGCCCTGCCATGAATCCTGCTTGTTCTTCAGCTATGATTTGTTCAGCTTGGGGTTTCAACCTGTTGAGTATTATTTTCAGGAGGACCTTGCTGGGATGCTGATGAGGCTGATGGTCCGGTAATTTTCACACTCCTGAAGGTTACCTTTTTTGGGAAGAGTGATGACAAGCGACTGGGTCCATGGTATAGGCCACTCCCCACTCTGCCAGATCTTGTTACAGATAATGGTGAGTGCATCAATCATCGCTTCTCCTCCTGCTTGTAGCAGTTCCGCGGGTATGTTGTCCACTCCCGCTGACTTCCCTTTCTTTAGCGATTGCACTGCTGCCTCAACTTCTTCCCGGAGAATTGGGAGGATTTCTTCTTCTTCTCTGTTCTCGGGACATGCTAGAACTGATGGGTCTCCATTTGGTGTATGGTTGTAAAGGTCAGAGCAGTACTCTGTCCATCTGTCCAAGACTTCTTGTTCTTCTGTAAGGCATATGCCAGACTTGCTTTGGATCGTGGAGACTTTGGGCTGTTTGACACTTGTCAGCCGCTTCACAGTCTGGTAGGCCTTCTTGCTGTTGATCTTGTTCAGACTGTTCTCTATTTCCTGGCATTGATCTTCTATCCAGTTCTCCTTTGCTGTGCGCATGCCTTTTCGGATGTCATTGTTGATTTTTCGGTAGACATCAGCTCCCTGTGAGGTGTTCTTTTTCCTTTTCATCTCTCTTCGTTTGCCACACAGATCCAAAAGTTCAGGTGTGATCCACGGCTTCTTC
>CM072524.1:6859489-6871989 GCA_036898135.1 Oncomelania hupensis | reverse complement strand
TCTTCTTTTTTTTCTTCTTACTTTTTTTTCTTTACATATAAGGTTCATCTTCCACTACAGCGCATAGCAAACGGATTTCGATAAAAATGTATTGGTCTAGACTAATTTGTTTTGGGTTCGGTTGTTGTTTGTTTAATAAAATTGGGACCAAATGTTCCGAAGGTTCTATTGAAAGGTCCCAATTCAATGGCTTTGTTTACTTTTGGACAAAGTGGTTTACCATAACATTCGCATTGTTATTACATTAAACATTGGCCACAGGCGGGCTTTCGTTGCTCAAACCAACACCTGGTGTTTGGATTTTCCATTTCAGTTTTGACAGAGTTATTTTTCCTGTTTTAACGGTACAACCGTGTGACTTGTTGACCCTATTTCCCAGTAAACCACGCAGCTTGAAATGTGCATCTTTGGTGTTTCTGGGGTAGGGTAGGGTCTGTTTCATCAACCTAAAACCAAAATCATCACGAGCAATTTTTTTCACGGGTTTTGTCTCTTACCGGCTTTTGGTAGATGCTATTTTTAGCTGCAGAATGATGGCTAGCTGTTGCTATTAATAGACACAAAAATCTACGGACTTGATTCGTTCAAAACATAACTATGCTTTCGAAACAGTTGTTTGTGATGTAAGCTTATTTTGTTTTAGCGGGGGCAACACTCACAATGAATTTAAAAAAGATCTGTCGAGGAGCGTGCTCAAAGAGGGTCCCTTTAAATTAAGTTCCTAAGGATCTAACGACAAAGAACTGTCAGATACGTACCCCTAACAGAATGGGAGAAAATAAGCATGTAAACTTTAACGAACAGCCATTTTCAATGTATTTCTTGTTTGGGTTACTGGTCAGCAGGCTATGTCAATGTATATTTTCCATAGACATGAATACATTACATTACATTACACTATTATTGCTTTAGGTCCAGCGGACTCTTCCGAGCCAAATCAGGACCGGACAACCCCCGATCCGCATAAAAGATCTGCTGAAACAACCCTAGTGGTAAAACCGAAAGCTCTCCACCAGCCAGTCACTTTACAATAAAGACATCCCACGCAGGGGACGGCTGAGGCTTCACCCCAACTTATCGAACCCCCGTTTACAAAAACAAAATAGAATACAAACATCATTATAAATTATCAACAAAACACATACATATAAAATACCTACATTGCTAAATAATAACATCATAGGAAGCCCTAGTGACCACCTGGCAGAAAGCGTCCAATATTCCCAAGCTGATCCAACAGACCTCTTACACAAATAAGGAGTCTTATCCCGGAAGAGTTTTCAAGAAAAAAGGTAGGAGACTGGGCTAGCGAAGAAGACGATAGTATAGCAGATTGATAGAACAGAGCAGGAATGAGAAAGAGCAAATGAGAAAGACAGCGACAGTGGGAATTTAAAGCACTAAATTTCCAGAAAGTGGGGATACTATTTATACTGAAACCCCCGGCAACCCAACGGGGGTATAGAAATGAATAGCCTAATAGAGATAAGGAGGTGGTATAAAATCACATGGATGTGAAGAAGCGAAAACATGAAATATGGAATTGAAATATTAAAAAATAACCCATCACCGACATTAAAAGAAAGGGGGGAATACCGTGCAGAAGAAAGGGATACACGAAGTGCGCGCTGTGTATATATTAACAACGCACAGCGGTGATAAGATGGTGCCACAGGCGCTTGTATCTGGACACGCGAGCGCCTATGCCTGTGACGCATCTCCCTTTTGGTTATCTATAATACAACCTAAAGGTGAGACGCGTCACAGGCATAGGCGCTCGCGTGTCCAGATACAAGCGCCTGTGCATGGTGCTGGAAAACAACAACAAAAAAAACATCGTGTAAGGCAACCACACTGCGCGTAAGCATGGCAGACTCCTTGATTCCCGATGTATGGACACACGGTGAATGAATGTCTTCATGGCGGACAACTAGCTCTCTTTTCTTCTAGTATGTCCAATGGGCTAGAATATATTTTATTAACATGAAAAGAGATACTTCGTAAAGACAATTGCAGCCTAACTTTGTATTGCGTTATAAAGATCTAATGCAGACAACTTGAATGTAACATATGTATAATACGGACAACTCGGTTGCGATATAGAGTTTTAATACGGACAACTTGAATGTGATATACAATACAAACAACTGTTGACAACAACTTCGATCGCACCTGGGCGTTTCGTTACAATATAATTGTTTAATTAGGCGTTTTGTAAACTTCTACACCGATGACACATTTGATACATCTTCAACAGTGTTACACTCGTTGTTGTTGTTGTTTTTTCAGTAGTTGATTCAGCCCCAATGCTTGAATCCTGATAAGTGTAACTCGGATTCGTTTATCCACGCAACCTGTTTACTCGGCAACAAGGCAGGAGTCGTCGTATGAAGTTTTCCAACTTTATTCAGCGTACATCAACAACTGCATACAATCGCTTTTCACTTTTTCTCTACTTTTCTCTACACAGTGCATCAATTATTTAGTTTTCCTCTATACTCGAGATAAAGTTAGAACGTTCCAGCGTGAGGCATTACAAGCAATCAAAGCAAACTTCGTCATCACTGTCTTACGTTATACAACTTTCTTCATCATAAAAGAATCTCTCAGCTTCTATTGGATCTATCTAGATGCTTCGATCGATGGTTTATAACAAGCTTCTTCTAACAACAACGCAAAATCAAATCAAAGGTAAATACACTCTGTAATTGAATGCTTTACAAAATAACACGATCGGATCTATCGTGCGAGTCTCACACGTACCATCGTGCGCGTCACAAACGTAACAGACCGTTTTCAAATGTTACGAAAAACAAAAGTGTATAGCTTAACAAAAACAAGCGTCTGATTAGAATAATTATAGTAGTACATCTAATATGTCTTCGTTCAACAGAAGGTAAATGAAATACATGCCAACAGACTATAGTATAATCATACGTTAACTGCACATTAGAGAAGAAATTGTATTGTTGAACATTTTCAGCTTTATAAAAAAAAAAGGTTGATTTCTGTGTGTCAATCATTGACGGTTCTTTTCAAGGTAAACACATTTTCACTATACTTTAAGACATGTTTTCATTGTACGAAATATTTTGATAACAGAAGGTTGAGGTCTAATAATAAACACATGCGTTTGTGTTTGGTATAGTAGTAATACAAGTAGTAGTAGTAGTAGTAGTAGTAGTAGTAGTAGTAGTAGTAGTAGTAGTAGTAGTAGTAGTAGTAGTAGTAGAAGTAGCAGTAGTGGTGGTGGAGGTGGAGGTGGTGGTAGTAGTAGCAAGCGTTGTGGCCGCGTGATCTAAGGAGGTACTAACCTGCCTTGTTCACAGGCTAGAAACTAATGGCGCCTGACAGGTGAGGGATCGATCCCGCCTCTGGACGTTATGTTTGTCTGAATATTATTTACTTTCGATTCGGACAACATCTCGGGGGTTTTCTCTGGGTAATCCTGTTTGCTCTACCAGCAAACATTCAAAAACAACTAATATAAGGTAGGTTGAGTTTGGGCGCGCCAAATGCTGCTACTAATTTGCAGATAAAAAGGACAATAAAGTGTCCAAAAGGTAGTAGTAGTAGTAGTAGTAGTAGTAGTAGTAGTAGTAGTAGTAGTAGTAGTAGTAGTAGTAGTAGTAGTACGTTACGTTGAAACGCGCGCGATAGATCTGATCGTTTTATTTTGCAAAGCATGCAATAATAGTGTATTTACCTTTGATTTGATTTCGCATTGTTGTTAGAAGAAGCTTGGTATAATGTTGATAATTTTAGTCGATCAATATTATTTGAGAATTTTCTAGAGTTGGTTGTTTACCATCGATCGAAGGATCTAGATAGATCCAATAGAAGCTGAGAGGCTCTTTTATGATGAAGAAAGTTGTATGACGTAAGACAGTGATGACGAAGTTTGCTTTGATTGGTTGTGGTTCGTCACGCTGAAGTGTTCTAAATTTTTCTGGAGTTTAGAGAGACTATATATGTACCGCACTCTCCTCTCTGAAAATCCTTACGGGAAGAGAGGGGACTATAAACTGATTAAATAATAAATGTTGTAGAGAGAAATGTAAAGAGTGGAAAAAAGCGATTATATGCAGTTGTTGATGTCCGCTGAATAAAGTTGGAAAACATCATACGTCGACTTCTGCCTTCTTGTTGAGTGGACGGGTTGCGTGGATAAACGAATCCGAGTTACACTTATCAGGATTTCAGCATCGGGGCTGAATCAACTACTGATAGAAACAAAACCACCATACGAGTGTAACATAGTAGTAGTAGGCCTACATCAGACGTCTGTTGTGGTAGAATAATTATAGCATTTGTAAACATTTTAATTATATGTTATTCATATTTAAACATAGTGATTCACACAAATGTGTGGATCGCACATTACACTATTTATATAACGACCAAAATACCACTGTGGTAACTATTATAATAATACATGAATACTATTTTTGTATGCACATATATATTGTATACATTATGTGTCACTAGCAGAAACTAGCAGAGGAATAGGCCTACTTCATGCAAACCGAGATCATGACCACTAATGAAATAACTAGGCCAACTGTAATTTAAAAAAAAAATTATGTTGTGTTGACCAGTAGTATGTACCAGTACTTTTTGGACATAAATCAGCTCACAAGCGTGCTTTGATAGAAAGACGGTGTTTCCTATACATCAACACAACAAGACAGTGCTAATAATAATAATAATAATAATAATAATAATAATAATAATAATAATAATAATAATAATAATAATAATAACGGATTTTTATATAGCGGGTACTCCAGCCTATGACCAGACTCACCACGCTTTACATAGTCATTACATATAAATATATGCACTCGATCAAACATCACTTTTGCTACGATACACCAAAAGACGGAACAGTAAAGGTACAAACTATTTACAACTATGTACACAAATGACAAAAAAGACAAAAATAGACTATTTACAACTATGTACACAAATAGCAAAAAAGACAGAAATAGAATAGCAAAAAAACTATTCACAGCTATTTATATGCCTGGTTAGACCCAGGAAGAAAAACAGTATAAATATTTACAGCCGTGTATACACTTACGGATCAGACAGAGACAAAAGAGGAGAGAATGGCAGCGGGATACCAATCAGTCTGAATAATGCAGTTTGAAGAGGTGGGTTTTGAGGGCCTTTTTGAATGCTTGTGTTGATTGTATGCTGCGGATATGGGAGGGAAGGGAATTCCACTGCTTGGGTGCGGAGTAAGCGAATGCACGTTGGCCGTATATGTCTCAGTGCTAACTCGCATATTACACACTTCAATATCAATACCATGGAATGAAGTAGCATCTATAACATAATCCAGAGATATCGATATTTATATGTTATACCCAAATTTGTTGTTGTTGTTTTTGTTGTTGTCGTTGTCGTTCTTAAAATCCCCAAATAAGAGAGATAGAAACTTGGAGATCGATTAAATGCTTTTGTCCGGGCTTTTGTTAAGTCCTGATCAATCGTGTACAGCAAGTCCTCGGGTTACGCCGGTCTCGACTTACGTTGTTTCGTGGTTACGACGCTCCTCCCCATAAAAAGATATAATAAATAATATTACGCGTCGTTCCGTCTTACGCTGTTTAGCGTCGTAAGCCACGTAAGAAACTGGAGCTAGTTTCTGGCGAGCGGCGGAAGAATACGCTTTGTTGTGGTTATACGGCGGGGAAGACGGCGTCGCTTCCTACGCTGGCGTCGCTTCATACGATCAGTCACTGTACATACGCCATTTTGGTTGTTTACGCCGTCTATCTCTCTCACGTGTTTTATAGTTTTTGGCCCTTTGTTCTGGCTCCCAAACGTAAGTCAGACTCTTCTGATGGTAGTGCATCAAAGAAAACAAAGACCATAACCATAGAAGTTAATTTTCTTTATGTTCCGACTTATGTTCCGACTTACGATGAAATCGGGTTACGACGCGTCCAACGAACAGATCAACGTCTAAGTCGAGGACCCCCTGTATAGTGAAATGCATGTATCGGGATAAATCGTTTAGCCTTTGACGTTTTATCGCCTTAAACATATAATTTTACTTTGTCTTCCCTATTTTGAAATCGTAAAATTCCACTGTGTGTGTGTGTGGGTGTGGGTGTGGGTGTGTGTGTTTGTGTGTGTGTGTGGGTACCCACAAAAGCGCACAAATGGGTAGCAGACCTTGTCTTTCTTAGTAACAAATTGGGTTCATTTGCTTGGAACCCACTTTTTTTCCAGGACACCACTTTTTTCTAAGTGCGCGGGAGTGCTCTTTTAGTGCATGGGAGTGCAGTTGTAGTGCACGAGAGTGTTTTAAGTAAACAGGAGTGCTCTATCCGGGACGGAGAAACAGTCAATTTTTGGAGAAATTTTGAAGAAAATTCGACCTATTTCGTCGCCTATAAGAGGCGAACTAGGTCAACGTTTTAGACGGAAAGAGCCAATTTTGCATTAGATTCTTACATTTTTAGAAGAAGTTTGCGTTCTTTCCGTCAAAAAATCACTTTCCGATTCCTACATTCTTAAATAAACCCAGTTGTGATGTATTGCAAGTATGAAGGTGTGTGTGTGGGGGGGGGGGGGGGGGGAAGGGGAGAGGTGGGAGAGATTGCTTTAAAAAGAAAACAAACTCATTTTGAAACAGTTTTCGTTTTATCCGGGTTCAGAACTAAGGTCCGGTTGCTTGTACGATTTTTCAGCATTATTCCTAACCAACTCTATGACAAAAAAGAACTTTTTAACAAAGTAACTTCTGTTGTGAACGTGTTTTACTAAAACATTTTTTTTCTCCTTTAGTAGCGTCTTGCAAGCATACATTTTATGTTCCCTCAAGAAACTTTTTTTTTTAACAACGTGACTTTTCCCTGATTTTCGCGTGTGCTTTTTTCTTACGTGGGTCTTGGACATGTGAGAAATATGGACAGCGTTTTAGCTCGTTTTTGACGGAATAGTTACAATATCCTGAACCTGAACCTAAAGAAGAAGAAGAAGAAGAAGAAGAAGAAGAAGAAGAAGAAGAAGAAGAAGAAGAAGCAGAAGAAGAAGAAGAAGAAGAAGAAGAAGAAGAAGAAAAAGAAGAAGAAAGCGTTGAAACTTTTGAGAACGGAAAAAACACGATTTTCTATTGCCTGACTTTTTTTTTGGGCGTGAGAGTATCAAGCTTTTAATAACAAAGTGTCTGTGCAGTCACGTCGTCACGAGACGTCTGTACGTGTCTGCAGCGGCTGCCGAGGGAGGTGTGCTTTAAGTTTAATATGTACTTGCAAAGTAGGAAATTGCTGTAATATTACAATATATAGTTTGAAATGATGTCTAAATTATCGGAGTACTACTCAATCACTGTAATGATGATGTCAAAAAGGAGGAGGAGGAGGAGAGGAAGGGAAGAGAGGAGAAGAGAGGAGGAAGACACGATGGAATACATGTTACTGAGCAGGATGACAATAATGATGATAGAGGTGATGATGGAGAAGAAGGGGTCGAGAAGCTGAAGAAGGCGATGAGGACAGCGACGGCGACGAAGACTTGGAGGATGATGATGATGACGATGCTGATAATGATAACAGTAATGATGATGATGATGATGATGATGATGATGATGATGATGATGATGATGATGATGATGATGATGATGATGATGATGATGATGATACCAAGTGTGGACCACTGAAATCCCTCCAGTAGGTTTGGGAGAAAATGCGATTAAAATAAAACACACAAAAAACATCAAGACAACAATAAATAATAACGACAGCATACGCCAAAAAAAATGTTATCAGTTGGTAGGCATCTATATGTCCCAGCTAACTCCATACCAAGTTTCAAATGAAATCCGTCCATTAAGTTTCAGAGAAATGCGCTATAATTATAAGATAAGAAGAGTACTGTTTATAATGGAACACGAAATTGAATTGCGATGAAAATGGGGTCGATAATGATTACAAGAAATGCCGACCCCCTCCCCAAAAAAAAAAGGTTTGCACTTTCCGGAAGAAAACATCATTTAAACCTAACATTATTTTATCACATAGTATGTTTATTGAATAGATTTATATAGCACTTTTTCACCTCAAGAGCTGCTCAAGGCGCTGGCCGATACAGGATCTAATTGAAGCCGCCCGAGGCGCCCACTTGCAACCTTTGGGCGCATGGTCTGACGCCCAGACCACTGAGTACCATTGTTGGCGTCCAGGGATGAGAATAAGGGACCTAGTGCGTGCTGGGTATATTTGGGTAGCCGGCCCTCACCGGTCAAGGACATGAGCGTCAGGATAGTCCATGCGATAGAACGCGCGCGTTCGTGGACTTGACCTCGGTTTATACTCTCATCCGAAGGAGTAGGGGCGCAGTGTCTCATTGTAATTTGTTGTTGTTGTTGTTGTTGTTACACCAGGCCATGATCACCTGACATTCGAGTACAACGCTGCGCTAACCGTTGTTACAAGCTGAAAGTTAAAAGCAACTTACGTGATATATTATTACAAGGTCGTTGAAAACTTTCAGCTCGACAAATTGTTGATTTCAATTCAGGGCAGTCGTAAACATGTTCCAGATGTTTGGAAGAATTTAGGAACTGAATTGTTTTTAAGTACGCACATATAAAGTGCACTGTTGAAATGTACTGATCCTGTAAACTCTTCATATCGACACAATTCTTGAGGATTAGATCTTTGGAATAGTTCCGAACGGAAGTGGGATTTGGAGGACGCGCATGTGCACAGACACTTTCCTAATCTATAGTCTGTGTAAGCCCTTCAGATGGACGAAATCAGAGATTAACAATCAGGGCGGTCTTATAAACTTCATTATGCAGATATTTGGATTGGTTTGAAAAGGTTGTGGGATTTGGAGAAAAAAACAACAACTTGTATGTACAGACAGTAATCCAATAAATCAACCGTATCAACCCTTCAGATCGCTAAAAAAGATCGATTATAATTATCTGGGTGGGCTTAAACACATTCAGACATTTGGAATACTTCAGAACAAGCGTGCATTAAAAAAAACCGTGCATGCGAACCAAAACTGTTACAATAACTGTTTGGAATAATATAGGAAATGAGTTAAAGTTTGCAAAATACGCATGTATAAAATATATAGACAGTATAAACCTCTTCATATCAATACAATTATTGATAGGTAGATCTTTGGAATAGTTCAGAAAAGAAAGGGGATTTGGAAAACCCCAATGTACAAAAACACTGTTCAAAATATTAGGCTTTGTAAACCCTTCAGATAGATGGAAAATACTGATTAACAATCAGGGTTCAACCTTATCAGACATTTGGACTATTTTATTAAACAAAAAATAAGATATAAAGAGATTGCACATGCATGTACAAACGGTACAGTACTAGACCTTGCAAACCCTTTCAGAGGGACAACATTATTGATTTGAATCATCAGGGCGGCCTTAATCGTATTAAGATGTTTGAGAACAAGTTCAGCAAAGGGAGGGAAAACTTCCAGGAATTCACATCTATATCCACAGGCATCATTCACTTGGAACTGCACCACCGACTCTTTCCGTGAAATTACGCACTGCTGTTTCATAAGAGGTGACCTCCTCTTACAAAAAAGACAAATTTAAAATGCTATTTTTTCCTTTATTCATAACTCTGATATTGGTTATATTATTTTCGGAGTTATTAGAAGGAAGGGGAGAGGTGGGGAGAAGGATGTGATGAGGTCCGTAAATTGCCTTAAGGCGGGAGGAACGACACGACACAGATAGCGGCAAAAAAGCAGAACCGCTCAATATTGTTCCATACTTCTACACCAAAGTAGAAAGAAAAGAAAGATATGTGTGTCTGTTTGTTTGTTTGTTTGTTTGTTTGTTGTAGCTTCCTGCGACCGAACATTTCAGAACAAAAGCCAAATTAGCAAACCACCATACAAATGTAGCTGACAAATAGCCAACATCACGGACTAAACGGATTCAACATTATAAAAACATTTCACTTCACACATTTCATCGCAATGAAATCAATTCCGTCGCTCGATTAATTATAAAATGATCGGAGGAATTATGCAATCGTCCTAAACATTAAAAGAAAAGAAAACCAAAATAAGTCATTCAATCAGACATTGACTTAATTAGATCAGTTGGCCCTGAATAGAGCCATCAAAAACAACAACAACAACAACAACAACAACAACAAACTATAAAGGCAAACATTGAATCGATCAAACGCGAGCCAAATACATCGTCGCATGCAAACAAACAATGAGACAAGCACCCCTTTTTAGTTCCCCCTCATCAAAGCGTTACGTCCCTTTTTGCCACAGCACGCCAGCGTCTCGTAGTTTCGCGTTATTTGCGAGGTCTCCGCAGGATTTGGAGAGGTGAGGTGCAGCT
This sequence comes from Oncomelania hupensis, assembly GCA_036898135.1. Lineage (NCBI taxonomy): Eukaryota > Metazoa > Mollusca > Gastropoda > Littorinimorpha > Pomatiopsidae > Oncomelania > Oncomelania hupensis. Next base: position 6,861,626 of record CM072524.1, on the reverse strand, counting down.
GCTGACGATGGCGGGAAAAGGCCACGCAAATCTAGGCGTCACGTCACTGCCACAGTGGACAAGGGGTGATAATTTGATGGAATCTGCACGTCCACTACTCAAGTTGAATAACGTTTGACGGAAAACATCCCCCCACACCACTCCCCCCCAACCTCCACCCCACACACCCCCCTTTTCCTCCCCTCACTCCTTCCCTTCCCACACACTTCGTTCTTACCTCTCTCCTTTAATGTTTACTTTAATAATAAAAATAATTAATGGTTTTAATAATCGCCCAGTATATTCTTAAGTAATTTTCTAATTATGTCTTTCTTTTCTTCCTGCTTCTCCTCTGTTATCAATCTAGCTTCTTCTTCTTCTAGTTTTCTTGAAAACTCTCCGTTTTCCTGCTTAAGACTCCTGTATGAGGTCTGTTGGATCAGCTGTTGGGGAATATTCGACGATTTCTGCCAGGTATAGGGTCACTAGGGTTTCCTATGATGTTATTTTTTATTGATGCATTTTTATGATGTTTGTTTTCTATTTTATAATTGATGTTTGTATTCTATTTTTTTTGTAAACGGGGGTTCGATTTTAAAACCTCCCTTGGATGTATTGTTAATTGTAAGTTTTGGTTTGGTTGGTTTTAGCTTTCAGGGGTTTCCTCCAGATCTTTTTATGCGGATCAGGGGTTTGTCCGGTAATTTGGAAAGTGTTCAGAATAAAAGCAATGTAATTATAGTTATGTTTTTTTACAAAATACATACGAAAACAAAAAAACGAAAATATAATGAATGAACATAATACAAAAAGGAAAAATTGTTTGTGTACAGGGAGGAGGGGAAAAGGGGGGGGGAGAAGGACAGCAGAGGGAGTGAGGGGGATGGCGTGCGGGTGCGGGGGTCTGAATCACAAAAGAAGGAATGAATGGAGTTGTGGGGGTCCTAAATGGTGTGTTGTCTTGTAGTTTCAAATTATTTGGATCGTGGTAGTAGTAGTAGTAGTAGTAGTAGTAGTAGTAGTATTAGTAGTAGAGTAGTAGTAGTAGTAGTAGTAGTAGTAGTAGTAGTAGTAGTTAGTAGGTCCCCTGCGGCTCTGAATACAGAGGAATTTTAACTAATAGCTCTAGCATCATGAACTTTTACCGTAACCCTACAGTATATAGTATAGTTGATTGATATGTTGCTTTGCCACGGACTCTAGCATCAGGAGGACAAGATCTGCATAAAAGATCTGCTGAACAAAGTGGGAAAATTGAATGACCGGCCAGTCACTTTACAATAAAGACATCCCACGCAGGGGACGGCTGAGGGTTGACCTCAACTACGCGAACCCCCGGTTACAAAAACAAAATAGAATACAAACATCATTATAAATCATCAATGAAACACATACATATAAAATGCCTATAGTGCTAAATAGTACAATCATAGGAAGCCCTAGTGACCACCCGGCAGAAAGCGTCCAACACTCCCAAGCTGATCCAACAGACCTCATACACAAACAAGGAGTCTTGTACAGGAAGAGTTTTCAAGAAAAAAGGTAGGTCATTGATCTAGCGAAGAAGAAGATAGTATAGCAGAGTGAAGGACAGAGCAGGAATAGGAAAGAGTAAATGAGGAAGACAGCGACAGTGGGAATTTAAAGCACTAAATTTCCATAAAGTGGGGATACTATTTATACTGAAAAACCCCGGCACTCCAACGGGGGTACTGTTGCCGCAGTGGATCTGTCTTGCCTATAAAGGAAAGACAGGTTTTCAACTGTGGCTTTCACTGTTCCCTTTATAGGTTTGAACAATCTACAGTGGCAAGATTGCTCATGACCCCAAGGGGTAGTAGTAGTAGTAGTAATAGTGGTAGTAGTAGTAGTAGTAGTAGTAGTAGTAGTAGAAGTAGTAGTAGTAGTAGTAGTAGTAGTAGTAGTGGTAGTAGTAGTGGTAGTGGTAGTAGTAGTAGTAGTAGTAGTAGTAGTAGTAGTAGTGGTAGTAGTAGTGGTAGTAGTAGTAGTAGTGGTAGTAGTAGTGGTAGTAGAAGTAGTAGTAGTAGTAGTAGTAGTAGTAGTAGTAGTGGTAGTAGTAGTAGTAGTAGTAGTAGTAGTAGTAGTAGTAGTAGTAGTAGTAGTAGTAGTAGTAGTAGTAGTAGTAGTAGTGGTAGTA
>CM072524.1:6839489-6849489 GCA_036898135.1 Oncomelania hupensis | reverse complement strand
ATAGTCAACTACTTCGTGTTTTGTGAAGGTTGCGACGGCGAAGCTATGGAAAACTACAAGAGTCTTCAGGTCCTGTTTCACTTTCTGTCGATGATCGACGCACCTCCGAAGTCGCCACAAATACAGGCCTCTACGATTGTTTTTTTGCATTCTTTCACTGAGCATGTACTTCCTCCACCGTTTTTATACTTATCCCACTCGTTTTCTGGCTCTAACAATCGTCGTTTTCGGCAATTTGCCATAGTTAAAAGTCACGCATCAAGCTTTGATAAAAGCAAAACAAGCCAAACCGGAACTTGGTTTCATAGTAACCTCGTTTTAATTTATTATGGCGATACCCACGAGTTTTTATGAGAGGTGCCGGAAAGTTGTGAATATTACATGTTGGAGTGATGAATGTGTGTGTGTGCGTGTGTGTGTGAGAGAGAGAGAGAGAGAGTGTGTGTGTGTGTGTGTTAATATGTGAGCGCGTATGTTAGTAGAGATCGCTGCGCTTTGAACCTGATTCAAGATTTGGGGGAAACAGCGCGTTGTCCAATATACACTGGTAAATTTGTCCGAATCCTAGAGAGTGTGAGGAAGAAAAGAGAAATAGTGGAAGCAACTTGTTCAAGAACATTACATCCTGTGTTTGCGTTCGCGATCCAAAGTTCCATACTAACTCCTACCCCCCTGGCAATCACGTCTCGCTAACATTCCCTTCTAACGTTGTATATACTCAAGTATTTATTTATTATGTTCAAACATCACACTAGATATGACGCGGTAAAAAGAAGAAGAAGAAAGAGGGGAAGAAGAAAAAAGAAGAAGCGAAGGAGGAAGAGGAGGAAGAAGAAGAAGAAGGAGAAGAAGAAGAAGAAGAAGAAGAAGAAGAAGAAGAAGAAGAAGAAGAAGAAGAAGAAGAAGAAGAAGAAGAAGAAGAAGACGGGGGATGATGATGGAGAGAAGGAGGAGGAGGAGGAACTTATTTTTTTTAGGCAGTAACGATAATGATGAAACGGAGACGACAACGATGCATGATTGATTTGTGTTCTTTTTTCGGATGAGAAGTGGTCTCCGCGTCCGCAGAGCTTACGCTGTTAATCCTACTGATGCTGCTGTTAATCCTGCTGCTGATGCTGCTTATGAAGTTGATTTTGTGTTTTTATAGTTATTTTTGTCAGCAAATATTCTTTCACCTTTGTCAGAACTTAATGCTGTCGGCGTTTTGAGAGCGAACAATCCAATAAGATGATGCAAAGCAAGAATGCAAGGAGTTCTAAAGAAAGGAGAGATTTTGTGTCGCAGATTTCGATCCATGTTAATGTTTGCGCTTCATGATTCAATGCGGAAGGGCCAGATGGTTACTTCCTGAACCTCTAGTTAAGCACGTGAGCTAATAGTTTGTGTTTGCAGTATTTGCCCCAATAGTAGAGCGCTGGCCTAACGCGCAGGTGAATGTAAGCTTATCTAAATAGTAAATTGATTTTTTTTTCTCGCAGATTTCGATTTTTAGTTATGATATCCTATCCTATCCTAACCAATAACTCAAAAGTCTTTGGGGCACCACAGATGATCGTTTAACCAACGTACTCCATCTTTCTCTGTTTTCAGCAACTCTCATGGCTTCGCTCAGTGTCAGGCCAGTCAATTCTCGAATGTTTTCATCCTACCTCTTTTTCTGCCTCAATCTTCTTCTGCCTCTTTGCACCGTGCCTTGCAGGATGGTCTTTGCAAGCCCTGATGCTCTGGTACAGTTTCTGAGCATGTCATCGTGTTGTCAAATGGCTTGTGTGATAGTCTGTCGGATTTCGTCGTTGGTGACGTGCTGGGTATAGGAAATGAACAGAAGTCTTCTGTAGCACCTCATATCCATGCTTTGTATTCTTTGTTGCAGATCTGCTGTGAGGGTCCATGTTTCGCAAGCATATAATAAGATGGAGATGACAAGGGAGAGCAGCAGCCTTACCCTGGAGTGTAGACTGATGGGCCTGTCCATCCAAATGGGCTTCAACTTTGTCAGGACAGCAGTTGCTTGTGCGATCCTAGAGAGGATTTTCTGTCGGGACCCACTGTCTGATACAATGGCCCCTAAACATTTGAAGCTATGCACTGTGTTCAGGGATTGGTCTTGGACTTTGATATCCGTGTTGATGCCATTGGTGTTGGTCATCAATTTGGTCTTCTCTGCACTTATTTCCGTTTCAAAGGCTCTGGAGGTGGTGTCAAGCCTCTGTACCAGCTGTTCAAGTTCTTGTTCCTCTCCAGCCAATCCATCAATGTAATTTGCAAAAAGGAGATTAAAAATTTCTATACCCGCTATGCTGACTGTGCCTTCGTGATGTGCAAGGGCATCTGGCATAATGCGCTGTAGTAAGATGTTGAAGAGTGATGGAGAGAGGAGGCATCCTTGACGCACACCGATTGTTGTTCTGAACTAGTTCCGATGCCATTGCTATGAAGGACTACACTGGTAGCCTTTGTCATACAGGCTTTTGATGACTTCAATAATATTAGGGCTGATGTTGGACGCTCTCATGGTTGCCCACAGAGCTGCATGCCAGACTCGGTCAAACGCTTTCTTGAAGTCTACAAACACATGGTGTAGATGTTGTTGGTGCTGTAGGTATTTCTCGCAAATTATTCTGAGGTTGAAAATCTGTTCAGTGGTACTTCGCACTGCCCTGAATCCTGCTTGTTCTTCAGCTATGATTTGTTCAGCTTGGGGTTTCAACGTGTTTTATTTTCAGGAGGATCTTGCTGGGATGGCTGATGAGACTGATGGTGCAGTGATTTTCACACTCCTGAAGGTTACCCTTTTTGGGAAGAGTGATGACAAGCGACTGGGTCCATGGTGTAGGCCACTCCCCACTCTGCCAGGTCTTGTTACAGATAATGGCGAGGGTGTCAATCATCGCTTCTCCTCCTGCTTAAAGCAATTCTGTCTGTGGGTATGTTGTCCACTCCCACTGACTTCCTCTTCTTCAGAGATTGCACTGCCGCCTCAACCTCTGTTGGGAGAATTGGGAGGATTTATTCTTCTTTTATGTTCTCAAGACATGCTAGAACTGATGGGTCCCCGTTTGGTGTGGGGTTGTAAAGGTCGGAGCAGTACTGTCCATCTAACCAAGACTTCCAAGAAGTTAAGATATAATAATAATAATAATAATAATAATAATAATAATAATAATAATAATAATAATAATAATAATTATTATTATTATTATTATTATTATTATTATTATTATTATTATTATTATTATTATTATTATTATAAATTAATTAATTAAGAAATTAAGAAATAAATAATTTAAAAACAAATATTGGTTGCTACACAGAGACCCTTTTCCCAATCACCAATCAGGCTTAAATCGCGGCGATCTGTACCAATGCACAGGCTCACATGTAGAGGCAAGACGTAAAAGTAAGGTGTTTTATTTTTGAAATGTATAATACTATTCCTGAAGAGAGGGAGGAAACTGAAGTACCATATTAAAACCCTCTGTGGACTGACTATTCTCGTACCTAAGTCACAGAAGTTCGCTCCCTTTGGGAATAGAATTCGCGACCTGCGGGATAGAAAACCGGCGACGTACCAACTGCGCCAAGAAAGTAAAAAAGAAATACTCCCGGTCACTTCCAGGCATTTCGAATAATGGAACGTCAGGTGCGTACACTTTACCCGAGAGGTTATTCTACAATCCCAACAACTCGCAAACGAAATTAAATATGGAGGATCGCGCGCGTGCGCATGCGCGCATATACACACATATACACACACTCACTCACACTCACACGCACACACAGCCACGCGCACACCCACATACACTCACCTTGATAGCATGCAGTTTGCATTCCAGTCTACATTCCACAAGAAAGAGAGATTGAAATAAGCTATCCGATTATTTTTTTAAATTTTGTATAAGTAGCCTATTTTGCTGTGATATGACACAATTTTGTCTCTTCTTTATGGATCCACTGTCTTAAAAAAATTTTTTTTAGATGCACTAGGGTATATTAAAGAAAACGGATATCGACCTATTCCTTTTTTTGTTTCTGAACTTAGTCAATACAGACACGCCTGGCCAAAGGATGGCGAAGAGGAGCGAAGGACGAGAAAAAAGCACGGGACCAAAATATTGAAGGAGAGAAGAAGACGGACAAGGGGATGGATAGGGAATGAAATGTAAATACACTCTCGGACAAGAAGTTCATTTCCTAGCATCGCAAATGATACTGAGCGAGATCTCAGACGCAAGTGACAGGGCGAGCCACCAATGGCAAGGGCTCTACAGTTTCTGGGTTATGCGTGCTCGAAGTTGTGCAAGCTCGCGTAGGAGTTTTTTTTGTGTATGTGTCCGGAGTTGTCCAATCAGAGTAGTAGTGTAAGTACGAGCTTAACAGAGTGTTTTGTTTGTAAGTAGTCTACGCATACGAAGTGTGTGTTCACTTTCCTGAGGTTGGGTGAGAAAGGGTTAAGGATTTAAACTAAGGATTCGTTGGATGGTGGCAAGATAAGGTTAACAGTTGTTGTTGTTGTTGTTGTTGTTGTTGTTGTTGTTGTTGTTGTTGTTGTTGTTGTTGTTAGTATTGTTGTTTTTTGCACTAACTTGATCCCGTGTTCGGACGACATCTTAAAGGGGTTTTAACTAAATATATCCAGAATTCCGGTGAAACAGTTTCAAGATTTATACTAACGCTCTCCTGGGTCTTATTTTAAAACAAAACACCGTGGGTTTACCTTTGTACAACTTGCTTTTCTGGGTTCGGGTGCCAAAGGTTAATTGGGTTCATACCAACGCTTTCCTGGTTTTAGGTGAGAAAGTGAACGGGTTGTTCTAAAAGTGTTTCCAGAATTCGGGGGAAAATATAGGGTGACAGGTGTTGTTACCACGCTTTTTGAAAAAGTTTGGATGAGAATTGTACCAATGAAATCGTTCCTGAGTATGGGTTACGATGACGTATTAAGGATTTTTTTAATACCTTCCTACTGCTTACTCCGGATTAAAACAGAAAGGATCCTGCAGATCTTCGATGGCCAATGTCTGCAGGAAGCTACTCAGCATCTTCTAACTGGAGCGTAAACCGTGAGAGAGTATGTGCGGAACCTAGTCGAAAGAATATTATAGGCGCCCGTCTCCGAAAAGAAGAATATAAAGTACAGCCTATTAAATGCGAGCATCACTATGCTACGTTATCATATAGTAGTAGCACACATGCAAGCGCCTGTGAATGTAAACCTTGCGGGACCTCAAGGATTGTTGACGGGCATGATTTCTCATGTCCAAGACTATCCTACAAGAAAGCTAGAAGCAGGGACCTGGTCCAACATTGACAATATATACATGTATATATCTATATCTATATCTATCTAGATAAAATATTGAAACATTTGGAGACTCCAGGCAACTACGCACGAATCCTCTTCGCCGATTTCTCCTCTGCATTTAACACGATGCAGCGTCACATCCTGGTTGGAAAGCTCCAGCAGCTGAATGTCCCCTCTTCCATTGTCCGTTGGTTGTTGAACTTCTTGTCCAACAGGCGTCAGCGGGTCAGAGTAGCAGACGCAGTCTCTCCAGAACTAGTAACAAATACTGGAGCGCCCCAAGGCTGTGTACTGAGCCATCTTTTGTACATAATTTATACGAATGACTGCAGGTGCAGTGAGGAAAACTGTTCTTGCGTAAAATTTGCAGATGACTCTGCGGTTCTGGGTTTGATTTCTGACGCAGAGTCAGAACACAGTTATAAGGAAGAAGTGGACAGGTTTGCAGAGTGGTGTACGGAGCACCACCTGGAAATCAATGTTACCAAAACCAAAGAGCTGGTTGTGGATCTTCGGAGAGATGCAGCGCCTGTTGCCCCCCTGACCATAAGCCAAGAGTCGGTAGAGGTGGTGCAGTCGATGCGGTACCTTGGCCTCACCCTGGACTCCCAGCTCTCATTCAAGGAGCATGTGGCTGACACGCAAAGGAGGGGTCAGCAGAGGTTGTATGTGCTGAGGAGACTGCGGTCCTTTGATGTTGCCCCCAAACTTCTGTTGAATCTCTACCGTAGCATTATTGAGCCCCTTCTCGCATATTGCGGTATGATCTTTTTTCCATCCTTGTGTGTCTCTGACAAAAACAAGCTTCTCAAAGTCTCTAAAGCCGCGTCTAAGATTATCAACTTCCCCGTACCTTCCATAACAGAGATCACAGAGAAAGCAATACTCCGAAAGGCACATGCGGTCTCTGCGGATCCATCTCATCCACTTCATGGGGAGTTTAAGCCGCTTCCGTCAGGCAGGAGGTTCAGAGTACCCCTTTGCCGCAAGGTGAAATACAAACTCTCATTTGTTCCAAATGCCATTAACAGACTGAATCAAAGGCCTGGGAGCTCTGCATCATCATCATCGTCATCATCCTCACGAGGATGCACTCAATAGAGAGATGAGGATGGCCCGCCCTACACCCCCTCGATGGACTGTGCAGAATGTATGGTGATGGATGAAGCAATCCAGTGTGTGTTGAGGCCGATGTAATATTATATTACACATCAGAGAGAAAAAACAAACAAACAAAAACAAACAAAAAAAACAACAATACTAGTAACATAGATAAATAACTAAATAAATAAATAAATAAATGGATAATATTAGGAGTGTGTGGTGGGTGTGCAGTGAAGGGAGGCATGAAGGTTTCTTGTTGTATTACCAATGTATACACTACCACAAGAATATATGTATATGCGTATATGTATGGATATGCATGTATGTGTGAATATGTATATGTATGTATATGTGTATGTGTGTGTGTATATGTATGCATGCATGTATATGTATGTATATATGTATATATATATATATATATATATATATATATATATATATATATATATATATATATATATATATATATATATATATATATATATATATATATATGTGTGTGTATGCGTGTGCATGTATGTGTATGCATATGTGTATATATGTGTATATATGTATGTACGCGTGTATATATATGCATATATATCAAAGTAATTCTCTCGGTCGGCCCTGGTAACTGGGGTATTTTCATAGTGAGACTGGCTTCTTCCTAATGTGAACTTCTTAACGGGTGTTTTTGTGACTACCCATGCAGTACATATGGACTGCACTTAGTGTAGTCTATGCATTCAGGGCCAAACCTCCTCTGATGAGATCTTTGGTAAAGATCGAAACGCGTCAGGAGAACCAGGCTTCTTGAATGCAATTCTACTGCTTATTGAGCTCTTTTAGCTCATTAAGAAGCACATGGAATTGAAAGTCAATTTGTCTCACTTTTGTCCACCTCTGAGAGCAGGATAATTATTTTTCTTGTTATATATATATATATATATATATATATATATATATATATATATATATATATATATATATATATATATATATATATATATGTATATATATATATATATATATATATATATATATATATATATATATATATATATATATATATATATGTGGGTGTGTGTATGTATGTAAATGTATGCATGTATGTGTGTATGTATGTGTGTATATGTGTGTATATATGTGTATATGAGTAATATAATATATATGTGTGTGTATATGTATGCGTGTGTATATATGTGTGTATATACATGTATGTTTGTGTGGATGTATGATGTGTTTGTATGTATGTGTGTGTGTATGCGTGTGTATATAAGCATACCGTGTGTGTGTGTTTGTGTGTGTGTGGTGGGAGAGGAGACTGTATTCAGCTTGCTGCTATACCGATGGAGGGGTGTTCTAATGTCTTGTTGTATTATTATTATTTTTCTTTTGTCATGTGTGCACTGTGACACAACAAATTTTCCCATGTTTTTTTGTGGAATAAAGATTTCTTGACTATGACTATTCTTGACTATGACTATATATACTGTAGACAGCTTGAGGGACGTTGTACATAATTGTAGACCACGCAACACTTGGTTTTGTCCTGGTTCTTCATTGTGGATGAAAAGAGGGTAGAAAAATGTGGCGGACTGTGCGCGTGCGTTTTGCATTGGCTATAGCATAGTAACCAAGTCAGTGTATTTGTTAGTTAGACGACCCATTTGGAATATTTCTTTTATTTAATCGTTGTTATATAGCGCTTTTCCAGCTCAAGAGCTGCTCAAGGCGCTGGCCGATACAGGATCTAACTCAAGCCGCCCGAGACGCCCACCCGCAGCCTTTGGGCGCATGGTCTGACGCCCGGACAACTGAGCACAATACTGGGCAGCCAGGGATGGGGGAGAAGGACCTAGGTGCATGCTGGGTGTGTTCTTGTCACCGGCACTCACCCGTCTAGGACATGAGCGTCAGGATCTTTAAAGTCCGTTATGATGGAATGTATGCGACACAGACAAGACCTCGGTTTATACTCTCATCCGAAGGAGTCGGAAAACAGGAGTAAAGTGTCTTTCCCAGGGACACAACACAATGGCCCGGCCAGGGCTCGAACCCGGGACCTTCAGATCCGCAAGCCGAAGCACTACCATTAGACCACAGTGCCTCTCCTTTTGGAATATTGTTACACTCAGTTTGATGTTGGTGTTTTCTTTATCAGTATCTGATTCAGCCCCAATGCTGAATTCCTGATAAGGTGTAACTCAGATTCGTTTATCCACGCAGCCTGCTCACTCAGCATACAAGACACGGAGTCGACGTATGAAGTTTTCCACTTTTATTCAGCACACATCAACAACTGCATACAATCGCTCAATCGCCTTTCCACTCTCAAATTTACTTTCCAATTCACTATCAACAACTTCACTACCCACACACAAGGCATCCATTTTATAATTTTTTTCTCTCATTCGAGATGACGACAGGTCGTTCTAGAAATGACGCATTACAACCAACCAATCAGAATTAAAGATCGTCATCACTGACTTACGTCATACATATTTCTTCTGCCTTCGGGAATGCTCTCATACTTCGATATCCATCGGTAAACTTCTATCGAGAGTAAACTCGCAGATCCAGAAAATTCTCCAATAATATCGACTAACGCAAATTATCAACGTTATACAAAGCCTCTCCTAACAACAATGCAAACTCAAATCAAAGGTAAATAAACTCCATTATTAAATACCTTGCAAAACGAAACGATTAGATCTATCGCGCGCGTTTCAGACATACTACCATTGGCGTTTCAACGTAACAAATATAAATGTTTGAGTTATTTACAGTTTTTTTTTTTTTTTTTTTTTTTTTGGGGGGTGGGGGTCTTATATAAAAGGTTTGTTCGTGCCTCTCTCTTTCCCTGTTTGTCTGTCACTATGTCTCTGTCTCTGTCTATCTGTCTGTCTGTCTCTCTCTTCCTCTCTCTTCCTCTCTCTCTCTCTCTCTCTCTCTCTCTCTCTCTCTGTGCGTGAGCACGCGCGCGTTTCAAAAATATCTTTCTTTCTTTCTTTCTTTCTTTCTTTTTCGTTTGCCTTTAAAAAAATTTTGTTTCTTTCTATCCTTCTTTTTTTTACTTTCACGTCTCTATTCACAACTTCAAATTTAGACAAATCATAACAAAGCTGTCATTTCTTAAAAACTGTGCTTTAGCCTTTATAATGAAATTGGGGATGCACTGAACACCACGATAATAATATTGATGTGGAATTGCCCATGGTGACAAGGAGAACAGTCAACTTAACCTCATCTCTCTCTCTCTCTCTCTCTCTCTCTCTCTCTCTCTCTCTCTCTCTCTCTCTCTCTCTTTCTCTCTCTCTCTCTTTCTCTCTATCTCTCTTTGTAACAGTTCTATACAGCAGCGACCACCACTGTGGAACAACCGGCGAGCGAGGTGGGGAAGGGGGAGGGGGTGGCGGAGAGAAAGAAAGGGAGATGGAGGGAGGAAAGGGGGTATGCTTTTCTTCTTCTTCTGTGTACAAAGGAACTCCCATAGCTCCATCGACGATTTGGGCCAATATTTGATTATGGGTTACACCCTATTACACAACGTTGGCAACATCAAAAGAAGATCGAAGCCTATGCCCGTTTGCTGGAGTACAGAGATAC
>CM072524.1:6801989-6834489 GCA_036898135.1 Oncomelania hupensis | reverse complement strand
CAAGGAGTCTTGTCCAGGAAGAGTTTTCAAGAAAAAAGGTAGGTCATTGATCTAGCGAAGAAGAAGATAGTATAGCAGAGTGATAGGACAGATCAGGAATGGGAAAGAGTATATGAGGAAGATAGCAACAGTGGGAATTTAAAGCACTAAATTTCCATAAAGTGGGGATACTATTTATACTGAAACCCCCGGCACTCCAACGGGGGTACTGTTGCCGCAGTGAATCTGTCATGCCTACAAAGGCAAGACAGGTTTTCAACTGGGGCTTTCACTGTTCCCTTTATAGGTTAGAACAATCTACAGTGGCAAGATTGCTCATGACCCCAAGGGGTGAGGAAGAGGGAGAGAGAGAGAGAGAGAGAGAGAGAGAGAGAGAGAGAGAGAGAGAGAGAGAGAGAGAGAGAAGAAGAAGAAGAAGAAGAAGAAGAAGAAGAAGAAGGATGGAGATTGCAATCTTGACTTAAGCCACCCTGCCACTTACCCGATTTTTGTCACCGCAATGCCGCACAATGAGTCGTGGCAAGAGGTGCCATTTTGGTGCTACGCAGCGTGAAGACTCGTTCACGTCCTGTATAAGTTGCGTCCCTGTCTTCGAAATGCGCATACCAAAACTGGGCCGCACTGGGACGCATTGTCACGCAATGGCACGACTCGTGTACGAGTAACTTAAATACTGTTAGCACATTGTTAACGTTTACCATACCAAATTATCCCTCAGTGTCTCGCACAATGCGCACAGTTCACGCTGTCTTTCCGCATGCACAAATGGTTCGTGAAATATGAGTGAAGCGGTCGTGCCATGATCACGTGAACAACTCGTGACAACGTTCTAACTACTGCACGACCAATCCGCGACACGCTCAAATGCGTGAACGCGGCGCGAACTGGCGCGCCCATAACGTGTACAGTTCGTAAACAACGCGTGACAATGCGTGACATGGCGTGTCGGCGCCTGTGGTGGCACTCAATGACACGCATTAACACGCACCATCGGCAGTGTTGGCACAGTGTTCACGCATGTTTGTTTTTTCTCCGCATCGTGAACGACCTCCTCTCTGCCACGGATTCCGGTAAAATCTCTTTGTTGACCCTTCTCGATCTCTCAGCCGCTTTTGACATTATCGATCACTCCATCCGTCTTCAGCGCCTTGAGGACTCTTTTGGAGTAAACGACTGTGCCCTAAGCTGGTACCATTCTTACTTCTCTGATTGTGGCCAATCTATCTGCATCGACAACTACCTTTCTGAACCGTCCAGAATTGTCTACGGTGTTTCTCAGGGGTCAGTTCTAGATCCTGTTCTATTCACCTTTTACACATCTCATCTGTCTCAGATCATCCAAAACCATGACACCTTCCACCATTTCTTCGCAGACGATACACAAATAAGAAACAGTGACACTCCTCAAAACCTTCCATCTATTCTGACCAAAACTTCTAACTGCTTTGAAAACATTTCTAACTGGATGACTGCCAACAAGCTCCAGCTCAATGATAAAAAAAAACTTAAGTTATGCTCACGGGTACCAAACAAAACATGTCTTCTTTCACTGTAGACACTGTCACTCTCGGCTAAACCATTATTCCTATTTCATATTCTGTTAAAAACCTTAGCTTCATACTTGACAACACCCTCTACATGTCAGAATTCATCCGCAAAACCTGTAAAACCTGCAACTTTCAGCTCCGTAGAATAGGCCTTGTCCGCAAGCATCTTACCACTGACGCTACAGCCGAACTCATGTCCTCTCTTGTACTGTCATGCTTAGGCTACCGTAACTCTCTTCTGGCTGGACTCTCCTTCCTACATCATTCAGAACATTCACTTCTACAAGTCATCTAGAAATCTTCGTTGTTCCTCTGACACCCTCATGCTACAAATACCCCGCTAAAACTCTCCTCTGCAGGCTGTCGATTCTTCTTAGTGCTTGGTCCTTCAACTTGGAACTCTCTTCCTCTCTCTCTCTCTCTCTCTCTCTCTCTCTCTCTCTCTCTCTCTCTCTCTCTCTCTCTTCACAGTTCTCCGAACATAGCCACTTTCAAGTCCAACTTGAAAACTCCTCTCTACCTTAAAAATGTCTGATCTCGTCTCCCATTACCATCATCATTCCATCTTTTCTGATTCAGACCACCACTCTCACTCCCCAGCCCCCTCGCTCCTTATCTGCTCTCATCATCCCCCTCCCTCCCTCGTCTCTTATAGTTTACTTGTAAATATTCCTTTTTATGTTTGCAACCTTTCATTGCATAATGTAGTATTGCCTCGTTTTGGTTTCACTTCTTTTCGTATGAGTTTCTATGTTAACGTTAAATATAAATGCCAGAGAACTGCACTTTGAACTGATGTCATTAGCAAAATGCGCTATACAGTATAAAGACCCTTATACTACTACTACTACTACTACTACTACTACTACTACTACTACTACTACTACTACTACTACTACTACTACTACTACTACTAATAATAATAATAATAATAATAATAATAATTATTATTATTATTATTATTATTATTATTATTATTATTATTATTATTATTATTATTATTATTATTATTATTATTATTATGCTAGAACTGATGGGTCTCCATTTGGTGTATGGTTGTAAAGGTCAGAGCAGTACTCTGTCCATCTGTCCAAGACTTCTTGTCGAGAGCAGAGAAGAAGAAGAAATCCTCCCAATTCTCCGGGAAGAAGTTGAGGCAGCAGTGCAATCGCTGAAGAAAGGGAAGTCAGCGGGAGTGGACAACATACCAGCGGAACTGCTACAAGCAGGAGGAGAAGCGATGACTGATGCTCTCACCATTATCTGTAACAAGATCTGGCAGAGTGGGGAATGGCCTACACCATGGACCCAGTCGCTTGTCATCACTCTTCCCAAAAAAGGTAACCTTCAGGAGTGTGAAAATTACCGCACCATCAGCCTCATCAGCCATCCCAGCAAGGTCCTCCTGAAAATAATACTCAACAGGTTGAAACCACAAGCTGAACAAATCATAGCTGAAGAACAAGCAGGATTCATGGCAGGGCGAAGTACCACTGAACAGATTTTCAACCTCAGAATAATCTGTGAGAAATACCTACAGCACCAACAACATCTATATCATGTGTTCATAGACTTCAAGAAGGCATTTGACCGAGTCTGGCATGCAGCTCTATGGGCAAGCATGAAAGTGTACAACATCAGCCCTAAAATTATAGAAGTCATCAAAAGCCTGTATGACAAGGCTACCAGTGCAGTCCTCCATAACAGCGTCATCGGGAACTGGTTCAGAACAACAATCGGTGTGCGTCAAGGATGCCTACTCTCTCCAACACTCTTCAACATCTTCCTAGAGCGCATCATGTCAGATGCTCTTGCAGATCACGAAGGCACAGTCAGCATAGGGGGCAGAGCAATCTCCAATCTTTGTTTTGCGGATGATATTGATGGATTGGCTGGAGAGGAACAAGAACTTGAACAGCTTGTACAGAGGCTTGACACCACCTCCAGAGCTTATGGAATGGAAATAAGTGCAGAGAAGACCAAAATGATGACCAACTACACCAATGGCATCAACACGGACATCAAAGTACAAGGCCAATCCCTCAACACAGTGCACAGCTTCAAATATTTAGGAGCCATTGTTTCAGACAATGGGTCTCGACAGGAAGTCCTCTCCAGGATCGCACAAACAACTGCTGCCCTGACAAGGTTGAAGCCCATTTGGAAAGACAGAACCATCAGTCTACATTCCAAAGTAAGACTGCTGCGCTCTCTGGTCATCTCCATCTTCCTATATGCTTGCGAAGCATGGACCCTCACAGCAGATCTCCAACGAAGAATACAAAGCATGGAGATGAGGTGCTACAGAAGACTTCTGTGCATTTCCTATACCCAACACATCACCAACGTTGAAGTCCGACAGACCATCACACAAGCCATTGGACAACACGATGACCTGCTCACAGTGGTGAAGAAACGGAAACTCCGATGGTATGGCCACGTCACCAGATCATCAGGCCTTGCAAAGACCATTCTGCAAGGCACAGTGCAAGGAGGTAGAAGAAGGGGGAGACCGAAAAAGAGGTGGGAGGACAACATTCGAGAATGGACTGGTTTGACACTGAGCGAAGCCATGAGGGCTGCTGAGGACAGAGAAAGATGGAGTATGCTGGTTAAGCGATCATCTGTGGTGCCCCTACGACCTTCGGGTTATGGGACAGGATAGGATAGGATTATTATTATTATTATTATTATTATTATTATTATTATTATTATTATTTTTTTTTTTTTTTTTTTTGTTCTTTTTTTTTTTTTTTTTGCACATGGCGCGAAACATCGACGCTTCCCGAATTTGTGAAATTTTGAAAATTATCTCGATGACATGGCCGCGTCCCTGCTTTTTCCAAACTCATCACGCTCCTCCCTGTAGACTTTTATCATTGGCACGCCGACGTGCGTAGCATTGCATAGAAGCCCTGTGTGTGTGTGTTTGTTGGGGTGTGTGTGTGTGTGTGTGTGTGTCCGTTTATGTGTGTTTGTGTGCCTGCGTTTGTGTACGAATGTATATGTGTGCGTTTGTGTGTGTGCGTGTGTGTGTGTGTGTGTGTGTGTGTGTTCGTGTGTGAGTGTGTGTGTGTGAATGTGCGGAGACATAAGCCTTGAAATGGGTGACTGACTTTGCTTTTTATGCAGAAAATGGGTGTTTGTATTAGTCACCCACTCTTTTCCACCCACCCACTTTTTTCTAAGTACACAGGAGTGCTCTTTTAGTGCATGAGAGTGCAGTTGTAGTGCGTGAGAGTGTTTTAAGTACAAGGGAGTGCTCCATCCGGGACGGAGAAAATCCAGTCAATTTTCGGGAAAATGTTGAAGAAAGTTCGACCTATAGGAGACGAGCTAGGTCTACTTTTGAGACGGAAAGAGCAAATTTTGCATGAGATTCTTACATTTTTAGAAGACGTTTGCGTTCTTTCCGTCAAAAAAACCCCAACACTTTCCGATTCCTACATTCTTAATAAAACCCAGTCTTTGTGTTCTACATACTTGTGTGTGTGTGTGGGGTGGGGAGTGTGGGTGTGTGTGTTTGTGTGTGTGTGTGTGCTACAGGAGGGACCGGCGTGAGAAGAAAATGTGCCTAGCCATAGGGAGAAAGAAAGAGTAAGCGGAGTGGAGAGTGGGACAAAATGTTTTGTTTTGTTTAAAGCTCAGAGTGTTCTAAACAAAAGATGTACAGGAAAGAGGAAGATAGGGAGGGTAGGGGGGGGGAAGGGGGTTGAACAAAGTGTTTATTCGGAAACAAACGATGACGGTGACGACGACGACGACGACGAAGAAGAAGAAGAAGAAGAAGAAGAAGAAGAAGAAGAAGAAGAAGAAGAAGAAGAAGAAGAAGAACAACAACAACAACAACAACAACAACAACAACAACAAAACAACAACAAGAGGAGGAGGAGGAGGAAGAAGAAGAACAAAAAGAAGAAGAAGAAGGAGAGAAAGAAGAAGAAGAAGAAGAACAACAACAACAACAACAACAACAACAACAAAACAACAACAAGAGGAGGAGGAGGAGGAAGAAGAAGAACAAAAAGAAGAAGAAGAAGGAGAGAAAGAAGAAGAAGAAGAAGAACAACAACAACAACAACAACAACAACAAAACAACAACAAGAGGAGGAGGAGGAGGAAGAAGAAGAACAAAAAGAAGAAGAAGGAGAGAAAGAAGAAGAAGAAGAAGAAATGGAGAAGATGAGTTGGCGGTAATACTCTTGTCTGGGTCGGCGTCTTGACCAAACGAGATGGTATTGAATGGAGTAAAACGGTGTTAAATTATGTTATTAATAACATGAAACAAGGAGATGAGAAAAGAAGAAGTAGATTGAAGAAGAAGAAGAAGAAGAGAAGAAGAAGAAGAAGAAGAAGAAGAAGAAGAAGAAGAAGAAGAAGAAGAAGAAGAAGAAGAAGAAGAAGAAGAAGAAGAAGAAGAAGAAGAAGAAGAAGATGTCGGAGGAGGAGAAGGAAGAGGAGGAAAAAAAGAAAAAGAATGATTTAGAGACAACTTTACAGAAGATAGGCTTAATCTACTTATTGCTTAACGTGGATTTGTTTACGACAGGACAGAAATTGGGGGAAGGAAGATGAAGGATGAGGAGGACGAAGGACAAGAAAGATGAGGAGTGAGAGATAGAAAGAATAGAACGGGACGCCGATGCTAGGTTCTCATAGATCGAACGGCGTCTTGGATATAATGAAGTAGAGTAGAGAAGTGAGGAATAACGGGTGGAAGGAGGGGTAGTGAGGAGAGCAGAGATAATTTATTTCCTAATAAAACTGAAGACATAGAAGAAGGAAGGAAAGAAAAAAGGAGATGAAAATAGAAGGAGATTAAAAAAGAAGATTTAAAAAAAAAGATGAATTGATAGAAACTCGATGCCTTGTCTAGTTCGGCTACTTCACGACTGAGGAGGGACACTTTAATGAAAGACTAGGGAAATCGTTTTATTTATTACGTTGTAGAAGAAGAAGAAGAAGAAGAAGAAGAAGAAGAAGAAGAAGAAGAAGGCAAAGAAGGAGAAGAATAGGAAGAAGGAGGAGGAGAAGAAGAATAATAAGAAGAAGAAGAAGAAGATGATGATGATGATGATGATGATGGTGATGATGATGATGATGATCATCATCATCATCATTATCATTATAATTATCATCATGATCATCATCATCATCATTGTAATGACGAAGATACGATACGACCAACTAAAAATAATGGAAAGAAAGGTTTAATTCCTGCTCTTTCATGGCCTGAATCGCAAATCGATGAGCTGAAAAGCAAGCTCAATTGCCGGAGGCTCAAAGATTCTTAATATGTATTATTCAAACAGATTTAAGGTTGCAAGGACTCCGTACCGTAAAGAAGGATTATGCAATGCAAGGGAGACCATCGTAAATCGAAGTCATTGCAGCTCTTCTCCGCGTCTTGACCTCGTCCATTTTCCAGTCTGTTGTTTGAAACTCCTCAAAACCAGTAACAGGAACAACCCTAAGCATCAGAAACAACAACAACAATTATAATAAAAAGCAAAATAAGCAAAAAACTGCAAAATATCCCAACGCAGACTTACGACAAAGAAATTCAAAATCAACAACACAGCAAAAACGTGAAATCCCAAGAGGATAAGTAGCAACATTTTAAATCAAAATCAACAACAACAACAACTAAAGCAATAACAAAAACAACAGCAGCAGTAACTGCAACAACAACAACAACAACAATTAAAAGCAAGAACAACATCTACAGTTGCAACGACAATCACAACGAACAACAATATATGGATGCAGTTAAGATGATAAGATAAAGTTGCCGTAAATCATCGTCGTCGTCATCATAATCGTCATCATTATCATCATCGTCATTATCATCATCATCATCATCATCATCATCATCATCATCATCATCATCATCATCATCATCATCATCTTCTTCTTCTTCTTCTTCTTCTTCTTCATTACCATTATCATCATTATCATCATCATCACCATCACTGTTGTCGTCACAGCATTATCATTATCGTCATCATCTTCATTATTATCATCATCATCATCATCATTATCATCATCTTCATTACCATTATCATCATTATCATCACCATCACTGTTCTCGTCACATCATAATCATCATCGTCATCATTGTGGTCGTAATCGTTTATTCTGATTATTTTGACTTTGAGTGACCGAAAACCACTTTTCCGATATAAATTCTTGGACGGGAAAAAATATTGTTATGTTTTAATACCAAGCCTTTGCAAACAAACTGAACTCCTTGACACATATTTAATGAACTCAAATGGTTACACACACACACATACACACACACATGCACACACACGCACACGCACGCATTCACACACACCCACACACCTACACACACACACCTACACACACACACTCCTAAACACACACACACACATACACCCAAACACACACATGCCTACCTACCCAACGTTGTGTGGTAGGCACATTTTTAGCATCGTTGTGGGGTACATACACTGCATAGCATATTTCACGTAATATTAGGTTATGCTGACTTTGGGCAGTTTTAACATAAGTGCCGAGCAGTGACGAATGTTTTTCATCAAGAATGAGGCCAAACCGGTTACTTTGAAAATGGGAGCCTTGTGCTTATGTTGTGAGGTATAACCATGAATATTCATGAGGTAAACAGGAACTACCTCACAAGTACGTTACAGTGTTTCCAATTATGAAAATTATCTGTTGCAATACTCATTATGTAAGATGGTTTTTTTGGGTAATTAAATTATATATAAATGATAAATAAGCATAGCAGCATTATATAGTGTATGTACATGTAATTTGAAAATAAACACCGAGCAGATGTGACTTTTAAACCGTTAATTTTTCTACCTATCTGAACATATCATAGCATCATTCTTCCCTCACAGATTGATATGATTAATTATTATTAGTCTCTTCTAACACAATGTTCTGTGAGGATTGTTATTGCTGTTGGTTAGTTATTTTGCGTCAATGTTTTACTTTTGTTCATAATGTTGCATAGCGGTTGTTTCATATTATCAAATTGTTGTTAATGTGCTTTAGTTGAATCTATTACATTGGAACCTCCAATATGTGATCTTGCAAAATGCACTCCAAATGTGATCTTATAATAGAAGGGTATGATAACTTAAACAGAGAGACAAAGCACACATACCACTTGTTCAGATCAAAAGTAAATTATTTCAAGAGAGAATTTTATATTAAAGGGATTACATTACAACGGAAACAGAGAGGCAAGGCACACATGCCACTCATTCAAAAGCAAACTATTTCAAACTTTTATTAACGAATTGTAAACGAATCTGTAGTATCTTTTTTCCTTTGTTTATTTTGTTGTTTTGTTTGTTTGTTCAATTTAGCCTATACTCAATAAACCAGTCGGAAAGGATCGCTCCATTACAAAGGTGTAATTCATCTTATAAGTAAACTTATCAGTCATAAATACAGGTCACACAACAGGCGAGGTATACTGGAGAGACAGACATTGGAGGTTTTACAGTATGTAAATTGTTTGTGGGAATACAGGATACAGTGGAAGTAAAATTCTGAAAGTAAAAGGTTGTGATTTACTTTAATATGTTTGTCGTGCTTGAATGACAACATATGTTGATTCACCACCACCATTACATTACAAACAACAAACAAGCACAAGTATTCAGTGCCCGAGTCAGCATGTTAGTGTCTGCGCTGTCATACAATTTATCTGGTTTGTGTTATTTTGTTTCTGTATCATCATCAAACAATTGACATACATTTCCTCTTTTATTCAGATGAAACAAAATTAACAGGCGATCTAAATTTACAGGTCAAGTACTGTAACTTTGAACAACGAATAAATGCTAGCAGCAACAAGAACAATATGGAAATAATTTCAAATGTTTTTTTTTCAAGATACAGTTATATATTTGCAAATCTTTAAACTACATTTGTGTTCACACATGAAAACAAGAGCAAAAAAGTGTACTATTAATTGTCATATTTGACTAACATTGACACTGTGACCTTAACTGTAAGTCATTCAATCACTGATACATTTCGACCTCTCGTAGCTCTAAATCCAACCTACCAGGTATAAAACAGACAGACATTACATTACATGACATGATTATTGCTTTAGGTCCAGCGGACTCTTCCGAGCCAAATCAGGACCAGACAACCCCTGATCCGCATAAAAGATCTGCTGAAACAACCCTAGTGGTAAAACTGAAGGCACTCCACCAGCCAGTCACTTTATAATAAAGACATCCCACGCAGGGGACGTTGAGGCTATACACTAATTTATCGAACCCCCATTTACAAAAACAAAATAGAATACAATCATTACAAAATATCAACAAAACATATATTTATAAAATGCCTACATTGATAAATAATAACATCATATCAAGCCCTAGTGACCAACTGGCAGAAAGCGTCTAATATTCCCAAGCTGATCCAACAGACCTCACACACAAATAAGGAGTCTTGTCCCGGAAGAGTTTTCAAGAAAAAAGGTAGGTGACTGGTCTAGCGAAGAAGAAGATAGTATAGCAGATTGATAGAACAGAGCAGGAATGAGAAAGAACAAATGAGAAAGACAGCGACAGTGGGAATTTAAAGCACTAAATTTCCAGAAAGTGGGGATACTATTTATACTGAAACTCCTGGCACCCCAACGGGAGTGACAGACGAACGGACAAGCATTTGTTTGGATTTCATTTTTGGACTGACTATTTCAGACTATATCGCGCAAATTTGCACAAATCGAGACACTTGAGTTTTGGGTTCATAGACTCACATTGTTATACATGTGAGTCAAAAATAGGTTTCGTGTAATTAGCCAGGTTACAGTACAAAGACATAGGTTCAGCGTAATCAACTAGGTTACAGTATTTGCACAGAGGGGATGCACCACAGACGCTTGTATCTGGACACACAAAAGACACGTCACAGGCATAGGCATTCGCAAGTCAAGGTACAAGCGCCTGTGGGATGGACAGACCGATATTTCTTTGGATATCATTATTATTATTAGACTATTTAAGATTTATTTCGCACAGATTTGCAGAAATCTAACTAGAAGGACAAACCAAATATGACTCACATGTTCCTTTAAGAACTCACAATATCTAACATGAAAATGAGTGCCCAGAAAAACAAAATGATACGTGGCATTAAAATTCAAATACCGACTTTGATCTTTCTATCATGACTTTGAGATGGTAAAGGTAAAAAGCTAAAGGTAGTCCCATAGCCTTGTGGCCGTAGGGGAGCGTGATGTTAGAGATCACACTTATCTTGGGCCAGCGTAATGAGGGTGATGCCCATCTCTCTCCCTCGCTGCTTAACCTTCCCCACCCTTAAGAGAGTAGGTACTCAGTCACAGTTGAGTCAACTGGGGGCGTTGTTATTTGTCGCTTCACGTTTTGCGGTCACCCATCCAAGTGCTAACCGCACTGGAGGGTGCTTAACTTGCGACACAGTAGCGAGTGCTCCAACCACTGCGCTATCCGACACCCCGACTTTGAGATGACCGGCTCCAAATCAAATAAACTACAGCAAAAGTTGTATTATGCCCAAAACAACGGTGACCTTGGGATGACCTTGACCTTCATGTGACTTCATGCATGTCTGATCAAATAACCCAATATTGTTGCATACTATGGGTTAAATAAATAGCCATTCCACTGTACAATGACCTAATTTTGTATGTTTTTGCGAGGCCTAAAATTACCTTGACCTTCAAGATCAAAGCAAAAAGGGAACATGTATACCAGATTAATCTATCATCTCTAAATTTAACAAGTCTGGACTTTATATCTCTCATAGTCCATGGTCGTTGATATCTATTATGCATCAAAGAATCATAAGTTCAATACTAATAACCTAGAAAAAAAAGAGTAAACTGTGTGAACAATTGTCATTAAAAAAACAACAACTAATAATTGTTGACCCTGTGACCTTGATCTTGAGGTGAAGTCATTAATTCACTGATCCTTTATAAGGTCTCATAAGTATACACCATTTTAACAAGTTTAGTTGTGATAGTTGAAATAGGTTCTTAGATATTAATCCACTTGCAAGTTTTGCACCGATGGCGGACAGACAGACGGACCGACGCACACACAGACGGACCGATGGACACAATTTTTATTAACATGTCACAGTTGGACTAATTTAGGACACATTTCGCACAGATTTTCAAAAATATAGACTTTCTTCTTTTTGGATGGGGTGGAGTGTGGGGGGGTAGTGGGCAGGGGTGGCGGTGGGTGAGTGAATACATAGACTCACATTGCTATGAATGTGAGTCAAAACATAAGTTGTTTGGGCAAGTACAGTAACATCAACATACATTTCAATGCATTTGAGTCAAAAACAATTTATTAAATAATTTCACTAAGAAATCTATAACACTGCTACCAGCATATTTAAAAAATTCGCCAATAAGCCCGTCTGGTCCAGGAGATTTACCACGCTTTAACTTCCAAATAGCTTGTAAAACTTCATCTCTTGTAATTAGTCTGTCTAAAACTTCTTCATAGTTTTGAACAAAGTCTGGGTCCCCACCTAAATGTTCATCATCCGTATCTAAAACAGCATTGAAATGTTCATACCATGCATCGATAGTAATGCCATTTTTTGGCTGAGTTCGTCTGCCAAACAACCTACTAATTTCTTGCCAAAACACCTGCTGGTTGCCTATCGATGAAATCAATTTATTGAACTGAGTATCATGAAACAACTTCTTTTTTCTACATATGAAATTCTTATATTCCCTACGTGCTCTACAGTAGCTTTGTCTCTTTTCACAAGTAGGATGTTTTCTAAATTGTCTAAGTAATTTTCGTACATTTCTCCTTTCATCCGAACACTCCCTATCAAACCATGCACAATTGCTCATCTCGCCAACAATAAGTCTCCTCTTCATACACTCAGCTTTCTGCTTGACAAAATTATTACACACTCCAATCGCTTCATTTATATTAAGATCAAGCAAGTTCAAGGCTCTTTGAAAAACACTTTGCTTCATGAGAGAGAGAGAGATTGATTGATTGACTGATTGTTGCTTTAGGTCCAGCGGACTCTTCCGAGCCGAATCAGGACCGGACAACCCCCGATCCGCATAAAAGATCTGCTGAAACAACCCTAGTGGGAAAACTGTATGCCCTCCACCGGCCAGTCACTTTACAATAAAAACATCCCACGCAGGGGACGGCTGAGGCTTTACCCCAACTAATCAAACCCCCGGTTACAAAAACAAAATAGAATACAAACATCATTATAAATTATCAACAAAACACATACATATATTGCTAAATAATAACATCATAGGAAGCCCTAGTGACCACCGGCAGAAAGCGTCCAATACTCCCAAGCTGATCCAACAGACCCCATACACAAACAAGGAGTCTTGTCCAGGAAGAGTTTTCAAGAAAAAAAGGTAGGTCATTGATCAAGCGAAGAAGAAGATAGTATAGCAGAGTGATAGGACAGAGCAGGAATGGGAAAGAGCAAATGAGGAAGACAGCGACAGTGGGAATTTAAAGCACTAAATTTCCAGAAAGTGGGGATACTATTTATACTGAAACCCCCGGCACTCCAACGGGGGTACTGTTGCCGCAGTGAATCGGTCATGCCTATAAAGGTTTTCAACTCACTTTCCTATAAAGAAACAGGTTTTCAACTGGCAAGATTTCACTTTTCCCCTTTATAGGGGTAGAAGAGAGAAACAGTGGCAAGATGCTCATGACCCCAGAGAGGTGAGAGAGAGAGAGAGAGAGAGAGGAGAGAAGTGAGAAAACATAAGAGAGAGTAAGTGACAAAAACAAGTTTGGGTAAGTACAGTAACATCAACATACATTTCAATACATTTGATAAAAAAAAAATATAAAAAGAAAAACTGAATTTCCCCAATAACATACTAAACAGAAAAACTTACTCAAGAATTAAACATTACATTTTATCAACATACTTGTTGTCACAAAACAAATACCATTATTGTCTTACCATTCTAATCATCATAAACAACAAAACAATTACAATCCATCCAAAACAATTAAATAAGGTGTACGAGTCCTTTTCTAAATTTTGAGATTCCACAATTTGGTTTGTCAGGGAAGGAAAACCATTTCAGCAGCGATATAAATGCATACTGGAAGTACACATTGCTCGCACCTTCGATTTTAAAGGACGACAACTCGCGATACAACACTGAATGGTCGGCTATGGAAGTCTTCGATGTGGGCTTGTGGGATTTGGAAAAAATGTGGACGCACACAAACAAACTTTTCTGCATCAGTTTTCGTATTTGGTGCGTAATTGATGCACCACTGTGCTTAATCGGGAACATTGCTAGGAGCACTATACAGAAAATGCTTACAGGTAATACAGGGTCTAGCGGACTACCAAGGCGGAACCGAATCAGGACCACAGAAAACCAAAATCTGTTAAACCGTCAAAACATTACACCATTATAACTAGAAGGGTAAAGCCCCCATGACTCCATGCTTCTTATTTAACTTGCAATATTTAACATAATATGAGCAACAGAAAAGAAAAAGAAAATGAGACATTAAACGCAAATACCGACTTTGATCTTTCGATGCTCTTGACCTTGAGATGACCTTAACCTCCTGTTCCAAATACACTCATGTACGATCAAATAAACTATAGCAAAAGTTGTATTATGCCAGGAACGCAGTTGGCTCCGTGGTTTACGCGATGTACTCGAATGTTAGACAATAACAGCCTGTACAGCCCGTGATTCAAAGTTCGTTAACGGCCAGGAGTAAAATAATAATAATAATAATAATAATAATAATAATAATAATAATAATAATAATAATAATAATAATAATAATAATAATACGCGATGTACTCGAATGTTAGACAATAACAGCCTGTACAGCCCGTGATTCAAAGTTCGTTAACGGCCAGGAGTAAAATAATAATTAATATTAATATAATAATAATAATAATAATAATAATAATAATAATCATCATCATCATCATCATCATCATCATCATCATCATCATCATCATCATCATCATCATCATCATCATCAATAATCATAATATAATCATAATCATAATAATAAGTTTAAAAATAAATTACAAATAGTATTAATAATTTAAAATTAGAAGGACAAAAACCCATATGACGCACATGCTCCTTATGGAACTTGCAATATTTAACATTAAAATGAATGCCCAGAGAAACAAACGGTGGCATACCAACTTTTGATCTTTCTATGCTCTGATCTGAGATGACCTTGAACCTCCAGCTCCTTCATCCTCCAATACACTCATAGTAAGAACATACATTACTCTAAATACACTCATGTAAGAAATACATTACAGCAAAAGATGCATTATGCCAAAAAAGCCCGTGACCTTGGAATGACCTTGACTTTCAATGGCATTGACTATAATGTGGCTTCTGATGCTCATATATTATCAATTAACCAGAGTTTCCTACCCCCAAAATGAATTTCAAGAACAGCACAGTGAAAAATAGGAACTATCCTATCCTATCCTATCCTATCCTTTCCTATCCTATCCTCACTCAGCCCTCTATCATTTGTCTCACCGACGCCATTCACATTGGCATTCCCAAATACTATCCTATCCTATCCCGTAACTCAAAGGTCATAGGGGCACCACACATATGCCCACGTACCCTACGTTGTGAGGTAAGCACATTTTTAGCATCGTTGTGGTGTACATGCAAAAATCCGTGTGTGTGTGTGTAGGTGGTCGCACTCCAACGGTTTTGTGAGGTGGTTGAGATAAATGTATAGGCGATATACTTGGTAGCTCGCACGTGGTTTCTAAGGTGGGCACTGTGAGGTCATGGGAAAATGTACCTCATAAAATTTGGTACCTCACAACCCCGTCAGAAAGTCTTACACACAACCTCATAACCTACGGTACGTAAACGCAGATGATCGTTTAACCAGCGTACTCCATCTTTCCCTATCATCGGCAACCCTGATGGTTTCGCTCAGTGTCAAACCAGTCCATTCTTGAATGTTGTCCTCCCACCTCTTTTTCGGTCTCCCTCTTCTTCTGCCTCCTTGCACTGTGCCTTGCAGGATGGTATTTGCAAGACCTGATGATCTGGCGACGTGGCCATACCATCGGAGTTTCCGTTTTTTCACCACTTTGAGCAGGTCATCGTGTTGTCCAATGGCTTGTGTGATGGTCTGTCGGACTTCGTCGTTGGTGATTTGCTGGGTATAGGAAATGGCCAGAAGTCTTCTGTAGCACCTCATCTCCATGCGTTGTATTCTTCATTGTAGATCTGCTGTTATGGTCCATGTTTCGCAAGCATATAGGAAGATGGAGATGACAAGGGAGCGCAGCAGTCTTACCTTGGAATGTAGGCTGATGGTCATGTCTTTCCAAATTGGCTTTAACCTCGCCAGGGCAGCAGTTGTTTGTGCGATCCTGGAGAGGACTTCCAGTCGGGACCCATTGTCTAATACAATGGCTCCTAAATATTTGAAGCTATGCACAGTGTTGAGGGATTGGCCTTGGACTTTGATGTCCGTGTTGATGCCATTGGTGTTGTTGGTCATCACTTTGGTCCTCTCTGCACTTATTTCCATTCCACAGGAACATTGCACAGTTTCCAGGAACAATTATCATCGCACAAAGAGCATAATGCAACAAGGTCAAAACTACTTTTATACTCATCGTAACGGCATACCACACAACAGCAGCTACTAGTATAACACTTACACACTTTTGCTATAAAAATAATTGATCTAGATTAAACATTTAGGCGTTTATATACCACGCCCTCAAATTTGTTCACAATGACAGTGTTGAATTTATGGTCCTGAACAGTGAATTACTAGTAGTATTTTATTTGTGCAGCCATCTTCTTTGACTTAAACTCCTGAAGGGACTTGTATTTGTAGTATGCACTCTTCCGTTGTTTGTAGTCTGTCTGGCTGTATTTTCTTTCTAGTATTTTTCCTGACCTTGATTTGTTCACCAGCAGTGCTTCAGGTGTGCCTCCGTCTTCATGTTGATCCTCCAAAGTAGTAATGCTACTTGTACTAGTTGTAGAATGTCCAAGCAAAGCCATCTGTTCGATCAGTCTTTCCAGGTCCTGAAGAAAGAAAAGCACAAACTCCATATAATTATAAGGACAATATAATTATTTGAGGTTTGAAGAAACATATCAAAAGTCTACGTCATTAATTCCGATTTACGTGTGTTTGTAGGAAAGATGGGGGACGAGGAGAGAGAGAGAGAGAGAGAGAGAGAGGGGGGGAAGGAAGGGATAGTAGCTGTGTGTAAAATATCCTGTATTTATTTCGTTAGGTACAAACATTAATATAGACTAAAAGGGCAAAGCCAATAATTCACATGCCCCTTAGTGAACTTATTCACAATATCCTACATGAAAGTGAGTACCTAGTATGGATTTAGTTTGTGAAAAAAGAAAAAAATAAGAAACAAACCGGCTGTATTAAACCATTTCTTATGCCTACCAAAAATGCAGAGTTTGAAACAAGGCTACTATTCATGAAGTCATTGTGAGAATAACAGGTTAATTCACCCATGCCCGCCTACTCAACAGCGTGAGGTGGTCATTGTTATACAATCATTGCGAGCTACACAATACTTCATAACAAATTTGACGTAATAGTAGGCTATGCTGGCTGTGCAATTTTAACATAATTACCGAGCAGTGATGACTGTTTTTTAATCAAGAGAAAGGCCATAACTGTTACTTTGAAAATGAATGCCCTTTGGAAATGTTTGCCATGAGCTACCCTGGAGAGGTATGTGTGTGCGTGTGTGTTTGTACTTTTGAATATGTCAGCAGTATTGTGAGGTGATTGAAATAAATACATAGAAGACATAGTGGTGAACTCCGCCAGTGGTTTGTGAGGTCTTCATTGCAATGTCATAGGAAAATGTACCTCATAAAACTGTCCACCTCTCAATCCCGTTAGAGATACCAACCTCATATATGTACATCAACGCAGCTGATTTTGAAGTGTCTGTAATACTTTGCTCTTCACATGATCAAGCAATCATATCAAACTACATATCGGTTGGTTAGGAAGAAAAAAAGATATTGACGTGTGTAAATAAAAAACAATGAAAATATTTTTATTAAAGAAATTCCAATGCAAAATAAAAACATCAATATTGCATGCAACGGACCAACCAACAGACCGATATTAAATGTATGCTCTTTAAAAATGTATGCCCTGTGCTACCCTTGCGTGGTATGTGTGTGCATATAGTAAGTATGCCAGCGGTATTGTGAGGTGATATAAATACATGCATAGGACACTAGAGAATTTGGCAAGGGGGGTTTGAGATAGGTGCTGTGAGGTCATATGAAAATGTATCCCACAAAACCGAGTCTTCCACACAACCTCATAGTGCTATGTACATAAGTCTTAGAGTTGGCCGGTGGTTTACTGTACGTCCACTTCACATACACACTCCATCGACACCTCACAGTGCAAAACTTGGAAGCTGATGGACAAGCATGCATTGGATTTGGATTAAAAAAACGAGTATTTGTAATTAATCAATTGTTATGTTTTATTGTATTAAGATTACTTGAAATCTATATGATTAATT
Organism: Oncomelania hupensis; assembly: GCA_036898135.1. Classification (NCBI taxonomy): domain Eukaryota; kingdom Metazoa; phylum Mollusca; class Gastropoda; order Littorinimorpha; family Pomatiopsidae; genus Oncomelania; species Oncomelania hupensis. The sequence continues at coordinate 6,816,340 of CM072524.1, read as the reverse complement.
TGTAATAATAATTATTATTAAATTTATTTAAAATTATTTTATACACGTTATGTCTTAGTTCAATACATTTATAAAATAACATGCAGTGACCAAGAATTGCTGAAAATTAACAAGCATACTCTTTGCTACGTACTATATAAAATGTAATAAGCGTATTTTCATAAAATGGCGTATGCCTGTAATTATTCACCCGCCTGTATACATAGGTTTCACTCTGTCTCTCTGTCTGTCTGTGTGTGTGTGTGTGCCCAGCAATATCTCTGGTAATTACAATCCCGCTGAATTCAAACTTAGCATACAGGTTTCCTTCAATGACTGGTCGATGCACAATTTTAAAAAAAATAACATTCTTCACTTTTTCTGAAGGGTCACAGCCTCAATGCAGAGCTAAAATCAATAATATAAAAAAATCTTTGCTGATTATTGCTCGATGGAGCTAATTCTTCAAGTCCCAGGAATGTGTGCAATAAAAAACGGGGTGGATTGACTAAAAGCATGGCGATGTACGGAAAGTGATGGGTTTTTTGGTGTGGAGTGTGAGTGTATAATGGTCACGTTAGTGTCCTGCACCTGTTAATAATTAACATCTTTAACATAACTTAGGTACACTTTTAATAACAAAGGTCAAGAGATATGTGTAAGTAATGGTGAAAGAATGTGTATAACATTCTAGCGCGTATGTTGGTATAGATCGCAGCACGAGCTCTACCAGGCTGAATAAAAACGCTATATATGTCAAATTAGATTATATTACTTCATTATCTTTTGATCCCCATAACTTCTCGCTCTATTCACGTCATTTTAAAGTCATCTTAAAATGAACATGAAAGCAAATGGCGAGCGTTGCGGTCGAGTGGTAAAACGCGAGACTAACTTTCCTTGTCCATAGGCTAGAATCCAATGGTTACTGACGGGTGTGGGATCGATCCAGCATGGCGTTATGTTTTTTCGAATATTAATTTCTTTCGACTCGGGCAACGTCTCGGGGGTTTTCTCCGGGTACTTCGGTTTGCTCACCCAGCAAAATAAAAATAAAAAACACAACTAATATTAGGTAGGTTGAATTTGGGTGCGCCACAGGTTGCAATGACACCTTAACCAGGGGAGACGGCCCAGAATTTCCCGATAAAAAGGGACAATAAAATGGGAAAAAATGCTCACGTCAGAAATGAAAATGACAATCCCGCAAAGGGGAGAGGGGGAAAGGGGAAACTAGCTGACAATGTGACACTAGTCAATGATGATTCTCCTACTTAAGTTGATATTCTGCAGACTGCTTGACTAAAATTATTCCAACCTATTTGGAAGATCTACAACGAAGAATACAAAGCATGGAGATGAGGTGCTACAGAAGACCTCAGGCCATTTCCTATACTCAGCACATCACCAACAACAGACCCACAGACCATCACACTTCCATTGGACAACATGATGACATGCTCACAGTGGTGAAGAAACGGAAACTCCGATGGTATGGCCACGTCACCAGAGCATCAGGCCTCGCAAAAACCATCCTACAAGGCACGGTGCAAGAAGGCAGAAGAAGAGGGAGACAGAAAAAGAGGTGGGAGGACAGCATTCGAGATTGGACTGGTTTGACACTGAACGAAGCCATGAGGGTTGCTGAGAACAGAGAAAGATGGAGTACGCTGGTTAAACGATCATCTGTGCTGCCCCAACGACCTTTGAGTTGCGGGATAGGATAGGGTAGGGACAGTATTAAAAAATAACTGTGTAACTCTATACATTTTCTGAAAAATTAGTACATTTTCTAAACAAATAAAAGGACATTTTAAAAATATTTTTACTAGTATTTTTTATTTTTATGTTTTAATTTTGTTAGTTATTTTTTAGTTACTTAAATATTAATCTACTTACCTGATTTATTGTTTGCAGGACACTTGGCTAATGCAGCCATTAGCTGCCCTCTTCCATAGTGACGGTAGAGAAGCCTTTTTTTCAAATCCATTGGTGCAACTGGAAAATATAGAGAAAAAACATGTGTGATAGTAGTTTATAATTAGAACCTCAGCTTCATAAATTAATTTAATGCATCCAATTGAGAGTAACAGCAGAAGACTGTGCTACCCTAAGCAGAACATGTTTAAAGCTGCAAGGCGTCCAGTGCGGTAGCAATGGAGTTCGCATGTGTAAAATAATGTTTGCTTTCAGTTATGTTCTTGTGAATGGCATAATTAGGTGTTACAAACAAGCGTCTTTCTCGCTGTTCCTTTTGACTATTTTAGCCTCTACTAGCGAGGCACCTCCACTTATCAACCAGGCTGGGTCGATGGCTGTGGCGTGCGAATACGATTCCAGGTCTCGTGGTCGGCGGTGGCAGTACAGAAGTTGAAACCGCGGCAGTCGTCGTCTCAGCTTGCGCAGGGGCGCTTTCTGCTCCGTCGGAGGACTTGTCCGCAGTTCTTGCCATTCTCTGAAATCGAGACGATCGGGAGCCCAAAGATGGTGCAGCTCTGCTTCTTGCAGAAATTAATTCCAGGAGACGTTCAGACGCGCGGACACTGCGGCGTGCCGATAGGAGGAGGATGCACCGTCCCTGTGGGTGGCAGTCCAGAAGTTGAAGCCACCGCAGCTGTCCGCGAGAGATTCCGACACGACTCTCCACTTCACACTACAACTTTCATCTTCTCTATTGTTGGGCTCCTCTGGCCGGGCGGCGGTTGCTCTGCGTGGAAGGGCCCTCCTCGTTCCGTCTCCGTCTCCGTCTGCCCGGCCTCTGGCTGCCCATTACCTTTTTTTAACTATTGGGCGACGTGGAGTTCCCTGTGGAGAGTGGCGACCTCCGGACAACAGGTGTTTTCACCGCCAGCGGCATTCTGCGTTTTGCCTACCCTCCTTCACGTGGCCTCTACTTGGTCATCTTCTTGCGGCTCCATCGGCCCATTCTTCTACGGCCTCCTCGGCACCTTTCGTCCGGCCTTTCCGTGGCGTCCTGTTTGGCACCCTTACAGTCATTTTCGCAGCTGCTTCGTGCGCTCCAGACCCCATGCATTCGCACTTCACTTTCCGTCCTGATTCATCGTGCCTTCATTATCTGAATGTCGCAGCTCGCTTTTGAAGTCACCATCCTACCGCAACACGTCTTCTTACATCATACTGCCTTCACTCATCCAGTCCCCTATACGCTCCGTTTCCGGGAACGGTAATCTACTTAACGCAACGCACCTCCACTCACTGCCGCAATGACCCGACAGCAGGCGCAACATCATGCCAGTCTCTCACATGCCTCACAAACTGTTGGTGTTGGTTGTTGAATATACTATGCAGCAAATACATTATTTTGAGTGTCTACCTATTGTAGGCCTGTCAATATTGGTTTGTAATTACATACCCCAGGTATGCTACTACTATTGATAAAGTCAGAAATACAGTGATAATAATGATGGTGGTAATGCTCTAAAAAAATAACACAAGACATGCTTACAAAAATATGCATAACACAGTAGAATACTTATCTCATTGACTCCAATCAATGTATACATCCAATGAATAATACACGAGTAAAACTCACAACACTTATGACGATCTTCTAATGTATACGTGATTGCTTTGCCTCTGAATGTTCTAAAACTTTGTTTGATTAAAAGAAATGTTCAACAGATTTATATCTAAGTCTTCAAACTTTGTGGCTTCAATATTTGGGTCCCAAATATACTCAGACCACTCAGCATTAGAACCTACCACGTCAATCAAAAAATCGATCAACATTTTACAATTAAAGTCCGTAGATAAGAGCACCACACTCATAAATATCACTCTTATTATCAACATTTAAGTCCTGAAGTCCTGAGCATGATATATCGCTAATTCGTCTAATAAATCTGTAAAACCATCAACACTATCACTGTCAAAGTCCGCCATTACGATCGCGAAAATGTGCGACAAATATCCATTCATAAATCGAAAGAAATAGATCTAGAACGCTGATGCAAATCAAACATGTTCAGATGACACCTTACCTCTTTCTAACTCCAAAGTGACAGAAACCGACTGCAGATTCATCATACATTGTAGGCTGTAGACTCACGACTGTAGATTTGCCATAGCTGCCATCTAGTATAGATGCATGCAGAGCATTTCTGAAAGAAAAATAATAGAAATGTGTGCTATAACACAGCAAAATCTGTGGAAAGCAAAAGTATTTTTTTCTTCTTCATTCTTGCTCTTTCAAAACTGTTTGCTGACTGCCTGTAAACTTCATATAGTACCTTGTAAACTGAAAGAATGAAGTAAAAAAAAAAAAAAAGAAAAACAACAACAGAAATAAATATATTTATTACTAAAGATATGTAAGGGTGAATCAAAGGTGCATGATGCTCGCCAATGGCGAAATAGGTCACATTTGGTGATTCCGTGTTGTGTTGTGTGGTGGCTTTGTGTACCTTACAGATACAAAGGTATCATGAAAATGTCCATGGTAAGAAATTACTCAATCTAGATCTACCTATATCTACAAATGAATCAACCAACTGATTATGGCTGCTCAACCCAAGAAGAAGAAGCAAATTACATTTTCAACACATACCTGAAGTATGGGTTCCGGCAATGAAAAATCTTGAAAAGACGCTCGGTTGCGCATGCGCATCGCCTGATAATTTCAGAGCCAATCAAAAAAGCGGCAATTTTAGAGAGAGAGGCAGGGTCAAAACTGAAAAGTACACACAGGCTCCCAGCAAAAATCCGTGTGTGTGTGTGTAGGTGGTCGCTCTCCAACGGTTTTGTGAGGTGGTTGAGATAAATGTATAGGCGATATACTTGGTAGCTCAGCATGCGGTTTCTGAGGTCAGCACTGTGAGGTCACGGGAAAATGTACCTCATAAAATTTTGTACCTCAGAAGCCCGTCAGAAAGTCTTACACACAACCTCATAACCTACGGTACGTAGACGCACACACACACACCCACACCCACACACACACACACAGTACACGGGTTTGGCAAGCAACAACAAAACCACATAACAAAAACAACAAGAATTCCGCAATAACAAGTTGAACAAAAAACAAAGTATTGTGGACGTTTAAACATACAAGGTTCCATGAAAGGTTAAGGGTAAAATATGGGCTGGCGGGGCTAAATTCCTTGAAATTCAAATCCCGATTTACAGGAATTACATAACCTGGACTATGGGCAATGTAGAAAAGTTAGCAAGCAAAACATTTGACCTACACACCGTTTCAACAGAAACAACAACATAATAGGCGCATGACTTGTGTGAGTGCGTCTTAGGCGACGTGGGTTCGAATCCTGACTTCCGCAAACAATTTTGTGATTGCTGGATATTACGGGCCAGCGCCTTGAGAAGCCCTTTGAGCTTGTAAGTGCGCTATATAAGAGAAACCTCTTTCTTTCTTTTTTTAACATTACTTCCCACGAAAGCTCTTGTAAGATATAATAGCTTAAACGGAGGCCAAACAGCGCAACATTATTTCGTTTTGCAATGGAGGTTGCAGCAAAGCTTAAAAAAAACAATTCAAAGATCTAGGATTTATTTGCCCCTCTCTCTCTCTCTCTCTCTCTCTCTCTCTCTCTCTCTCTCTCTCTCTCTCTCTCTCTCTCTCTCTCTCTCTCTCTCTCTCTCTTTCTCCCTCTCTAAAGGCAAAACACTTTAAATACCCTTGAACGTCAAGTCAGAGTGAATGAAATAGCTAATATGGGTAACGGACGACTAACACCCAAACATAAAGCAAAGTTAGTGTGCAGACGGTGCTCGTTACTTTTAGCTAATTTCTAGAAACAGTAAATAATTCAACTGCAATGAAGCCAGGTGTGGGCAGCAGCGAATAAGCACCCTACCCAACCCCACCCTCCCCAACCCCACCGTCCCCAACCCCACCGTCCCCAACCCCACCCTCCCATTTCATGCTCTCGCAGGCCCTCAGTGAAGCGTCCATTTAGGCGCCAGGGTAAAATGATAGACAGTTTTCATTGTAGGCAGCTCAACATTCAGAAGAGGTCGAAAAGATTCCGTAACGAGCAGTAAGCGTTGGGAGAGCTGCCCTCTGTGCCATTGGTACATCAACGTCCTGAGTACTACTCAGCTACTCAGCTCCAAGGTCGACACTTAGACCTTTCTACATTCTGTAGAGGCTGTCCACTTACAACAGAGAGTGGGGTCAGTGACTATGCATAGACTTCCTCGTGTTAGCCTACATGGATAACCCAAGCCGTATGTACAAGTTTAATACAGTTTCACATTTGAACGTTTCGTTTTTAGTTACGTCGCTTGCAATTCAATAGCTAGGCATTGTTCTTAAATGGCTTACACCATAAACAAGCGAGTTACTTCCCTTGATTGGGAGAGCAAGCAGTTTGGAGTGGTGATCGAATGCATGTACGTCCTATCCTATCCTATCCTATCCTATCCTATCCTATCCTATCCTATCCCGTAGCTAAAAGGTCGTTGGGACACCACAGATGATCGTTTAACCAGCGTGCTCCATTTTCTCTGTCATCAGCAACCCCCATGGCTTCGTTCAGTGTCAAGCCAATCCAATGTTGAATGTTGTCCTCCCACCTCTTTTTCTGTATTAAAATATATATATATATATATATATATATATATATATTTATTTATTTCTGTATGTTTGCTTGTTAGCCTATTTGTTACACTCGATGTTGATTTTTATCAGTAGACGATTCAGCCCCAATGCTTGAATCCTCCTGATAGGGGTAACTCAGATTCGTTTATCCACGCAACCCGTTCAATCATCAACAAGGCTGGAGTCGTCGTATGTAGTTTTCCAACTTTATTCAGCGAACATCAACAACTGCATACGATCGGTGTTTTTTTTCCACTCTCAACTTTTTACTTTCAACACCACTTTCCACTTAACATATTCTCTCTATTATCAACACTCTCTTATTTTGAAACAGTGCGGCATTTATATGGTCTCTCTAACTCCAGAGAAATAAGGAACGTTCGGGCAAGACACAATTATAACCAATGAGAATCAATTTCGTCATCACTATCTCACGTCATACAACCATATTTAGAATAAAAGCGTCTCTAGTTACCACTAGAATTATCCACACGCTTCGATCGATAGTAAACAACCAACTCTAGAAAATTCTCAAATAATATCGACCAACCAAAATTGTCAACGTTATACAAAGCTTCTTCTAATAACAACGCAAAATCAAATCAAAGGTAAATACACTCTAATATTGCATGCTTTGCCAAATAAAACGAACAGATCTATCGCGCGCGTCACACACGAACCATCGTACGCGTTCCAACGTAACACTATTAATATAGATTCTTAGGATTGAAAGCAATGTTCCGTTGTCGATTTCTTTATGCATTACAACATAATTTTGTTATTTAAAAATAAAACAAAGAAAATAAGACGGTTTTAAGAATAGGAAGTAACCCGTGGATTAGCACAGCACATGCTATGTAATGTTGGCAGCTTGACCTGGTTCTTTAACATGCTGTTGTGAAGACACGAAGACACAGAAACACTGGAGAAGGAGGCAACAGGATATGCAGTGATTAGAACACTACCCACAATACAACACAATTTTAAAAAAAAACCAAAACAGAATACAACACAACACAATTGTATGGTCGGATGAAACCCACCGCATTAGTGTTTCTTATAATAATGTTCGTCATTTGTAAGGCGCATTAGCCTAAGGCTCAAGGCGCTGGCCGATACAGGATCTAACTCAAACCGCCCGAGACACCCACCCGCAACCTTTGGCCGCATGGTCTGACGCCCGGACAACTGAGCACAATCCTGGGCAGCCAGGGATGGGGGAGAAGGACCAAGTGCTTGCTAGGTGTGTTCTTGTTACCGGCACTCACCCGTCTAGGACATGAGCGTCAGGATCTTTAAAGTCCGTTATGATGGAATTGTATGCGACACACAGACTAGACCTCGGTTTATACTCTCATCCGAAGGAGTAGGAAAACAGGAGTAAAGTGTCTTTCCCAGGGACACAACACAATGGCCCGGCCAGGGCTGGAACCCGGGACCTTCAGATCCTCAAGCCGAAGCACTACCATTAGACCACAGTGCCTCCTTCTTTGGTAGGTCGTCCATACAACATTTGTTAAGTTTAAAATAAGTCCTCAAAAGAAAGTCAATATTGTACATCCAAGGTTGCTTGTGGATTCGAATCAGTGTCCACACTAGCACTGCCACACAAGACATGCAACGTGCACTTTGAGCCGCCCCACGCGCTGTTAGGGTAAAATGACACGAATCATCGCTATTTGCGAGGATCAACGATGAACAGCCACTTCGTAGTTGCCGCGTAGACGGGCGTTATTGCTTCCACTTCTATTCATTTTTGGGGGTGCATCCTCGGCGCTGAACGTCTTTTACACCGTTGTTCATCGTGGCCTGCCATTCCCATTTAATATCTATTGAAATACCTTTCAATACCCGAACCTTGAAATGTGTGTAGGGGGCTTTACTCACGGCAGGAAAGGCTTTCAATACCAAAGCGTCTAAAAGTATGCAGTCCCCGTGGGGCTTTCATTCTCCAGCAAGCAGTAGTAACCTTTCACGTGTTTTGCATGCACACGGTCACGATGTGTATGGTTGACCAGGCGAACTCAAAGGGCAATTTTAGCACCACCATTTGCGTGTCGAGGACTCCACTTTTTTTTTACAAACCGAATATGCAATTTACACCCATCCATCGTTCCGAAGTACTTTGCAGAAAAAAAAAGAAGGAAAAGAAAACACGATATTGAGGAGGAGGAAGAAGAAAGAAAGACAGAAAAACAAAGATGAAAAAAAAGAAAGGAAGGAAGACGAGAAAAAAGGAAAAAAAAACAATAAGAAGTATAATAGTGGAAGAGGAAGAGGAGGAGGAAGACGATGATGTAAAAGAAGAAAAGGATGAACAAATCGAGGCATAAGAAGAACAAGATGAAAAAGAAGAAGAAGAAGAAGAAGAAGATGATGATGATGATGATGATGATGATGATGATGATGATGATGATGATGATGATGATGATGATGATGATGATGATGATGATGATGATGATGATGATGATGATGATGATATAGGAAGGAGGAGGAGAAAGAGGAGTAGAATTGAAAGTAGATTAAAAAGTTTGGAGGAGGAAGACGAATAAATAGAAGAGACGGTAAATGCCTACAAAAGAAAAAAGAGAAAAAAAAGCAGAAGGAAAAAGGAAGAGAAAGACGAAAAGAGAAGAAGTAGAAGACAAAATACACCAAGACGAAAGACGTCGAAAGCCGAAGAACCCGGACTCAAGAAAATGTCTAATGGTTGTTGTCGTTGTTATTGTTATTGTTGTTGTTGTTGTTCTTGTTGTTGTTCTTGTTGTTGTTGTTGTTGTTAATGAGGACAGAAGTATAGCCAAAGTTCAAAGTTGTTGCCCTTACCCGGAAGCTATATTTTCAGTCCCCAGGAAGTGACGTAAAGGAATAGCCTCCATGAAAGCGTCGACACAAAGATGGAGAAACGACCAATCGGACGACCGCTAAAGACGGCCACAACGTGACACTGGCGTTCATTACGATATTCCCGATATCGTCTACTCTACTGGCGAGGCTTATAAATGAACCAGAAACCAGGAAACTGCCGAATTGCCCACCGCCGTAGCTCAAGTGGTAGAGCGTTCGCCTGTCACATCGATGACCCAGGTTCGAATCCCGTGATGGGCGATATAAAATGTGGTCATTTTTCACTGTCCATTTTAGCAGTATGATTGCTCTTGTGGTTTAGTGTTGATTTAGGTCCCTACCCCTCTTTCCCTGGGATGGTTATCCCCGTATGCCATATAAATGGTGGGTGTATATGTTAAACCTCAATGTTCAAACTGCCGAAACTAACTCTCTCTCTCCACCCCTCTCTCTCTCTCTCTCTCTCTCTGTCTGTCTGTCTGTCTGTCTGTCTGTCTGTCTCTCTCTCTCTCTCTCTCTCTCTCTCTCTCTCTCTCTCTCTCTCTCTCGTATACGCACACACGCACGAGGAAATGGGGCAGATATTTTGGCCTCGAAAACCCCAGCTTTTATTTTATTATTTAAAAAAAAACCCACTATACATTGAACCTTTGCATAGCTAACGTTTCTTAGAAGTACACTTTGAAAGGAGTCAAAATTAAAGTGCTATGGGTTGAAATAGTGTCGGTGGAAGTTGAAATGATAGTGAAATGGCGAAACGAGTTGATATAGATATGTAGGTAGAAATTGAGATAATAGCGAAATGGCGAGCGAGTTGAAAGAGACAATTTGGTAGAAGTTGAAATAATAGTGAAATGGCGAAACGAGTTGATATAAACTGTTACGTTTGCGACGCGCACGATGGTACGCGTGAGACGCGCACGATAGATCCGATCGTTTTATTTTGCAAAGCATTCAATAACAGAGTGTATTTACCTTTGATTTGATTTTGCGTTGTTGTTAGAAGAAGCTTTTTATGATGTTGATAATTTTCGTTGGTCTATATTATTGGAGAATCTTCTAGGGTTACTTGTTTACCATCGATCGAAGCATCTAGATAGATCCAATAGAAGCTGAGAGGTTCTTTTATGATGAAGAAAGTTGTTTGACGTAAGACAGTGATGACGAAGTTTATGTTGATTAATTGTAATGCGTCACGCTGGAACGTTCTAACGTTATCTCGAGTATAGAGAAAAACTATATAATTGATGCACTGTGTAGAGAAGAGGAAGAGAAAGAAAGGGAAAAGCGATTGAGCGATTGTATGCAGTTGTTGATGTACGCTGAATAAAGTTGGAAAACTTCATACGACTCCTGCCTTGTTGTTGAGTGAACAGGTTGCGCGGATAAACGAATCCGAATTACATTTATCAGGATTCAAGCCTTGGGGCTGAATCAACTACTGATAAAAACCAACAAAAGTGTAACATAAACATGTAGGTAGAAGTTGAAATAATAGCGAGATGGAGAAGCGAGTTGATATAGACATTTAGGTAGAAGTTGAAATAATAGCGAAATGGAGAAGCGAGTTGATATAGACATTTAGGTAGAAGTTGAAATAATAGCGAAATGGAGAAGCGAGTTGATATAGACATTTAGGTAGAAGTTGAAATAATAGCGAAATGGCGAAGAGCGTTAACATGTAGGCTACATGTCGACAGGAGTTGAAATACATGTAAATGTAAAAGGAGTTGAAATAGTGTAGAAATAATAGCGTGCTGGGCTCCTCAGGGTGCGTGTGTACATTTTGTTGTAGTTGGGGGATTTGGGGTTGAGGGTTGAAAATGACCATTCTTCTTTCGTGGTTGCACATGTCAGCCCCAGACCTACTGCCGTTTGCAAGGGGCGGACTTTGAGGTGATGTTATTTGCTATGTGATATTAGCATTGCACTACACTCCTGTTTTCTTACCGTTGTCCTCCATTTTCGGCTAATGTGATTTCTGTCTTGGAACACACTGGAATGTCAGAGGACACGTTGCGTTGTTTGTGTGTCTGTCTGTTGGCTTTGGAAAAGAAAGTATAGTTGTTTCATTGGTTCTATTTTGCTATCTGATTTCACTACCGTATTCAGTTTTCTGCTGACGGGAATTCTCTTGGAATGTAGCTGAGTATCCCAAAAACGTTTAATCATTCTTTTGTATTCTGTTAGTTTGTCGGTTGATAATGGTAACGGGTGTTGACTGTTACTAATGAGTGTACCTGATTGTCGCGTTGGCGGCGTGCTTGAACACGGACGACTTGCAGTATAATTATGTGTCGGGTATTATATTGTTAAGTGTAATCCAATGTGCACGATTTTATTTTTTCGAGACGTTATACAATTCACCCAATGTGTTGGGTTTTGCAGAAAAGCGAAACAGCGCATCACAATCACTTTAATCCACAAGCTGAGAGTGTATTTCTTTCTTTCTTTCTTTCTTTTTTTCGTTCTTTCCTTTTTCCTGTTGGTTTGTTTTCCGTTATTTCTTACCTTTCTTTCTTTCGTTCTTTCCTCATTTCCGACTGTTTTTATTTATGAACCGAGGCAGCATCTTTTTAGAGTCCAGTTCGATAAAGATTTGGGTGGTCTGCAGTGTTGTTACACTCGACAAACTTTGTGTACTTCCAAATGTTGATGACAGGAACCATGAGAATCTACAGGCGAGCCGAGGTCCCCATTGGGGAGTCCGAGTAATAGGAAATAAAGATGTAAAAGATATATAGGTTATAGGGTTAGAGAGAGAGAGAGAGAGAGAGAGAGAGACAGACAGAGACAGAGGGGGGTGGTGTGTGTGGGAAGGGTTGTGGTTGGGAGTAATAGACAACAATGATGTACAGAAATACAGAGCACGTACAAAAAAGAAGTATAGTGTTAGAGAAGGAGAAGTTTGTGTGGATGACATAATAATAATACAAGTATTTATATAACGCTTTTTCCTAATGACATCAGTTCAAAGCACAGTTCTCACTTAACGTTAGGATCGAAATAAGCCGAAAAGAAGTGAAACAAAAACGAGACACTATACACATTATGCAAAGACATAATACACAGAGGAAAAAGAGTATTTACAAGTGAAATATACAAGACCAGGGAGGGTGGGGGATGAGGAAAGCATGAGGAATGAAGAAGTGGAGGGAGGTGGGGGTGGGGGGTGGGGCTGGGGGCATGCGGTGCGATGGCGGTGGTCTGAATCAGAAAAACGAATGAATTATGATGGTGGTGGGAGACGAGATCAGAATTTTTTTTTTTTGTAAGGAAGAGAAGCGTTTTTAAGTTGGACTTGAAAGTGGCTATGTCCAGAGAGCTGCGAAGAGAGAGAGAAAGTGAGAGAGAGAGAGAGAGAGAGAGAGAGAGAGAGAGAGAGAGAGAGAGAGAGAGAGAGAGAGAGAGAGAGAGTTCCAAGTTTTGAATGAATAAATGAATGAAAATGTATACAGCGCATAAAAACGTCCACACCCGGAGTTATGTTTACAACGCTTTTGGGTAGAGGGAGAATGTCGGGAAAAATTGATAATAATAGTCCCCCCCTTCACCCCTCCCCCCCGCACGCAGGCACATACAGACACACACACACACACACACACACACACAGTGCTGTAACAGGCCCGGCGGATGGTTAACGAAAGGGCAGAAATCAGAAGTAATGTGTTTTCAAGCTAGATCTAAAGGATTCTATGGTTCGTGTCTCCCTGAGGCTCTCAGGAAGGGGGTTCCATAAGGTGGGAGCGAAGTATTTGAATGCTCGCTGGCCCCAACGCTTGGTCTTGGTATTTTTTGGTCTGGGAACATCGAGGAGAAGCTTAGGAGGCGATCTGAGTGACCGGAAAGGTGTATAAGGACAAGTTTGCTGTGAGATATGACGGTGTTTTGCATCTAATACAGCGGTACAGGAGTAAGAGTAGTTTGTGGTGGATGCGCTTCTGGACAAGGAGCCAGTGAAGCTCTCTGAGGATAGAAGAAATATGATCAAACTGTCTGTATCGTGCGACAACTCTGTCTGCTGTATTATGTACGGCCTGTAATCGCTTTATCTCGGTTTGAGGTAAACCTGCATGTAGACTGTTACAGTCATCAAGTTTGGGAAAAATGAGTGAAACAGCAACACTGTTGGCAGCTCGACGAGTTAGATAGCGAGGGGCCTTACTGAGAGATCTAACATGGCAGTGGCATGTTCTGACAATCATGGATAATTTACTTTACTGTGCATAGAGAAGTCAGCATAAAGAAAAAAACACTCTGTGTTTTGACAGAGCTGGAGAATGAAATTTGAGCATCGCAAACTTGTAACGGAGGGTTTTTTTGTATTATAATCTAAATAAATATATGTATAACTACTTATGGTGTAATGAATGAGTGTGTGAGTGTGGCTGTCTGACGCTCAGTATAAGGTGTGTGTTCTATCTCTGTTTACTATACTCATACACTGCCACACACGTGCTTGCAGACAAAGACAAAGAATACACAGTTGTTTCTCTTTGCCCTCTGTTATGCTATTTCACACTCAATCATGAACATACACAATAAATCATCTTCACATACACTAAATTCACAGATACATTAAATCATACAATTATTTCTAGCATATAAATAAATTCACACATACGATAGTTAAGTGCCCATAATTAGTGTAATACTTCCACCCGGGCGCTTGGGTGAGTGCACGCAGATTACTCAGTAAGTTCACGCAGTTTCTGATATGAATGTACACAGTTTCTTTCAGAGCTCAACACTAGTAGAAGTCGTTGTCCCTTTCTGGGGACGTCACTCGACTCTACTCTGTTCATTAGCACCGACACAAATATCTCACTTTAAATATTTCACTTTGATGACTTGGAGACACAGAAGTCACAGTTTTTATTTACTGACCTATTTCACGGATCAAGCACTCCAGGCGCGGAATTATTAGCCGTCGCTGGAGTCA
>CM072524.1:6766989-6796989 GCA_036898135.1 Oncomelania hupensis | reverse complement strand
AGATCAGTGTTAGTGCGTTTCTTCTTGCACTTAGCTGATTCGTTGAGGTGTGGTGATGATGTCTCCTCCTTGGTTGTTGACTATTGGGCTATCGGAGCTCAGTGCTCGATGTTCCTCGGCAGGCTGAATGTCAGGGTTTGCTCTCAGTGGGCTATCTCCTGCATCAGACCAACAAGCCTGCTCGTCTGCAAAACATGAGACGAATTTCTGCAACGCCTTGTTTACAAAGGTTGTGCAGAGCGTCTCACTGATGGCAGAAACAGCCCTCAGTGATAGCGTCCACTTATACAAACAAGAAACGATCAACTTCTATGTCCGTGGTCCACTGGAATCTCCAACATAATTCCTATACATATATTATGGCTAAAGTAAACACATGGAAAAATAATTAACAATATACACATTCTCCGGTACAGCCACTGGTCTGCTATAATTACACATAGGAGAAACAACAGTTGGACAGTAGAGACTACCTCGTGGTTTCAAAAACCGGTCACGGTTCAGCCACGTGGTCAAGCAAAGTTTGACTAACATTCACAATGATAAAACATGGGAAGACTTCACAAGCATAATACAACAATATCATCAATAATCGCGATGAGACACAAGATTAATAATTTACCTGTTTGACAATGTCAGGCTGTGGCTATACTGCGATGAATGAATTTCACCCGTCACCTGCTTAGTCTACTGCTAGAGCGATCTGTCAGAGCGTTGCTCCTTCTCCTGTGAGGTTCAGACAAAGATTGACTACCTAGCCTTGTGTTCAGGCAAAGCCCGCGAAATCTCGTGTTACCTGAGCGCCTCATAGCGGGAGTTTCTGGCTATACGGCGGGATGAGGTCACTGCCTACCTTAGCAAGAGTTAGTTTACACATGCTTAGCACAGTCCTGACTTCTGTCCTCTTCCAGGCAGCGACTTTAATTTACACAAGCCAAAGCAGGATGAAGTGTTAGAGGCTTGAAGCCTTAGTGCAGGGTCCAAACTAGCCTTCTGTGACAATCGTCAAAATAAATTTTGTTTCAGATTTGTTGTTTGAATTATTTTATTTTAAAAAGAAACAAACTATTTTTATGGAGTTGGAATGTGACTGTGCACTTGTACTACAAATAAAATAATACGTTTATATCGTTTGTTCGTTCGTATGAGCGTCGACATTTGAAATGCGGACGCATTATTTGAAACATCGGTAAGCTCATACTTTCTGTCCTTACCTCAAACAAACAAATTCACCCCTCCCCCCCCCCCCCACCGACCAACCCCCCCCAAAAAAAAATTATTGTTTTTAAATAAAATAAAAATAACATAAATTAATTAATTAATGCACACAGAATTTCCCCTTACACGCTCTCGGTGGAAAATAAATTTGTATACGAATGTATTTTAGTATGACTGAGTGAGTGAATGACGCAAGGACTGATCGCAAGATTAGGCTTATAGCCCAAACTCGCCATCTCTCTCTCTCTCTTCCTCTCTCTCTCTCTCTCTTCCTCTCTCTCTCTCTCTCTTCCTCTTTCTCTCTTTTCCCTTGGTGTATTTCTTTGCTTATAATTGTATTGTATGTAATGGGCCCAGAGCGAATTCATTAAAACGTATCGTCTCCTCTCTCTCTCTCTCTCTCTCTCTCTCTCTCTCTCTCTCTCTCTCTCTCTCTCTCTCTCTCTCTCTCATAGTGAGAGTGACGGGTGGTTGCCTACAATTGTTTAAAGATAATGATGAAGATGTTGGTGTGATTGTGTGTGCATGTGTGTGTGTGTGATTTATATGATTTCCAAGTTAATGTTAAAGGTTCTTTACTGTGTTATTTGTTAAGGAACAGATTGGAAGATTAGACTTATTAATTAGTCTAAAATCTGTATCCCTAATAAAAAATGTTTCAAAAACAGTTTCAAAAAAGTTTCAAAAGTTTTTCTCTCTCTCTCCCCCCCCCCCCTCTCTCTCTCTCTCTCTCTCTCTCTCCCTCCCTCTCTCTCTCTCTCTCCCTTGATAATTGTTATATTTGCATTCATATTTTGCATTTATCGTTTTCCATTTAATGTATCGTTCCCCTTTTCTAAGGGCCTTCAGGAATTACATTTTTGTTCATTGTTCTCTCTCCTTCTCTCTCTCTCACACACACGCACACACACACACACACACACACACTCGCGCGCTAGGTTGACTATCATGTTCATGCATTTACGAAATGGTGGACAGGTATCAGTTGCTAGAGAATTGCCATAATACGTGTGTGCATGTGTCTCTGTGAGTGAGTGTGTACATGTGTGTGTGTGGGCTCGCACGCACTCGAAGATGTGCCTCTGAGGGAATACTTTGACAAAAGTGGTAAAAAACCTTGCCAGTCATTGAGCGAATTCAATGTTAGACGCTAATAGCAGTGTCTGGAACCGCGGTTAAAATAGGATTGGGGAGAACTACGAGTCCAAAACTAGTTTGCCACCCCACAGCACACCAATTTGTTCGTCTTCTGATTCCAGAAACAAAGGAACACATCAATATGCACAGACAACAAAACAAAAAAAAAGAGAGAGACAGAGAGACAGAGACAGAGAGACAGAGAGAGAAGAAAAAGAAGAAAATGATGATGATGAGGATGATGATGATGTCAATGATGATGATGATACTAAAGATGTGGAAGACGACGACGACGATGAAGAAGAATATATGTGACGAAGAAGAAGAAGAAGAAGAAGAAGAAGAAGAAGAAGAAGAAGAAGAAGAAGAAGAAGAAGAAGAAGAAGAAGAAGAAGAAGAAGAAGAAGATGATGATGATGATGATGATGATGATGATGATGATGATGATGATGATGATGAAAAAGAAAGAAGAGTGCTATGTATCGATGATCAAAGATAACAAAATGCAGGGATGCATTTCCCTTCCAGTAATTTGTTTGATGAGGCCACGTGGCATGGATGCAGACTACTTGCTCGGTTACATCCTTAAAATTAACGAAAATGGGAATGCCGATATGATGTTAAGGCTGTTTAATTTTCAATTTTACTTTGTTTATTTTGGTTATATATTTACAAGTTTATCAGTTATCATTCTCTCTTTGCCGAAATTTTTACACATTTTACTTATTTATTTATTTATTTATTTATTTATTTATTTTAATTTTATTCTTTTTTTTGTTTTTTGTTTTTTTCTTGGCGAGGGGTGGGGGAGAGGAGGGAGTTACGGGTTGTTCTTTTTTTTGTTTTGTTGTGTTCATGTGTTTGATTTTTAGACTTGACCACTCGGCCCTATGAGATCATCCTCCTATTATCAGGTCTATCTATCAATATCATCCCTCAACCTGTCAGGCCGTTTGGGGAGACATGATGGATGCTGCCGTATCAGGTCATTAAGTCGTATTGTGGGGTCTGAAACCCAGTGCCGACTTTGAGATTCCAAGCCTCCGCACAGACTAGGCAAAGACAAGGATGAAGCAAGGAATGAATGACCGAATATTATAGCACCGAATACAAACTTCCACATTCTGAGGCGTCCGGACAGCGCTTTAAAACAGAATTTGCAGTGCGCACCTTCACAATTGCAGAACGTACATTTTGGGATCGTTTACGGTAGTGGTTTTGATTTACAGTTTTATATTGTAAACTATTATATTAGGTTGCGCAATCCTTTCATCTTCAGCAAGGCTAGGAAAGAGGGTGGTGTATGCAGGAAGGAGACGGTGATGAAAGTAATATTATTCACAATAAGGATGTGTGTTTGGGCGTGTGTGTGTATGTATGTAGGTATATATATATATATATATATATATATATATATATATATATATATATATATATATATATATATATATATATATATATATATATATATATATATATATATATATATATATATATATATATATATATATATATATATATATATATATATGTGTGTGTGTGTGTGTGTGTGTGTGTGTGTGTGTGTGTGTATGTGTGTGTGTCTGAGAGAGAGAGAGAGAGAGAGAGAGAGAGAGAGAGAGAGAAATAAGATTAGATAAGATAAGATAACACTTTTATTTTACGGGGGTTAAAGAGTAAGCACTGGGTGTGTTCGTTTTTTTATCTTGCCCTTGGGCTTGTAACAATAACAATTAGTATAACACATAACTTTATAACAATACAATGTAATCAAGACCTGTACACACATAAACACACACGTGTACACCTACACACACTCAACGTATTTGAGACAATCTAATGAATGTTATTAATGTAGAACTCCACTTACGTAACTAAGCGTTAATGTGTTGTAAAATGTGCTTTGTAAAGGATGTGTAAAGGATGTGTAAAGGATGTGTATTTATTGACTGAACTACGAAGAACATCTGGAAAGTTATTCCATAAAGTGCAACCTGAGTATGCCTGGCTGGTTTTAAACGATCAATTCTTACAAAACGGAATTTTAGCTTGGTTGAAAATCTTCCAGTTTTCCTAGAAAAAAAAAAAAGAGAAGAAAGATATGGAGGGGCATTACCACAGGATCTTGTGCATGAACATTCCTTTATTAAATGTTAATTTTTTGGCAAGAGGTAATAATACGTCGATCTTTTCGTAATCATTTGGAGAGATTTAGTTTTTCAGATTAACCATTTTAATTGCACTTCTATGAATCCTAACTAAAGGTTTCACGGCGTTGTGATTGGCAGTGTCCCAAATAGAGGAAGAATAATCAATAAATGGCTGAATAAATCCCGAATAAAATAGTTTACGAGAATGCAGATTTTTAAAAAAAAAAGTGTAATCCTTGATAATTCATAAGTCCTTCTAAAAACAGTTTTACTAACATTTAAAATATGTTTCAACCAAGACAAATTATTGTCTAATAAGAAGCTTATGAAATTGTACTTCTTCAACTATTTTGTTGAAACGGTTTTAAGGGAAGGAGTTTCATAGCTTTTTAGTCTTGTAGTAATTACCATGGATTTTGTTTTGTCAGGATTCAGTGTCATGTGATTAAATTCAGTACATCCATGTAGTTGACTTGACCATTTTTGCAAAGAGGAGGCTAAATTACGCAGTTCTGTAATTTTGGAGTGTAATGTGTTGTCATCAGAAGGGTTTACACGAAGTAGAATTATGAAGGGGTACGTCGTTGAAACAAGATTTGGTATTTTTGTAATAAGGTCTGTATTCAGCTCCATCACCATGCTTGCCGTTTCTTCTGATGGTGTGGTGGGAAGTCTGTTCTCGAGCGTTGCAGGAGTAAGACTGTTAACCATATTCGACGGCGTGGGAATAAGGTTTAAAGATACATTATACGACGAGAGAGTAGGACTGACACACAGCATAGAAATGGAGGTAGTACACATTGCTGCGATCGGTAGAAAGTATCGCCAAAACTCCCGCTAGCAGCAGGTGAAAGTATTCCCTCCATCCCTTCAAAGTATACTTTGGGCTCGCTGCTAGTCGCGGATACGAACCGCAGTACTGTTTAAAACTGACGGAATGAGCTGAATATTGCTACAACAAGGGTTCGGGTAAGGGTTAGTTGTAGATCTATCCCTAGCCCTTGCCCTAACCCTTTTCTCTACAAAAATGCTCTTTTTCCGTCCCAAAAACCCATTGCCTTCTTGGATTCTTAAATTGTATGAAACCAAGTGAGGACACTATCCGGCGTCAATAAACGGTTCGAAAATATTCTCAAACGGTTGGTAAAAGACAGTTGACCTAGAAACAAATACAGCATGACCTAATTCGTCGCCTAGAGGAGACGAAACTTACTTTTTCGTTTCTAGTCTTTTACCGACACTGTAACTGAGCAGGCTGCTAACCTCGCCAAAGTATCCCTTTAAGGGACAAGGGACATACTTTGGCCTGCTGCGCAGCGTATGCCTGGAGTATACTTTCTTTCGATCGTATCTATGTGCTATGGGTGAGATATGAGGGTAGGGTTGTGTTACGTTGAAACGCGAATGGTGCGTATGAAATGCGCACGATGTTATGTGTGAAGCGCGTGCAATGGCAGGCTTGTGTGCGACGCGCGCGATAGATCTGTTCGTTTTATTTTGCAACGCATGCAGTAATAGAGTGTATTTATCTTTGATTTGATTTTGCGTTGTTATTAGTAGAGGCTTTGTGTAACGTTAGTGTTTTTAGTTGGTCGATATTGTTTGAGAATTTTCGGGAATCAGTTGTTTACTATCGATCGAAGCGTGTGGATTATTCTGTTGGTTACCATGGAAGCTTCCATTCCAAATGGGGTTGTATGACGTGAGTCACGTGATGATGAAATTAATTTTGATTGGTTGTGGTGTTTTATGTAGGATTATTCTCGTTTGTTCCCGTGTATGTAGAGACTATATAAGCGCCGCACTGTTAAAAAAGTTGGATAGTTGTTGATAGTGAGTTGGAAAGTGAAATTTGAGAGTGAAAAGGCGATTGTATGCAGTTGTTGATGTGTGCTGAATAAAAGTGGAAAACTTCATACGTCGACTTTGTGACTTGTATGCTGATTGAGCGGGTTGCGTGAATAAACGAATCTGAGCTACACTCATCAGTACTTCAGCATTGGGGCTGAATCCACTACTGATAGAAAACACCAACATCGAACTGAGTGTAACATTTTGGGGGTCAAGCCGCGATTCACGCCATAGCCAAGGGTTCAACTGCTACAACAAGCGAGTCAACGTTACGAGAGGCAGTCATCGAGGGTAGCCGCCAACGAGTTGCGTCGAGAGGGACCAACATACTGGGACTACATCCGATAGATTCGGGTTGACTGCAAGGGCGTGTAGTCGCCGAAGAGTTGCTTCGTGAGCGAACAACAGAGCGGGACTACGTGGCTGCCGCAAGACTACGTTGAGGGACAGTCTCGGAGCTACATCGCCAGTATTAGAGAGAGCGGCGAGCGGACGTCGCGTTTACTTCAGCACAGGAGCGTGTACATCAACACCAGCGTGGTGCAGCGTCGCATACGACGAGGACAGCGGGGCCTGCGTCAGCGAAAGCGATTAGTGGCAAGCATCAGCGCTACTGCAGAAAGCGTGCTGTTCTAGAACAGTCTAGAAAGGTACAGCACAGTCAAGAACTTTCCAGAAAAAGAACTTTCCAGAAAAGAACTTTCCAGAAAAGCATTAAGATGGCTGACTTCTGGCAGAAAGGGATTGAACTGAAACTAAAAGGCAAACAGCTGACGGAGTACGTCAAATCCCAGGAGAGAATACAAGAGAGAGAATTAGAAGAAAAGCGTCTGGAAATGGAAGAACAGCGTCGCCGAGAAGAAAGAGAATTAGAAGAGCGGCGTCAAGAAAAAGAAGAGCAACGTCGGCGTGAAGAAAGAGAACTTGAACAGCAGCGGCAAGAAAAAGACAGAGAATTTGAGCTGAAGCGTCTTGAGTTCCAGCTAGAAATGGCGCGTATCCAGCAACAGCAGAATGCGCCACAAGTTATCAGTGACAACAAAGCTCCAAAATTGCCAGCGTTTGTCGACGGAAAGGACCAGATCGACAGTTATTTGGCGAGATTTGAAAGGTTTGCCAAAAGCTCTAACTGGCAACCTCAAGACTGGGCGATTCGACTAAGTGCTCATCTGACGGGGCAAGCACTCGACGTCTACACCAGATTGTCGGACGATGACGCTAAAGACTACGACGTCTTGAAAGAGGCCCTATTGCAGTGCTACAACTTTACAGAGAAGGGCTACCGTAAACGCTTCCGTGAATGCCGGCCTAAGTCAGACGAGACGCCAAAGCAGTTTGTGGAGCGCCTGTCGTCATATCTACACAAGTGGGTGGAGTTATCAGGCAAAGGAAAGTCTTACGATAGTCTCCATGACCTGATCGTGAAGGAGCAATTCCTCAATGCCTGTCACAAGGACCTAGCGACCCACTTAGAAGAACTAAAGATGTGACTGAGGCTGCTGAAAGATATCTCATCGCTCATGGGAAGACCCTGGGGCCACCCAGCGCGACGAAACATTTTCAGAAGACTGGAAACCATGTGAACCAGATCCAGGGGAGCCAGACGAACCAGAAACAGACGGACTCCACGCCTCCTCCCAGGGAAGGGAATTCAAGAGGCTGTTTCACCTGCAACGCTACAGACCACAGAGCGGCTAACTGTCCTCAAAACAAAAGTAGCGGACAGCGGAGCAGTACGGACAATGCAGCGGCGGGCAACAGACAGAGACGTTTCTCCAATCAACGGCAAACCAGTAGATCTGACCATCAAGTGTGCGGCGGGAGCGTCATTCTTCCGAGTGAGACCGAGCGCACAGCTACTCCTGCGGACGTGCAACAGTGCATAACCGAAGGCCAACTTCTCCATGCCAACGGGAAATCCATCCCCGTCGTCGCCAGCGCAGCTATGACCGTCCAGAACATGCCTGTTTCCAAGGGACGCGTCGGAAATCATGAAGTGACTGTCTTAAGAGACTCTGGCTGCAGTGGGGTCATCGTCAGAGAAGACCTAATCGCTAAAGAACAGTTCACTGGCGATTCAAAATGGACACTCATGGCCGACAGCAAATGTGTGAAAGCGCCAGTTGCAAAAATTCATGTCAACACCCCTTTCTACGTAGGCGAAGTCGAAGCGGTTTGCCTGAAGAAGCCGCTGTATGATTTAATGATCGGGAATATCGACGGCGCGAGACGACCCGACGACCCCGATTCAGAGTGGAGTCATGCCTCAACTCAACACGTCGAAGTTGTGGAGGAGGATCCATTGCCATTTCCCGATGGAGACCTTACAGAGCTGCTACGGGACAATGTGGTTACTCCGGCTCAGCCCTGCCGACCAGAGATCGTCGGTGCTGTCACTACCAGGGCCCAGGCCAAGAGAGACAAGACGTCTACGCCACTGAAGGTCGCCGACAACTCTAAAGCTGCCATCGTGGACAGAGATAAGCTGATCCAGCTCCAGGAAGCTGATAGCACTTTAAACAAGTACAGGAACCGCCAAGACCACGTGACCAAAGGCAGTGGTACGGTCTATTTTGAGGTGAAGGCCAAGATCCTGTACAGAATCTTCCAGCACCCGAGGGTCAACGGAGGGAAACCACTACGTCAAGTCTTGGTACCGTTACCTCTAAGGCGCCAGGTGATGGAAGTAGCGCATGACTCAATAATGGGAGGTCACCTGGGTATCAAGAAGACGTCGGATAGAATCCAGGCGGTGTTCTACTGGCCAGGACTTCATGCGGACGTCAGCCGTTTCTGCCGATCATGTGACATTTGCCAGAAGACCATACCTCGAGGAAGGGTCCCGAAAGTGCCTATGCAGAGGATGCCTCTGATCGACCGACCTTTCAAGAGGGTGGCCTTAGACTTAATCGGCGAAATAAGACCTCCGAGTGAAGAAGGTCATCGATGATTGTGGGCGTACACGGCAAGATGGGTACTGACTTTGGTAGACTATGCGACTCGGTACCCAGAAGCAGTGCCACTGAAGAAGATTGACACTGAAACTGTAGCAGAGGCACTGGTGGACATGTTCAGTAGACTTGGAGTGCCTGAAGAAATTCTGACAGACCTCGGGACGCAGTTCGTCTCTGACTGCATGAAGGAGGTCAACAGACTGCTGAGCATCCGGCATTTGACTACGACACCCTACCATCCAATGTGCAACGGGCTTGTCGACAAATTCAATGCTACGCTGAAGTCCACCCTGAAGAAACTGTGCAGCGAGCAGCCCAGACAATGGCATCGCTACATCAATGCCCTACTTTTCGCCTACAGAGAAGTACCGCAGGAGTCCACCGGCTTTTCTCCGTTCGAGCTGCTGTATGGAAGAACCATCAGAGGGCCGATGCACATCCTGAAAGAACTGTGGACGAAAGAAGTAGACACCCCTGAGGTGAAGAACAGTTACCAGTACGTGTTTGAGCTACGAGAGAAGCTGGAGCAGACTCTCGAGATAGCCAGAGAAAACCTGAAGAAGTCCCAGGACTGTGGAAAGCACTACTATGATCGTAGGGCTGTGAGCAGGAAGTTTAAACCTGGCAACAAAGTGCTGGTGCTGCTGCCTACTGATCATAATAAGTTGCTGATGCAGTGGAAAGGCCCGTACGAAGTGGAGACCGTGGTGGGGATCAACGACTATAAGGTGAAGGTCGGCCAGCATTCCAAGATATACCACGCCAACCTCCTTAAGCTGTACGTGGAAAGGCCGTCAGAGACTGTACGCGCAGCAACAGCAGCTGTGATCGACGACAGCTTTGACAGCGAGGAACTGTTGGAACTGGGAGACTTCCACAGCAAAAAAGGTATCGATGATGTTAAGCTGGGACCAAGCCTGACGGAAGGTCAGAAGATGGAGCTCAAGGACCTTATGGGCGAGTTTCCCCGTAACTTCAGCGATGTCCCAGGCTCTACGACTTTGGTCGAACATGAAGTCCACACCCAGACCTGGAAGGAGCATCTGCAGACCTTGAGGGAGCTGTTCCACCATCCCGCAGAAGCCAACCTGACCGTGAGACCCAGCAAATGCATTCTGGGAGCTGACAACGTCGACTGCGTCGGACATCCGATGGAAGAAGGAGACAACGGAGGACGCACTGATTCCAGGGAAGCCCACGTGATCATCGTCTTTGACCCTGGGCCGATGACGACCGCAACTGACGAGGGCGTCGATTCCTTGCGAACGAAAGAACATTGACTGTGTGGACGAACTAAGAACATCGGTAATATCTAGACATACTTGAAGATGAAAAACATTGACTGTGTAGATAAAGTGTGAACATTGACAATATCCAGATAGACTTGCGGATGGAAGAACATTGACTCTGTGTGAATGAACTGAGCATAATGACAGTATTCAGACAGACTGAAATAAGTTTTAATCTTGGACTTTGTTTGTTCGTTGCGTCTCAACGTTGGTGAAAGAAATTAGGTAAATTTCTTCTTGAGTGGGGGGGTATGTTACGTTGAAACGCGAATGGTGCGT
Organism: Oncomelania hupensis; assembly: GCA_036898135.1. Taxonomy (NCBI): domain Eukaryota; kingdom Metazoa; phylum Mollusca; class Gastropoda; order Littorinimorpha; family Pomatiopsidae; genus Oncomelania; species Oncomelania hupensis. The sequence goes on along the minus strand of CM072524.1, from coordinate 6,786,111 downwards.
ATGAAATGCGCACGATGTTATGTGTGAAGCGCGTGCAATGGCAGGCTTGTGTGTGACGCGCGCGATAGATCTGTTCGTTTTATTTTGCAACGCATGCAGTAATAGAGTGTATTTATCTTTGATTTGATTTTGCGTTGTTATTAGTAGAGGCTTTGTGTAACGTTAGTGTTTTTAGTTGGTCGATATTGTTTGAGAATTTTCGGGAATCAGTTGTTTACTATCGATCGAAGCGTGTGGATTATTCTGTTGGTTACCATGGAAGCTTCCATTCCAAATGGGGTTGTATGACGTGAGTCACGTGATGATGAAATTAATTTTGATTGGTTGTGGTGTTTTATGTAGGATTATTCTCGTTTGTTCCCGTGTATGTAGAGACTATATAAGCGCCGCACTGTTAAAAAAGTTGGATAGTTGTTGATAGTGAGTTGGAAAGTGAAATTTGAGAGTGAAAAGGCGATTGCATGCAGTTGTTGATGTGTGCTGAATAAAAGTGGAAAACTTCATACGTCGACTTTGTGACTTGTATGCTGATTGAGCGGGTTGCGTGAATAAACGAATCTGAGCTACACTCATCAGTACTTCAGCATTGGGGCTGAATCCACTACTGATAGAAAACACCAACATCGAACTGAGTGTAACAGGTTGATGATCGTGTCAGCTCGTGTGAGGAAAGGACCAGAGGTCAACGCATTCCTCGCAGGAGACATTAGACTGCTGCCGCTTAGTAGCAGAGCTTGAACGCAACGAGACACCTCATTTGTTGGTACCTGTAATCTTGATGACCGCAATGGTAGTTCATCAATCCGTGCAACAGTCGTGTTCATGATGGTTTTGGCAGTGATCAAATCAGGCTGCCAAATGTCTCCCTTAGTGACCTGCTCAGGCTCTCTATCGGATGATGCAAGTCTGTGAACTACAGCCTGCAGTTTACTCAACGTATTGTCTGCCCACTAACGATAGGCCCTCCTTTGAATTAGCACCTTGCACGTTGTGTAGTACAAGTGAACTTTCAACAGGTTGCGAGATGATCTAATTTCTCTTAGTTCGATTGTCGACTGTTGGAATTCAGCCGGTACTGCAGTAGAGTCAGTGACTTCCGTGTCATGGTTGTAGACGTGAAATTTGCCGTAGTTTGTCCAGGCGCTCGATATAACTTTTGGTTTATATTGACAGACATACTTCTGGTAAAACACGTATCTCCAAACACTCACATACTCCCGATCAGCTATAACTGTCTTCTCAATCGGATCTAGAATACTACTGATTTGTTCAAGAGAGAGAGAGAGAGAGAGAGAGAGAGAGAGAGAGCGAGTGAGAGAGAGAGAGAGAGAGAGAGAGAGAGAGAGAGAGAGAGAGAGAGAGAGAACGGTAAACTTAGCTATGAGGATTAAGGCCCATCAGAGATGTCTGTTCAGGATGCCCGCTGTGCCGTGAAAGGCCTTCAGATTTGAAATGATCGCCACACTTCACCCGCTAGAAACTTCCCCCTTCTGTGCGGAACAACGCGGTCAAATCAAAATCAAACCCCGCTTTATTAACTCCCCGAGAGAAAAGAGCCACACTAGGAGACGGCAATAGAGAGGAACCGGAAATGCCGCCATTAAGCGCAAACGGCGTGTGTAGCGACCTGAAATGACCGGCAGAGGAACGCCCCTGCGGAAAGGGATGGTCAGGTACAGAGAGAATGGCTGAAGACTGTGGTAAATCTCAGAGATTGGGTAAAAAATAAAGATGTTAAGTCTGGGAAGATGGAGTTAGAGAGAGAGAGACAGGGACAGAGGGAGAGACAGATACAGAGAGAGACAGAGACAGAGAGAGACAGAGATACAGAGAGAGGGGAAGAGAGACAGAGAGAGGAGGGGACTGGCTGTTTGATTTAATTTATTGATTGTAAGGTTGTATTTTATACCATACCATCGTATTATGGTATGGGCACGTCACCAGATCATCAGGTCTTGCATAGACCATCCTGCAAGGCACAGTGCAAGGAGGTAGAAGAAGTGGGAGACCGAAAGAGAGGTGGGAGGACAACATTCGAGAATGGACTGGTTTGACACTGAGCGAAACAATCAGGTTTGCTGAGGACAGGGAAAGATGGAGTACGCTGGTTAAACGATCATCTGTGGTGCCCCTACGACTTCCGAGTTACGGGATAGGATAGTAGAGGATAGGGTAGGATAGGTTGTATTTTAAGATTGTATACATCAACCATGCGCACAAAGGTTGGGCGTTTTTGTCACCGACAGTGCGGCAGACGAAAGAGTAAGGGGGACTTAGCCTGGCCTCTAATGGAAATAAATATACTTTTTTTTTCCTTTTTATTAATCATGCTTGGGTGTTGTGATATATTCGCCTAGGACATGAGCGTCAGGATCTCTAAAACCCCAACGATGGAATGCATCCATGCATGCAAACATGTAGACCTCGGTTGAAACTATGCCGAAGGAGTAGATGACGTGATGAGCTTTAATAGTTCGCCCCTTTGGGCGAATCGAACCCTCGTAAGCCCGTTCGTTCGGCACTGCTACCATAAGGATTTGTGACTGCCGCTCTGCCTCGGCGATAACAGGTCATTTAATATGAGTCAAAGAATGGTAAGTTTGAGAGAACGGCGTGGAGAGAAGAAGCCAAATTTGACAAAACGCTCAAAGGGTGGTAGTTTTGTCCAGTGTCTTCAAGGGAATAACCATTGCTGGAATGAAGCTGGGACAGCTAGGAGGTTAAATCGGAGAAGAATAATGGCAATGCCGGGGTGGCTTGTCACAGTTTTAGGGCGAGGATTCACGTCCGGCTAGCTACAGCGAGGCCACTTTGAAATTTAAGTGTAGCCAACAAACGTGGTGAGTTGAAGAGAATGACCACATTTTTAAAACCAGAAATGGGACGAAGTACGTTGCGAAGGTAGGAAAAGGGGTAATGGGAATTGGGGGTGGTATGAATTGTGGGAAAGTATTCCTAATTTACCAGAGGAAGTGATGGGAGCTGTAGGCCAGTAACGATCATCATATTTCATCAGGGATGGTAAGCTGCCTTGGGAACGGGAGTCATACTGTAGGGAGTCCGTTTTCTGGGACGCAAAATAACGACCTTCTCTTCTTCTTTCATTCCTCTTCTCTGCCCACCTTTTCACCCACCCAAACACACACAAACTCCCCACCCCACACCCCCCGCACACACTCCCATCCAATCACTTCTATTTGCGCGTTATATAAAGCATCTGATTGCTTTGCATGTTAGGTCCATCGGGATAGCTGCATGACTAATTGGCGTAACAATGTTCAACCACATTTTCTTCCAAAGGGGGTATCCGTGCTCGCCATTTCGTGCCTGGGCATTTAGGGACGTGACTGCCTAGCCTGCATCCCCATTTGTAGAAGTATCTGCAGCAGCATCGGCAGCAAAGCAAAAATCATCATCACTATCATCATCATCATCATCACCATCATTATCATCATCATCATCATCATCATCATCATCATCATCATCATCATCATCATCATCATCATCATCAGTACCATCACCATCATCATTTGTTTTATGTCTAATTCAAGATTTAGATTACAACCAGCCATGTGTGTGTGTGTGTGTGTGTATGTGTGTGTTTGTGTGTGTGTGTGCATTCGTGCCTGCTCGGGTGATACTTGTAGACATGTAAATTACATTTAAATGTAAGTTGTGGAGCAATTTAGTATACATGCACGTTTGAGAGAGAGAGAGAGAGAGAGAGAGAGAGAGAGAGAGATGAGAAAGAAAGAAAGAAAGAGTGAGAGTGAGAGAGAGAGCACGCAGTGTCATGTATAGTTGTATTTTAACAACGAATAAGTTTTATGTACGGTAATATATTGTAATTGTAATGTATATATGAGTAAACTATATACCACAATGTGAGAGATAAAAGAAGTTTTCTTATCTTATCTTATATTTTATCATTATCACCATCCTATTTGTTTTACTTATAAAACGAATGATATGGTTACGATACAACACACACTCACACAGATGAGAGAGAGAAAGAGAGAGAGAGAGAGAGAGAGAGAGAGAGAGAGAGAGAGAGAGAGAGAGAGCAGAACTGCACGAACAGTCATTCCCCTTGAGTCGGAGAGGTACAAAACCAGGTTACATAGAGAATGGGATTTGGAAGGGATGAGAAAGGTTCATTTGACAAAAGCCCTGTACAAAATACAAACCAGCATGAGGGAGGCAATCAATAATGTTTGTGTAGCTGACAGTTAACAGGTAACGCTTTTAACAAGTCAGCGTTAACACTTAACAGCGATGTAAACATGGGCCCAGGCTATGCGTCCTCAGGTTTTCGCTTGAGCCCAGTCTGAAATGAAACATCATCATCAAAGTATTGCGTATACTGAGCTTCTGACAGCGGAGAATATTGTACAGAATTCTTTGAGTTCAAGGAAGGAAAATATTATGAGACCTGGAAACCACTGACAAAGAGCGAGGAGGTAAACAGCGATGGGATTATAAATCACGTTGGTCTCAGCACGTCACCTTGGGGCATTCCTCCTTTTCTGCCATTCAAGCGATTTTTACGTGTACAGGTCATATGTACATTAAGAGTACAACTTATGTTAATCTGATGAATAAAACGTGATGCAACAACAACAACAACTACGTTAAGACGAGTTAGGTATCATATTAGAATAATTAAATTCCAGCAAACGCTTCATTTGCTTTTTACATTTTGCTGCTATAATGTAATTGTGTTGTCAGTATATTAACATAAGGTTATATTGCAAGTTAAATTGTTAGGATGTGTTATATGTTTGTCTGTCCCTGCGTTAGAACGACTGTGTGGTCTTAAACATAATCATAGTTGTGTAAAAAAAAAACAACGTTGAAATAAATCAATAAACGTAATTGAATTGAATTGAAATGAATTAAATCTGAAGATTATATGCAGCAGACTGACATAATGGAAACTTCACAGTAACAGTTGCGGGACTTCAAAAACACACAGGTTAAACAGGTTTCAACATCGACTAGAGTTTGTTTTCTTAAAGAATGATAATGTTTCGAGATAATGTTCCAAAATTTCAAGGTTTAATGTTCCAAACACTATGAAAACAAGTTTAAATCCGTTTTCGGATGTACTGTTCCCGAAATCCAAGGGTTTATGTTCCAAAGAAAATAAAGGCATTCAAGTTTAAGGATACATCAAATCCCTTACATCCATTATCGCTCACTTCCTTAAAAAGATTACTATGCTTAAGACTTCCGTTATAGAGGAGTGGGTTATAGAAGTAACTCATGCAACCAGACCTGTCTAGTCTGTAAGTTTCCTTAGCTCCTTAACAAACTAACTGTTACATTGAAAAAAAAGTTAGCGTTTCCGTTACAATTACAGTTTTAATAAATGCTTAACCAGATACAATGATAGGACCAGAGAATTTTGCCAATAACCCCACCTTACTGTTCCAGAGTAGTAATATTAAGTTACATAATAAATGGTGTGAGATTGGTTGATGTATTTATGTATTTCATCGATTTGATATAGCGGCTTTTCTAGCTCAAGAGCTGCTCAAGGCGCTGGCCGATACAGGATCCAATTCAAACCGCCCGAGACGTTCACTTGCAACCTCGGGGCGCCTAGTCTGACGCCCAGACGACTGAGCACAGTCCTGGGCGACCGGGGATGGGGAGAAGGGACCTAGTGCGTGCTGGGTGCATAGGACATGAGCGTCAGGATCTTTAAAGTCCATGCGATGAAATGCGTGCGAGCACAGACAAGACATTTCATCCGAAGGAGTAACTTCAATAATGGTGTAAGGACATCGGGTGGCAACATTAGTAATCTCCTATAGAATTCGGGTGTGATACATCTGAGTTTATTACATTTCCTATTCATTTGAAGGGATTGGTTTGGTGTATGATATTTCGGATCAAAACTTCCAGGGTGAATGTCGCAAGCGCTTTCCACATCGAATGACCGGAGATTTTCATTAGATCTTCCTTATTAAAGTACCAGAGACGTATAGGGTAGTCTGGGACAGTGTGAAAACAGCCCGAGGGGTACACAGTGGGCCGACAATTTCAATTATTTCTGTAAAATTCCCAGTCGGCTGTCTCGTATGTCTGTAGTCAGCTACTGCTACCAACCAGAGTCAGTTTTAATACCTTTTCTGAATTTCGCAGTTGTCGTTTAGACTGTGACTTCCACGTCAAGCTCTCTCTCTCTCTCTCTCTCTCTCTCTCTCTCTCTCTCTCTCTCTCTCTCTCTCTCTCTCTTTCTCTCTCTCTCACACACACGCACATAAATACACACGCACACAGATTTTCGATCGCTTCGATCTCACATCTGTTGTCTTTTCATCATTATTATTCAGTGAGGCAACAGGCTGCTGGTCGTGTCGGAGTTAGAATTTGATCAATTTTACGCATATTCTGCAACATACCCGCAAAATTGCTTCAAGCAGGAGGAGAAGCTCTGATTGACGCCCTCATCATTATTTGTAACAAGATCTGGCAGAATGGGGAGTGGCCTACACCACGGAACCAGTCGCTTGTCATCACTCTTCTCAAAAAGGGTAACCTTCAGCCATCACAGCAAAGTCCTCCTGAAAATAATTCTCACATGTTGAAACCCAAGCTGAACAAATCATGGCCGAAGTACAAGCAGGAATCAGGGCAGGGCTGAATAGATTTTCAATCTCAGAATAATTTGCGAGAAATACTTAGAGCACCAACAACTTCTATATGATGTGTTTGTAGTCTTCATGGAAGCGTTTGACTAAGTCTGGCATGCAGCTCTATGGGCAACCATGAGAATGTACAACATCAGCCCTAACATTATTGAAGTCATCAAAAGCCTGTATGACAACGCTACCAGTGCATGCAGTCCTCCACAACAGCGCCATCGGAAACTGGTTCAGAACAACAATCGGCGTGCGCCAAGGATGCCCACTCTCTCTCTCCAACACTCTTCAACATATTCCTGGAGCGCATCATGTCAGATGTCCTTGCAGATCACGAAGGCACGGTCAGCATAGGGGGTAGAACAATTTCCAACCTCCGTTTTGCCGATGAAATTGATGGATTGGCTGGAGAGGAACAAGAGCTTGAACAGCTTGTACAAAGATTTGACACCACCTCCAGAGCCTTTGGAAAGGAAATAAGTGCAGAGAAGACCAAATATGGTGACCAACAACACCAATGGCATCAGCATGGGCATCAAAGTACGCCAATCCCTCAACACGATGCATAGCTTCAAATATTTAGGAGCCATCGTATCAGACAATGGTTCCCGACAGGAAGTCCCATCCAAGATTGCACAAACAGCTGCTACCCTGACAAGGTTGAAGCCCATTTGGAAAGACAGGACCATCAGTCTACACTCCAAGGTAATACTGCAAAGACAGGACCATCAGTCTACACTCCAAGGTAAGGCTGCAAAGACAGGACCATCAGTCTACACTCCAAGGTAAGGCTGCTGCGCTCCCTCGTCATCTTTATCTTCCTTAACGCTAGCGAAACATGGACCCTCACAGCAAACCTATGCCATGGGTTTCTATATAATTAATACCTCCACTTTCTTGAAAATTTATTGCTTTAAATTCCAACTATCGCTGTCTTCCTCCTTTGTTCTTTCTCATTCCTATTCTGTTTTATCAATCTGCTACATTACCTTATTCACTTGACCAGTCACCTACCTTTCGTCTTGAAAACTCTTCCCAAACTCCTCATTTGTCTATGAGGTCTGTTGGGTAACCTTGGGAATATTGAACGCCTTCTGCCAAATGCTCATTACTATGGCGTCCTATGATATTGTTATTGAGCAATGTAGGCATTTTATATGTATGTGTTTTGTTGATATTTTATAATAATGTGTATATTCTACTTTGTTTTTGTAAACGGGGGTTCAATAAATTAGATGATAACCTCAGCGTCCCCTGCGAGGGATTTTTTTTATATTGTAAAGTGACCGGCTGATGGAGTGTCTTCAGTATTACCACTAGGGTTGTTTCAGCAGATCCTTTTTTACGTATCTGTGGTGAGTCATCCTTCAACCAAGTTGTGTTCCTGATTTTGTGGTCCTGATTCGGCTCTTTGCAGTCCGCTGGACCCTGTAAGCAATGAATACATAATTACACGAATAATACAAATCATGGGGATGATGTGCTACAGAAGATGTCAGGGCAATTCCTATACCCAGCATATCACTAACAATAAATTCCGACAGACCATCACACAAGCCATTGGACAACACGATGACATGCTCACAGTGGGTAAGAAACGGAAACTCCAATGGTACGGCCACGTCACCAGAGCATCAGGCCTTGCAACGACCATCCTGCAAGGCACGGTGCAAGGAAGCAGAAGAGGTAAACAGAAAAGGAGGTGGTGGGACAACAATTGAAAATGGACTGGCTTTATACTGAGCGAAGCCATGAGGGTTGCTGAGTCCAGCGTCATACGTGGTTAAACGATCATCTGTGGTGCCCCAACGACTTTCGAGTTACGGGATAGGATAGGATAGGAATTACGTATATGTTTGTTTACCCCCTTAGCAGCTTGTTGTTGGGTCCACAGATAACGATGCGAGCTATCGCGATGGCCCTAACTTCACCTTCAACAGGCGACTAACAAATGTTTATTATTGATGAAAAACCATGAATGACAAATGCGTATATCCAAATGACAAATAGTAAATCGGTTGCAAAAGTTCACAACCGGCAATCCTTCTCCTTCCTTTTCTTCCGCTTGTTGTTTTTCTTATTATTATTCTTCGTCTCGTCGCTATCGTTGTGTTCTCCTTACCCGCGTGGTGTTTCTGTATAAATAGTATTCCCACTTTCTGGAAATTTGGTGCTTTAAATTATCACTGTTTCTGTCATTCTCATTTGTTCTTTTTCATTTCTACTCTGTTCTATAAAATCTACCTTCTTGAAAACTTTTGCAAAACGTCACATTTGTGTATGAGGTCTGTTTGGTGAGCTAGGGAATATTGGACGCTTTCTGCCAAATGGTCACTAGGGCTTTCTGTGATATTTATTAGCAATGTCGGCATTTTGTGTGTATGTGTTTTGTTGATATTTTATAATGATATTTGAAATCGGGAGTTCCATAAATTAGAGTATAGCCTCAGCGTCCTCTGCGTGGGATGCCTTTATTATAAAGTGACCGGCTGGTGGAGTCTTCAGTGTTACCATTTCAGCAGGCATCCTATACGGATCAGAGGTGAGTCCTTTTTCAACCATGTTGTGGTCCTAATTTTGTGGTCCTGATTCGGTTCTTTGCCGTCCACTGGCCCCTATAAACAATGAGTAACTAACTAACCTTCTTTTCCTCCTCCTCTTCCTCCTCTTTTTTCCTCTTTCGTCTTCGTACTCCACCTCCTCAGTATTTTGCATCTTCGTCTTCATCTTCATCTTTCCTGCTTTCCTTGTTTCTTTTTCTGAAGACATCGCTTTTTGTGCGAACAATCGCCTTTAACTGAGAATGTCATACGTTTGGCGGCAGGTTCCCGATAGATTTATTTCTTCTGCGATGATGGTCTTTCCTTGCGTATAGATAAACAGTTTGTGCCACCCCCCCTCTCTCCCCCCCCCCTCCCCACGCCTCATCCCCAATAAAAGGAGGGGGGGGCTATAGCTGATTGCATATTGTATCGTTGGTTTTGTTGAAAGTCGATCTTCTGCCTGTGGTATGTCTTGACGCTAACATGGTCAGCCAAACTCCAAAAAACATAAGCCTGTGTTTTACTGTATTGAAAGGACTTAAATTTCATACGTTGTAGCGCTCGCATTGAAATGTCCTTACTTTACATCGACTTGTATCCGCGTGCATGCGCTTTAAGCCCAAAGGCAACAGGACATCATTATACAGAAAGAACTTCTTTAAAGTAGTAATGTCTTGTTGAAATGTCCCACCAGTATATCGTCTTTATATGCTTCCGTGAGCCCTTAGGCTAAAGTCCACAAACTTAGGAACGAAACTTCATTATGTGATGAAAGAACTGACTGGGTTTTTTGTTTGTTTATGGACAGAGATTTCCTGTCAAGATATATGATCTGTTTGCTTGACAGTACACCAATGTCCTTTTTAGCCTTAAGGTTGTAATAACGTACAGTCATGAGAAACGAAGACGTCGTTAGTCCAATGGTAGCGAGTTTCTAATTGGCAGGTGCTCCATAGTGACTAAGAAAGTTGTTGTTATTGTTGAGGTTGTTCCAGTTATTTTGATTGTCGTCGTCGTAGCAGTGGTAGTAAGAGTTGTTGTTGTTGTTGTTGTTGTTGTTGTTGTTGTTGTTGTTGTTGTTCTTCTTCTTCTTCTTCTTCTTCTTCTTCTTCTTCTTCTTCTTCTTCTTCTTCTTCTTCTTCTTCTTCTCTTTCTTTCTTTCTTTCTTTCTTTCTTTCTTTCTTTCTTTCTTTCTCTCTCTCTCTCTTTCTGTCTGTCTGTCTGTCTGTCTGTCTGTCTGTCTTTCTTTCTTTCTTTCTTTCTTTCTTTCTTTCTTTCTTTCTTTCTTTCTTTCTTTCTTTCTTTCTTTCCTTTCTTTCTTTCTTTCTTTCTTTCTTTCTTTCTTTCTTCTTCTTCTTCTTCTTCTTCTTCTTCTTCTTCTTCTTCTTCTTCTTCTTCTTCTTCTTCTTCTTCTTCTTTCCTTTCTTTTTTCTTTCTTTCTTTCTTTCTTTCTGTCTGTCTGTCTTTCTTTCTTTCTTTCTTTCTTTCTTTCTTTCTTTCTTTCTTTCTTTCTTTCTTTCATTCTTTCTTTTTTTCTTCTTCTTTTTCTTCTTTTTCTTCTTCTTCTTCTTCTTCTTCTTCTTCTTCTTCTACTTCTTCTTCTTCTCACTTTCGTGTGTTTTTTTCTCTCTCTCGTTCGTGCTTTCTTTCTTCTTTTTTCTTCAATCTTTTTAATTTGATCTTGCTGATTTATGATCGAAATGCACTTGGAAACGCCCGAATATTAAATTTTGCCTGATTTCAGTGCGGCGTTGTGTTGAAATGGATACATTTGGCCAGATGATGAGATTAAATTCCTCAAAATAATGTGTTTTTGGTTTTGTTTAGTTTCTCTTATGTTGTGCCCTTATGTTGTGTGAAATAGTGTTCATAAAATATTGCGACCATCTTGATTCCTAAACTTCGTCTGAGGTCGAGATCTTATCTATCTTCTTCTTCGCTAGACCGTCACCTACCGTTTTTCTTGAAAACTTTTCCGGGACAAAACTCCTCATTTGAGTGTGAGGTATGTCGGGTCAGCTTGGGAATATTGGACGCTTTCTGCCAAATAGTCACTATGGCTTCCTATGATGTTATTATTTAGTAATGTAGGCATTGTATATGTATGTGTTTTGTGATATTTTATCATGATATTTGTATTCTATTTTGTTTTTGTAAACGGGGATTCGATAAATTAGAGTATAGCCTCAGCGTCCCCTGCGTGAGATGCCTTTATTGTACAGTGATCGGCTGGTGGAGTGCCTTCAGGGTTACCGTTGGGATTGTTTCAGCAGATCTTTTTTCGTGGATCAAAGGTGAGTCCTCTTTCAGCCAAGTTGTGGTCTTGATTTTGTAGTCCTGATTTGGCTCTTTGCAGTCCGCTGGATCCTGTAAGCAGTGAATAACTAACTAATTCTATCTATTCAAATGCGACAGAAATCGTTGTATGTAATTCCCTTGAAGGTAATACAGATTTGTTGAAATTAATTGTATGAAATTAGATTGAATTTGGGTGCATATAATATTTGCGAACATTGAATCCACTTCGTGTGCGAATGTTAATGAAATTAGATTTAATTCTTGTGTCTATAATATTTGCGAACATTGAATCCACTTCGTGTCCGATTGTTCAAAAGGTCCTGTGTGTAAAGAAAAAGATGTATTTCAGAATGTGCGTGCGTGTTCTCCAGTCTCACAATTTCTCTAGCTCTTAACAATAAATTAATTGACACACCTTCTATTAAACAATAAGAAAGATTGCACTGCTGCCTCAACTTCTTCTGGAAGGATTTCTTCTTCTCTGTTCTAGGTACATGCTAGAACTGATGGGTCTCCATTTGGTGTGTGGTTGTAAAGTCCAGAGCAGTGTTCTGTCCATCTAACCAATACTTCTTGTTCTTCTGTAAGGCATATGCCAGACTTGCTTTGAATCGTGGAGACCTTGGGCTGTTTAACACTTGTCAGCCGCTTCACAGTCTGGTAGGCCTTCTTGCTGGTGTTCTTGTTCAGACTGTTCTATTTCCTGGCATTGATCTTCTATCCAGTCCCTGACCAAGTGCAGAAGAAGAACATTGTCATAGTGCAAGGTGACTTGAATGCCAAGGCTGGCCGAGATGCGTTCCACAATTGGGGAGACACATGTGGACCCCACTGCAACAACGAGACAAATGACAGAGGTCTGAGACCCTTCGAGCTTGCCAAACACAACAATCTGATGTCTTTCCGGTTCCGCTTGAAGAGAGTAAACACAGCAAAGTGCACCAGCTTGAAGTTCGACCTGGACAAACTGCAGGATCCGGAGTTGGCAGAAATATTCCAAGCCACAATTGGAGGAAAATTTGCATCACTGCTCATTTTGGGAGCTGGGGAAGTAGATGTCAACACCATGACCACCACTTTCAACTCAACTGTGACAGATGCCGCCACCTAGATCCTTGACAAACACCACCCAAAAAGAAACCGTGGATCATACCTGAAGTTTTGGACCTGTGTGACAAACAAAGAGAGATGAAAAACAAAAGAACACGTCACAGGGAGCTGATGCCTACCCAAAAAAACACCACTGTCCTTGAAATTCATAAATGGAAACGAGCAAATTTACCAAGCGCAGTTTTGTATTTTCAGGCTTATCTAAAAATACTTTGAAACAAAGGAAAGCAGAACGAGCGAAATGTCGGTCGGTCATACGGTATGTTTGTCGGTCCGTTGGACACCATATCTCAAGGACTTCTGAACGGATTTTGACCACACTTCATATGACCATTGTTTTGGTAAGATTGCCTGTCTCTCGTGGCATAAAATTTGCTGATAGGGCCTTATTATTCCACGTTTTCGCTTTGTTTCGTTAGGCTAAAGCAGAGTTACAAACCGCCAACAAAATTAACGCTTTTGAAAATGCTTATTTTATCGGCTGTGTGTGAGTGTCTGGAATACATGGGAATGACTTGCGATCTTGTTTCTATTTAAATTGGTTGTATACAATACTTGAGTAATATAGGTCAATGCTATATCACACAAATAACACAATTATTGTCCTTGCGATCGCAGCATGTTTACAATAAAATCAAACGTGCGCAATCGGTTAACAATATGTACAATATATAATAATTATTTCATCATTAGCATTGCTACCCTGATTTTAATAAAGTTATGAATAGCCTTCAATAACAACATTCTGTCCTCACGATTGCTGCGTCATGTACAAATGATATCGAACGAGCAAACCTTTCTAGTATGAAAACTCTTCATTTATATCCCATGCAACACGTGGATTGCTCTTCATGTTACAAATTCGGCAGTCCATGCAAAGAAACTCACAAGCTGAACATTCTACAAGTGTCATATTATGCTTCCATGATTGGCAATTCGAAGCAAAGAAGAGAAAGAGAGAAAAAAAAGAGATTTTTTTTCTTGTATTTTCAGACTTATCTGCAAATACTTTTAAATGGTCGGGAAAGAACGAGCCTAAATGTCGGTCTGTCGTTCCGTCTGTCGGTTCGTTGGACGCCATATTTCAAGCACCACTGAACGGATTTTGACCAAACTTCATAGGAACATTACCTAGGTTACTGGCCTGTCTCTCATCATACATACTCTGTCCCAAATGTCAAGGACACTGGAGCAATGTTGTTGCTAACCCCGTTTCGCACAATATCTCAGAAACGGCTGAAGCGATTTTGGCGAGGTTTAATATGCATGTACTTCAGATCATGGGCCATCCTTCGGTAGCAATCCGGTTACCAAGTCAGCCGGTCATTGCGTCGCCCCGAGTTTCATTTTTGTGTTCAAAATACACTGTTTAACTTATCTAAAAAATAAATAAATCGAACTTCATCATTAGCGAGCGTTGTGGCCAAGTGGTCTAAGGCGGGACTAACTTGACTTGTCCACAAGCCAGAAACCAATGGCGCCTGACAGGTGTGGGGTCGATCCAGCATCTGGGCGTTCTGTTTCTCCGAATATTATTTACTTTCGACTCAGGCAACGTCGCGGGGGTTTTCTCCGGATACTCCGGTTTGCTCCCCCAGCAAAATTTCAAAAATCACAAAATAATTTTAGGTAGGTTGGGTTTGGGCGCGCCACAGGCTGCGACTACGCCTTCCCCAGGGGAGGCGGCCCAGAGTTTGCCAATAGTAAGGGATAATAAATCGCCAAAAAAAGTACTTCAAGAATACTTATCTTTTGCTAAGCATGTTAGACCATTCGTATTGGTACTTTCTCAAAGGTCACGTTTTTTGTGCTACACCATTTTGTTAAGGCATTGTGGGTTGTTATCCAAAATTAGCTGATCCGAGTTTGACAATATTGGGCTTTGAACTAGTTCAGACAGGGGCCTCTCGATCCCTGTTTTCCTTCGGCTTCTGTGAGATAAAGCCGTCAATAATAACATCGCCACGAAAATTACCGCTTTTAAAAATGCTTTTTGTTCGGCTAAGCGCGTGTGAGTGTCTAGAAATACATTTGAATAGCTTACGATCTTGTTGCATTGTTTATCATCGATTCAGATTTCGTTCCCACATTTTGTTTTGCTCTGCTGTGGGCTTCGTGGCGTAGTGGGTTAGCCGTCGGTTTTTATGCCGAGGATAGCAGGTTCGATACCCGCAAGGGGCTAACTTTTTGTGACTTAGGTACGAGGCTATTAAGGTCACTGAAGGTCTTCTCCGGTTACTCCGGGGGTGGCCTCGTGGCGCAGTGGATAAGTCGCCGGTTTCCTATGCCGAAGGTCGCGGGTTCGATTCCCGCAAGGGGCGAACGTATGTGACTTAGGTACGAGACTATTGAGGTCACCGAGGGTTTTCTCCGGGCACTCCGGTTTCCTCCCTCCCTTCAATAATGGTACAGGACGCAGTCAATATAAAAATTTCAAAAATACACATTCGATTTTCTTTCCGTCTTCTAATAGCGATCTCCCTGCCTTTACACCACCTGTTTGAGTGATGGATGTGTGTTTGGTATGTGTGAGGGTGGATGAGACAGGTGAGCGTGTATGTTGGTATAGGTCGCCGCGCTTTGAGCCTGAATGATTTGGGGTAAGGCGCGTATAGCATCCTGTATTATTATTATTATTATTATTATTATTACTCTGGTTTCCTCCCTCACTTCAATAATGGTATAGGATGCAGTCAGTTTAAAATTTCAAAACTGAAAATTCGATTTCCTTTGCTTTTTCTAATAGCGATCTTCTTGCCTTTACACTACATGTTATTATTATTATTATTATTATTATTATTATTATTATTATTATTATTATTATTATTATTATTATTATTATTATTATTATTATTATTATTATTATTCCTCTATTTTTTAAATGTCATATCCTATGTTACCGCTTCGTCCATTCTCATCGTCTCCTTATCTTCCATCACTCCCACCCCTCCTCCTCCCCTGGAAGCCTCCCCCCAAACACTCATTCTTCCCCCCCCCCCTCCTCCTCCTCTGGAAGCCTTCCCTCCCTCACACTCCTTCTCCCCACTCTTCTACGTCCTCTCTCACTTTCTCCAGTTCTCGTATTTATCTTCTCCCCGTTGTATTCCCTGTTGGAGTTTGCATTTTCATTCCTCTGCTTTTTTCCTCTTTTTGGCATCTTTGTGGTTCACGATGTGTTGTCCGGTAAAAGAAATATTAAGTGCGAATCGTGTGTATCTCCATATTTTCTTCTTCTTCTGCTCTAGTTACATTCATGTTGTAATTACTTTTGTTGTTGTTGTTGTCCTAGTTAACCGAAAACTGTAAAGAATATCTTCTTCCTCCTGTCATCATAATCCTCCTTCTTCTCCTCCTCCTCCTCCTCCTCATCCTCATCATCGTCACCATCACCATCATCATCATCTTCATCTTCATCATCTGTCCTAGTTATCAGAACACTGTAAACAATATCTTCTTCCTAGTGTCATCATCATCATCATCATCATCATCATCATCATCATCATCATCATCATCATCATCATCATCATCATCATCATCATCATCATCATCATCATCATCATCGTCGTCGTCGTCGTTGTCGTGATCATCATCAGCATCTTGTTGTCGTTATTGTTGTTATTGTTGTTGTTGTTGTCCTTCTTCTTCTTCTTCTTCTTCTTCTTCTTCTTCTTCTTCTTCTTCTGCTTCTTCTTCTTCTTCTTCTTCTTCTTCTTCTTCTTCTTCTTCTTCTTCTGCTTTTAACATCATCATCATCATCATCATCATCATCATCATCATCATCATCATCATCATCATCATCATCATCATAGTCATCATCATCATCATCATCATCATCATCATCATCATCATCATTATCTTCTTCTTCTTCTTCTAGAATCATCATTATCTTCTTCTTCTTCTACTTCTTTTTCTTCTTTTTCTTCTTCTTCTTCTTCTAGCATCATCGTTATCATCATCTTCATCATCATCATCAATATCATGATCATCATGATGTTATTATTGTTGTTGTCATTGTTGACATTGTTTTATAGTCTTCTTCTTCTTCTTCTTCTGCTTCTTCTTCTTCTTCTTCTTCTTCTTCTTCTTCTTCTTCTTCTTCTTCTTCTTCTTCTTCATCAGCATTATCGTCTTCATCGTCATCATTATCATCATCATCATCATAGTCATCATCATCATCATCATCTTCAGCTCTGGACTTTGCACAGGTTTTGTTAAGGCGGATCGAGCGTGAGCATACTGAAAAGGAAGTGTAGAGAAAAAGCTGTTTCCTAACCCAGCGTGTGTTTGGATAATTCAATTTCCCTTATCATTGAAGTACGTCACATACGTTCGCTTACAGTAACGTTAATAACGGTATCTCGTCGGGATCTTCAGCGAGTTTGAGCTCAAGATCAAAATAAGACGAAACGTCTTGTTTTAAAGGCCCCAAGTTCGAAGGATTTGTTTACTTTTGGCGGAAAGGGGTTTATTTTAAAATTCGCATTGTTATCCGTGTGACCTTTAGCCGTATTTCTGATTGAACCACGCGGTTTGAAGAGTGCGTCTTTAGTGTCTGGTGTAGGGTAGAGTCTATTTTATAAACCTAATCCTATTTATCCTATCCTACCCTATCTTGTCCTATCCTATCCCGTAACTCGAAGGTCGTAGGGGCACCACAGATGATCGTTTAACCAGCGTACTCCGTCTTTCCCCGTCCTCAGCAACCCTGATTGTTTCGCTCAATGTCAAACCAGTCCATTCTCGAATGTTGTCCTCCCACCTCTTTTTCGGTCTCCCTCTTCTTCTACCTCCTTGCACTGTGCCTTGCAGGAAGGTCATTGCAAGACCTGATGATCTGGTGACGTGGCCATACCATCGGAGTTTACGTTTTTTTCTCCACTGTGAGCAGGTCATCGTGTTGTCCAATGGCTTGTGTGATGGTCTCTCGGACTTCTTCTTTGGCGATGTGCTGGGTATAGGAAATGCCCAGAAGTCTTCTGTAGCACTTCATCTCCACGCTTTGTATTCTTCGTTGGAGATCTGCTGTGAGGGTCCATGTTTCGCAAGCGTATAGGAAGATGGAGATGACAATGGAGCCTGACCTTGGAATGTAGACGGATGGTCTTGTCTTTCCAAATGGGTTTCAACCAGCAACAGTTGCTTGTGCGGTCCTGAAGAGGACTTCCTGTGGAGACCCATTGTCTGATACAATGGCTCCTAAGTATTTGAAGCTATGCACTGTGTTGAGGGATTGGCCTTGGACCTTGATGTCTGTGTTGATGCCATTGGTGTTGTGGGTCATCCTTTTGGTCTTCTCTGCACTTATTTCCATTCCATAGGCTCTGGAGGTGGTGTCAAGCCTCTGTACCAGCTGTCCAAGTTCTTGTTCTTCTCCAGCCAATCCATCAATGTCATCCGCAAAACGAAGATTACCTTCGTTGGGGTGCTGGGGGTTTCAGTATAAATAGTATCCCCACTTTCTGGAAATTTAGTGCTTTAAATTCCCACTGTCGCTGTCTTTCTCATTTGCTCTTTCTCATTCCTGCTCTGTTCTATCAATCTGCTATACTATCGTTTTCTTCGCTGGACCAGTCTCCTGCCTTTTATCTTGAAAACTCTTCCGGGACAAGGCGCCTTGTTTGTGTGTGAGGTCTGTTGGATGAGCTTGGGAATATTGGACGCTTTCTGCCAGGTGGTCACTAGGGCTTTCTATGATGTTATTATTTAGCAATGTAGGCATTTTGTATGTATGTGTTTTGTTGATAATTTATAATGATGTTTGTATTCTATTGTGTTTTTGTAAACGGGGGTTCGATAAGTTGGGGTAAAGCCTCAGCCGTCCCCTGCGTGGGATGTCTTTATTGTAAAGTGACTGGCTGGTGGAGGGCATTCAGTTTTCCCACTAGGGTTGTTTCAGCAGATCTTTTATGCGGATTGGGGGTTGTCCGGTCCTGATTTGGCTCGGAAGAGTCCGCTGGACCTAAAGCAACAATTGTGTAATGTAGTGTGTGTAAACGAAGATTTGAGATTTCTCTAGCCCCTATGCTGACTGTGCCTTCGTGATCTGCAAGGGCATATGAAATGATACGCTCTAGGAAGATGTTGAAGAAAGTTGGACAAAGTAGACATCCTTGACGCACACCGATTATTGTTATGAACCAATTTTTGATTGCGCTGTTGTGGAGGACTGCACTGGTAGCCTTGTCATACAGCTTTTTGATGACTTTAATAAGTTTAGGGCTGTTGCTGTACACTCTCATGATTGCTCACAGAGCTGCATGCCAGACATGGTCAAACGCCTTCTTGAAGTCTATAAACACATGATATAGCTGTTGTTGGTGCTGTAGATATTTCTCGCAGATTATTCTGAGGTTGAAAATTTGTTCATTGGTACTTCGCCCAGCCCTGAGTCCTGCTTGTTCTTCAGCTATGATTTGTTCAGCTTGGGGTTTCAACCTGTTGAGTATTATTACAGGAGGACCTTGCTAGGATGGCTGATAAGTCTGCTGGTGCGGGAATTTTCACACTCCTGGAGGTTACCT
>CM072524.1:6711989-6761989 GCA_036898135.1 Oncomelania hupensis | reverse complement strand
GGTGAGTGCAGCAATATTCCCAGCAAACATGTAGAATCCTTCTGCCACCCACCCATCAACCCCACACGCCACCTCCCTCTCTCCCATCACGACTATCCCCGGTCGCCCAGGGCGAGGATTGTGCTTAGTTTTCTGGGCGTCCGACCCGGCGCCTAATGGTTGTAAGTGGACGTCTCTGTAAGCTTCAGTTATATCTTGTATTGGCCCACGATTGGAACAGCTGTTGAGCTGGAAAGGCCCAATATAAGCAGAGTAAATAAATGAAATAAAATAGCCTTTGTTAAATACCCGCTAGGTCAAATTTGAGTCACGAGACCAACATCCAATGTATTGAACAATAGCAGGGAATCGGTCTGGGGGAAAAAAACCACTAAATGTTATTAAAGGACAAATACATTAATTCATAAATTTATATCACAATCGTACTGTTGAAAGATGTTATGTTTTGTTGGTTTTTTTTCTATCTTTCCCGGTTGACCAACGAACAGGGAATTTAACTAGGACCAGTTCTGAAAATGTGGGGCTCTTTAACCAATGGCCCACTCGAACCCCCGACACTAAACTGACGCGTGTTGCCTCGGAGAATGCACTTGATGATCTCCAGCCAATGAAAAGCGAATGTGCAAAATGAAAACAAAATAATAGCCACGATGATGCTTGCGATGCGTGCGTGTTCAACGCGAAGAAAAGCCCAATTTTCACGGGGAAATCGTGCGTTGGCAAAGAGCAGTTTCGGAGAGATTGGGATTTGGGTCAACGACCTTGTTGTGAAATCGAGTTCTGGTTATATGACGTCTCATTTATATATAAAGGAAACAAAACGGTTTGGTGCATCTTGAACTGGCAGATTGTCCTCGCTATTACTTCAAACGTATAGAGTGAAGAATGTAATATATCTGTGCCATTTTCCGTCGTTGTCATCATGATCATCGTCGTCATCATCATCATCATCATCATCATCATCATCATCATCATCATCATCATCATCATCATCATCATTCTCATCATTCTCATAATCATCATCATCATCATTCTCATCATCATCATAATCATCATCATCATCATCATCATCACTGTTTCTCTCACCCATTGCACAAAGCTACGATCGAAAGAAAGCATACTCCAGGCACACGCTGCGCAGCAGGCCAAAGTATGTCCCTTGTCCCTTGAAGGGATACTTTGGCGAGGTTAGCAGCCTGCTCAGTTACAGTGTCGCTGAAAGACTAGAAACGGAAAAGTAAGTTTCGTCTCCTCTAGGCGACGAATTAGGTCACGCTATATTTCTTTCTAGGTCAACTGTCTTTTACGAACCGTTTGGGAATCTTCTCGAACCTTTTATTGATGCTGGACAGTGTACTCACTTGGTTTCATACAATTTAAGAATCCAAGAAGGCAAATGGGTTTTTGAGACGGAAAAAGAGCATTTCCGTAGAGAAAGGGGTTAGGGCAAGGGCTAGGGATAGATCTACAACTAACCCTTACCCGAACCCTTGTAGCAATATTCCGCTCTTTCCATCACTTTTAAACAGTACCGCGGTTCGCATCCGCGGCTAGCAGCGAGCCCAAAGTATACTTTAAAGGGATGGAGGGAATACTTTCACCTGCTGCTAGCGGGAGTTTTGGCGATGCTTTCTACCGATCGCAGCAATGTGTATTACCTCGTTTCTCTTCCCTCTCTTGCATCTCCCGCTCTTGTTGTACACCCACACACACACACACACACACACACACACACACACACACACACACACACACACACACACACACACACACACACACACACACACACCCACACACACACACACACACACACACACACACACACACACACACACACACACACACACACACACATACCCGCACACACACATTCACCGCGGTCCCGACAGCACAAACGGGGGAGTGAGTAAAAAGTAAAGGCGATATCACTTTCTTTTTGCTAGATGTGGGTGGGAGCGGGGAGGATGAGGTGGGAAAGTTCAATTTGTACAAACTGATCTACCTCGATGAACTTCTTTCCATCTCTGCTAATTCTTCAAATGACATTTCAAACGAAACAACTGGTAAATGTGAAAAGAACACTACTATTACCACACCAAATACTACTACTACTACTACTACTACTACTACTACTACTACTACTACTACTACTACTTCTTCTTCTTCTTCACTTCTATCATTATCGCTACTGCTGTTGCTACTACTACTACAACTACTAGTATATTGAGGAAGAGGAAATTGTGGCTCAGATAATTTAAGAGTAAACTCGGAATCCTACTACTACTACTACTACTACTACTACTACTACTACTACTACTACTACTACTACTACAACTACTACTACTACTACTACTACTACTACTACTTCTACTACTATTACTATACTACTACTACTACTGCAGCCGCTGTTGCTGCTACTGTAATACTGAGGATGAGGGGAAATTATGGCTCAAAGAAATTCCCAAGAATGAAAGCCTGACTGTGGGTTACCGAACTTTGAAAATAAATTCCTGTTTCTGGGCGATTCATTCTTGAGAAAACTTGTCAAATAACATTGAAAAGGAAGGGATAGGAAAAGAAACTAGGGCACCGGCCTTTTTTAAATTTGTAAAAGGAAAACGACAGCGACGACAACAAATATTTATCTTGTCTGTGTGTGTAAGCCCGTAGTGCTTCCCGCCCCCACCCCCCACCCCCCACCCCTCTCTCTCTCTCTCTCTCTCTCTCTCTCTCTCTCTCTCTCTCTCTCAAATCCGATTACTCTTCTTCAAGTTTTCAGCACTCGTCCATATCATCGTGAACCTACAAGAATTTCATAGTACCGATCCGTTCTAGAAAATTTCTTCGATTTGACAATCCGAATTTCGTCTGGATAGTTCATCTGTGTCGTTACGTGTGCTTATAACAACCAATCAGAAATGCATTTACAGTATTTAAGAGCGCGTATATTTTGATCAATGACTTTGAGAGCGCATGATATTCGTTGTAGGAGCCTGTCTAAAGATTAAAAATTGTGCTTGTTCTCGGACCTGCATTTGTGACGGCGTTTTTGGGATAATTTCGCAGTGGATTTGGAACTGACATCGTTTGAAGTGATACGAATGTGTGGACTATGAGTGTTCGTGATTCGTCGGCACACTCCGGTTTAGCTTGAAGTGGACACAAAAGGTAGGAAAGGCGTTTGTTTGAGGAGAGAAAGGCAGAGAGGGGAGGGAAAGTGGCTGAAACGTGAAATGTCAAGAGGAACACCTTAGTAGAAAGAGAGAGAGAGGGGAAGATCTAGAGGGAGAGAGAGCGAGAGAGAGAGAGGAAGAGAGGGAGAGAGAGAGAGAGAGAGAGAGAGAGAGAGAGAGAGAGAGAGAGAGAGAGAGAGAGAGAGAGAGAGAGAGAGAAGTTACAAAGACGAAAGTAGAGACTTCCGAGCCTGTACATGTACATGAATATGATGAAAACAGAATTTCACGGAATGGCAACGTATAGAGACTGCGTTAGGGGGCAATATAAAAACAAATGGTTACAATCTTAAGAACACTCACAGTAACGATTTGATGGTCTATCCCTAAAATGACGAGAAGGGGAAGCGATGATTGACGCCATCATCTTCATCTGTAACAATATCTGGCAAAGTGAGGAATGACCTACATCATGGACCCAGTCGCTTGTCATCACTCTTTCCAAAAAGGGTAACCTTCAGGAGTGTGAAAATTGCCGCACCATCAGCAACATCAGCAATCCCAGCAAAGTCCTCCTGAAAATAATACTCAACAGGTTGAAACCCCAAGCTGAACAAATCATAGCTGAAGAACTAGCAGGATTTAGGGCAGGGCGAAGTACCACTGAACAGATTTTCAACCTCAGAATAATCTGCGAGAAATACCTACAGCACCAACAACATCTATATTATCTGTTTGTAGACTTCAAAAAAGCGTTTGACCGAGTCTGGCATGCAGCTCTGTGGGCATCCATGACAGTGTACAACATCAGCCATAACATTATTGAAGTAATCAAAAGCCTGTATGTCAAGGCTACCAAGGCGAGCGTTGTGGCCAAGTGGGCTAAGGCGGGACTAACTTGCCTTGTCCACATCGTCTGTTCAGTTATTTCTTTGCCTTCCTCTGCGCCTACCTTCTTCCTCTGTTCCTTGCCCAATCCTATCTTATCCTATCCATATCCTATCCCGTAACTCGGAGGTCGTATGTGCATCACAGATGATCTTTTAACCTGCGTACTCCACCTTTCCCTGTCCTCAGCAACCCTGATGGTTTCGCTCAGTGTCAAACCAGTCCTTTCTCGAATGTTGTCCTCCCACCTCTTTCTCGGTCTCCCTCTTCTTCTGTGCCTTGCAAAATGGTTTAATTATCACAACACGCAGTACTGTAATTCAGATTTCTTTTGAATATTTAACATCGTTAGGGTTTATAAATGTATTCACTAAATGTTGTTTTTAATAATAATAATAATAATAATAATAATAATAATAATAATAATAATAATAATAATAATAATAATAATAATAATATATTATTATGATGACTTGCAGGCTTATGTTCTGTAAAACAGTCATTTGTATTTTGTCCAGACATTATTGTTTGAGCTAGACGCTTACAGATTCATGAACTATGAAATCGAATTGTTTGCTACTGCTTCTTCTTGTTGTTCTTTTTCTTGTTCTTCTTCTTTGCCATCTTTTTCTTCTTCTTTCTTTCTTTTATTCATTCTTTCTTTCTTTCCTTCTTACCTATCCTTTCCTCTTCTTTTACTTTAACTTGTACAATTTCTCTTTGTTTATAATACACTTTTTTCATTTTTCCAAGTTTGGTTTTGAAAGTGCCAAGTTTATTTTTTTCACTCCTATTATTCTTCACAGATATATATTCCGGTGACAGAGGAGGAGAGAGAAAGAGGGGAGGGGAGAGAGAGAGAGAGAGAGAGAGAGAGAGAGAGAGAGAGAGAGAGAGAGAGAGAGAGAGAGAGAGAAAGAGAGAGAAAGAAAGAGAGAGAGAGAGAGAGAGAGAGAGAGAGAGAGAGAGAGAGAGAGAGAGTGAGAGAGAGAGAGTCTGGATAGTTTATTCGGGTTCTTTCCCTTGATTGACACGTGGTATTTTCGGTGTGCGAAAGCAGAAGTAATTCTCTCCCTTTCCCCTGACGTCACTTCTACGTGAAGCATGCCGGGTGTCAAGGCTTCTTCCGGTGGTCGAAAGCAAGGTTCTGGCGCCACCCACTTTTCTTCTTGAACTTCCTGGGAAAGAGCTGATTTCTTTTCATGTTGAAGTTATTATTCACTTCGGCGTGTACAGTGCATAATTTATGGACTTAGTATTTTTATTATAGCCGGAACAGGGTTATATAAGAACTTTATGTAATAATTCCTTAATAATAATAATAATAATAATAATAATAATAATAATAATAATAATAATAATAATAATAATAATAATAATAATTATTATTATTATTATTATTATTATTATTATTATTATTTTTTTTTTTTTTTTTTTTTTTTTTTTTAAACATCAGAGCTCGGGCGGCTTTGTGGTTGTGATACACACCGGCGTTGTTTAATCGATGCAGTATTTTAGCGATTGTATCAAACTCAAAACTTGTTGACGATACCAAACTGTTTTCACAACTCTTTGTACAAGAATGTTGCCATCATTTAAAACCCCTTTAATCCATACACTAGATTTGCACTATTGCAAACGTTTTAAACCTTTATTTTGACCAAAATAGCAAAGCTCTTGAAATTCATACAATATTTTGCGATCATCATGTAAAACTTGTATACTTCAGCAGTGCCGAACATTTTACCGTAATTCAAACAGTAGTTTGCCGATAGTAGTATTTTAAAAAAAAAAACTCTTTAGTATAGTTCTGGTTGTGAAGATATTCACGCGTCCCGCGGGGCGGTTAATGATTCAATTCCATCACCCCAGCGCTTCAGCAGCAGGCGGTTTGCATAATAAAAGCGTGCAAAGCGTGGGAGATCTAGTTCGAATGATCAAGGTCATCAAAGCGCACTCCGTCGCCTTTGTCCGTTGTAGAGCTAAGGTGAAAAGCTTAGTTGGTTAGGAGCAGAGTAGCAGTAAACAGTTAGCTTTTGGCTCCTGAAGAAGTTTGAGCAAATTTTTTTAATTTTAATTATCTGTGTTTTATCTTCTCAGGACTCCAAACCCATGTTTCGCCTACCAGCACAGTAGCTCAGGTGCTATTTAATATACAATGTGGTGTTTATAGGACAATTTAGTCTAGAATGGTAAGCTCAAAGATGATGTTCCAGAGATCACTTTACCATTCTAGCGATCACCGTTGGACGTTCCCTTGAGTATGACTGACCATCTTACTGCTTTTAGGAATCAGGTAATTCTGAAGTATAACTGTGTTTTATTCTTTAGATCGTTCATTAAGATCTAACATGAATATTGTGAATCGCAACATACGTTGCTGTCAGTGGGGATAGTTCAGCAGTCCTTGGTGGGTTGTGCGCAGACGTGCATCACGTGCGTCGATTTGGGCAAGTCGCAATCTGGAAATACAACAACAACAAAATAATTTTAGTGTAGTATCATGAAACCGCAACAGTTGACTTTAGTTCACTACCCTGGGTAGAGCGTTCCAAAGTGTTGGGGCGAGGCTGCGAGCTAGAGCATGAGGAAAGACACTGTAAGGTATTGTTGGGCCATAAAGAATATGAAAGAAGTACAAACTCGCTCTTCTGTGAGGGCTACAAGGTACTCTTAACCCCGTACACCTGTCTGTGTTGTTTCGCGGGTCGGGTAAGACCTCATAGGAGATGACAGGTGTCTGCCGCGATGAGAAAAGCATTCGGCAGTTATGAGTGATGGAACAGACGAGTCGCTAGTTAACCGGTCTTGTGTCTCTGACTCGTGGAATCTTTTATGAGGGGATTTTTAATTTGTTGTCGTTTGTTATCATCTGTGGGTGGCTTTGTTCAGTGCTCAGAGCCAAAGTTATTGTGTAAAATATTTCTGTTGGTGGCAATATTAAAAATTGTTTTTGTTGTTTTAAATATAAACACAGTTACTGTAGTCTAAATATTAACTTAGCTTTTAAAAAAACCTGTTGCTTACAATTCTAGTTTGTTTTTCAACAATGATTTTTTTTAAATTAAATGATCACAAGATGACAGTTATATTTATGATGATGATGATGATGATGCTATGATGATGGTGATAATTATGATGATGATAACATCCTAAAGGTATAACCACGTCAGAATTAGTGGTCATGCGCTTTCAGCCGCTCTGATCATAATTTATTTATTTATTTTATTTTTATTTTATTTTTATTTTCTTTAATCGTTCTTATATAGCGCTTTTCCAGCTCAAGAGCTGCTCAAGGCGCTGGCCGATACAGGATCTAACTTCAGCCGCCCGAGGCGCCAACTTGCAGCCTTTGGGCGCATCGTAATAACGCTCCGACAACTGAGCCCAAGCCTGGGCAGCCAGGGATGGGGGAGAAGGACCTAGGTGCATGTTGGGTGTGTTCTTGTCACCGGCACTCACCCGTCTAGGACATGAGCGTCAGGCTCTTTAAAGTCCGTTATGATGGAATGTATGCGACACAGACTAGACCCCGGTTTATATACTCTCATCCGAAGGATAACTGGTAAGCGCGCTGTACACGTACATACACTGTAAGGTATGATCATAGGAGATTTTCAAGAAATTCGCGTAGTTTGGATGTAAGCTCCCCAAGGGGGTGTAAGCAGATTTAAGAAGATTTGGGGGGGGGGAGGGGAGGCAGAAATCTAGCAAAGGCCTATTGGATACAGCCGCTTATACAGTCGCGTCACTCAACACTCCCGCTCGGTTAACTCACAACAACACCTTAATGAAACATGTCCGTCACGCACCGCTGCGCTGACCTGTTGGGCAGGGGTGCCTGTAGCTCTATGATTTTTTGGGAGATACGTGAGCCAATGACTAGTATAGCGGAATTTTAGACACACAACAAATACGAATACATGAGCAAATAGTCATTTCCTACTTTTGATATAATGTATTCCGGAATTTGGATCTGGACTGCGCGCTCATCTTAATCTCCAGCTCCGCGTTGGTAATATCAAAAGGTGCATTATGGCATCTTGCAGATTAAAGAAAAAAGTTATTTCGAGTTCTCTCAAATGCAAAAGGATGAGTTGTAGCAAAAATAATATTCAAATGAAGAAGAATTGCATTTCATAAAATAATATTTGCAGAGGAAATGACATCCTCGCGATCCCTTGGGAATTTAAATTGACTTGTCTGTTTATGCCACCACTTGTTTGAATGGAAGAGGGGGGGGGGGGGATGTAATCCCCCCCAAAATGCTTGGAAAATCTTGTTTCGGGGTGGGGAGCTGTAAACAGTTATGTAGGTCTGGAGGGAGAAATAAAAACCAACTGAGAGAGTGGAGGATGAGCGGTTATGTTTGGAGAGAGGGAAAAAGTGGTAGTGGTGGTGATTGTGGGGGTGGAGCTAGTTGTATGTGTGTGAAAATATATCAATCCTTTTTTTTTTTTAACTTTTTTTTTAAGGATAACATCATTACATCATTACAGCATTATGTTTTCATTGGGTATTACAGAGCTTAAAATAGCAGTGTCGTCATTGTGACAGCGCGAGTTCAAACCCTTCTTCCTCCCCTCACACCCCACCACCTCCCTGTTACAATGGATTAGAACCATTTGTTTTTAATCTAGGAATTACCGCCCTTGTCAGCTCAAAGAGTCGCCCAGTGTGCTGATGGAAAGCCTCCCTGGGCAGCAACTTGCTGCATCGACACCGTGCGCAATATCAAACCCCACGGGCAACTAAGTTACCACGATCGAGCTAAATCACTTGCTACACGGACGTACGTACATAAACACACACACACAACACGCACACACAATCCTCTCTGATAAATGGGTGTGTATGTGTGCGTGTGTGCGTGTAAGGCTGTGTGTGTGTGTGTGTTCGCTCGCGCGTGTTTGTTTGTGTGATGTTTCTTCCTAGTTCTACTTTCTTTAAGCCCCCTCAAAAATAAACGTCACATTTCCTCGTTAAGTACTAACAGTTGTCACGTAGCATTCATTCACCGTTATCTCTCTCATTCTCAGGAATTACCCTTACAAGCGCTGACACAAGCTAACTATAATATAAAACATAAGACAATGCTTCACCACAGCGTTGCTTGCAGGATTGTTACGACGCAGGCGCAAAGCAAATTGCCCATAATCAACGTATGCATCGCAATCGTATATCAAGAATATATTGCAGTCAATAGAATGCCTTGTTCTTGTTTCAAAGGTCAAGTATCCGGGTTCGAATCTAGCTTAATGCCTCCAACAATGAAGGAGTACTGTTCGTGATCACTGCAGGCCATCGTCATCATCCAACAGTCTGGTAGGTGTATTCCACTGCTTGAGCGAGTTCAGGTGTATTTGTTTCAGTGAGTTATAGGTTGGGGAGTCTAGCTGTACTTGTTTTCGGAGTCGCTACGCTGCGGCTGCCGTGATTTTGCTGAGAAAGCGTGCCCAAATTAACCTATGTGACTAACTAGTGTGATTTAATTTTTTTTTCTCTAGCAAAATCCAAGATTTTAGATATATGTGTCTTTTTCGTTGTAGCTTATAGTTTGGTATAGTTTAGTTTCTCGTGAATGACAGACCGCTCTGAAGAATTCGTGGTTTGCTGTACCGGAGCCGTCTCGACGCCGGAAGTGGGTTGCGTGCGCAGGCCGGTAGCAAGGTGACGTCTTTCATATGACTGACCCATTTCTTCATTGCAAAATTGGTGACTTCCGTGCCCAAGGCAAGATGGCGGCACCGGATGTAAGACTAAGGCATTGTGGGAAAGGAGGTGGTCTTTGAACTTTACTTTTGTTCATAGACGATCAAAATTGACGGAAGAAAATCGATATTTTTCTGGTAGATTTTTCTTAGGTGAAAATTATGTGTGGTTTTAACATTAGGGATATTTTCATATGATCTGTGCCCTATGTCAGTGTTGAAATACTCAAAGGGTTGCATCAACAGAGTCTTTCCAAATTATGTCCATCGAGGTTATGAATCGTCTTGTAGGAACTATTCGCTCATAGCTCCTAGGTATCGAAGATTATTGGGGTTTTTTTTATGTCTGTCTGTCTGTCTGTCTCTCTCTCTTTCCCTCTCTCCCTAGCGTCCTGGGAATCATGTCTTCACAGATAATCAGGTGGTACAACCCTAAATTGGACTTGAATGTTACGTTTGCCCCAAATATTATTGCCACAAGGACGCTAAGTTATGTTTTGCATTGTTCTGTGCTGTATTGCTTATATCTTGCTGCTGCGTTGCTGCTGTATTGGTGATGTGTTGCTGCTGCATTGCTGCTGTTTTGGTGATGTGTTGCTGCTGCATTGCTGCTGAATTGCCAACAAAGAAAGAATTTGGAATGATGAGGTCCAAACGTGGACAGTTGCTGGACAGTCAGGTCAAACGTTTTGGCAACTGCAGCAGACAGACTGACATGGCAAAAGCTCTCCGCGACAGCATCCCTCTGCTCCCCAACGGCCCGACTGATAGATAGATAGATAGATAGATAGATAGATAGATAGATAGATAGATAGATAGATAGATAGATAGATAGATAGATAGATAGATAGATAGATAGATAGATAGATAGATAGATAGATAGATAGATAGATAGATAGATAGATAGATAGATAGATAGATAGATAGATAGATAGATAGATAGATAGATAGATAGATAGATAGATAGATACAGACAGACAGACAGACAGACAGGTAGATAGATGGATAGATAGATAGATAGATAGATAGATAGATAGATAGATAGATAGATAGATAGATAGATTAGATAGATTAGATAGATAGATAGATAGATAGATAGATAGATAGATAGATAGATAGATAGATAGATAGATTAGATAGATAGATAAATTAGATAGATAGATTAGATAGATTAGATAGATAGATAGATAGATAGATAGATAGATAGATATATAGATAGATAGATAGATAGATAGATAGATAAATTAGATAAGGGAAAGTCGGTAAATTCGGTACAGTCAGGTAATTCGGAACACCCTAATTTCTGGTCAAAGGGAACTAATTTCGTTTAGTTGATTCCATGGTTGGTAACAGTGATATCCCTTGACACAAACCACGTGACAACAATGTTTGTGCCTCCAAAGAGACGAAAGCTGTTAGTATTTTCTCGTTTTTTCCATTTGTCTTCTTATATTGACTTTTGATAAAGTGTTGTGATTTCTAATTAGGACCAACTCATTCGAAACATCGCTTGTTATTTTTTTAAAGCATACGTTATGTTCCTTCAATTGCAAGTTCTGTGAAAATTAGATCAAAGTCTATTGCAGACTGCATGGCATAAGGTTCAGCTACTCGTAGTGCGGGCAAATCGGAACACCAAAAGGAGGCTAAAGTGGAACAGTGTTCCAAATTACCCGCCCTGTTCCTTATTTCCCACCTTGTAAAATCTTCTTTTTTTCTGTGCTGCAAATAAATGGACAAACAAGCTATGGGCAACGCATTGTCATCAGTTAGAAATATGGACATGGGTCTGCGGGCTGCCTCACGATCCTATGGGATACCTGTAATGACTCTGAACAGACACTTGGATGGAGGGAACAAATACGCAGTAGAGCAGGCCATCAACATTACCACAAGAGCTGGAGGAACAGCTTTGTTCCCACATTCTCGAATCGGAAAGATATCCTTAGCGTTTGAAGTGGCGGAGCAGAACGGCTTGTCGCATATGTTCAACAAGGAAAAGAGAAGTGCAGGAAAGTACTGGCTGAAACTTTTCCTCAGACGGCACCCACAACTTTCATTGAGGCAGCCTGAAGCTACGTCACTGTCCAGAGCAAGAGGATTCAACCGTGAAAGCCTGTGGAGATTCTTTGACATCCTGGAAAAGCTGGTGGATGAGCATGGCTCCCCCCCCCCTCCTCCATAACAGCGCCATCGGGAACTGGTTCAGAACAACAATCGGTGTGCGTCAAGGATGCATACTCTCTCCAACACTCTTCAACATCTTCCTAGAGCGCACCATGTCAGATGCCCTTGTAGATCACGAAGACACAGTCAGCATAGGGGGTAGAGCAATCTCCAATCTTCGTTTTGCGGATGACATTGATGGATTGGCTGGAGAGGAACAAGAACTTGAACAGCTGGTACAGAGGCTTGACACCACCTCCAGAGCTTATGGAATGGAAATAAGTGCAGAGAAGACCAAAATGACCAAAATGATGACCAACAACACCAATGGCATCAACACGGACATCAAAGTTCAAGGCCAATCCCTCACCACAGTGCATAGCTTCAAATATTTAGGAGCCATTATATCAGACAATGGGTCCCGACAGGAAGTACTCTCCAGGATCGCACAAACAACTGCTGCCCTAACAAGGTTGAAGCCCATTTGGAAAGACATGACCATCAGTCTACATTCCAAAGTAAGACTGCTGCGCTCCCTTGTCATCTCCATCTTCCTATATGCTTGCGAAGCATGAACCCTCACAGCAGATCTACAACGAAGAATACAAAGCATGGAGATGAGGTGCTACAGAAGACTTCTGGGCATTTCCAATACCCAACACATCACCAACGACGAAGTCTGACAGACCATCACACAAGCCATTGGACAACACGATGACCTGCTCACAGTGGTGAAGAAACTGAAACTCCGATGGTATGGCCACGTCACCAAATCATCAGGCCTTGCAAAGACCATTCTGCAAGGCACAGTGCAAGGAGGTAGAAGAAGAGGGAGATCGAAAAAGAGGTAGGATGACAACATCCGAGAATGGACTGGTTTGACACTGAGCGAAGCCATCTTGGTTGCGGAGGACAGAGAAAGATGTAGTATGCTGGTTAAACGATCATCTGTGGTGCCCCTACAACCAACACAGCTTTCTCAAAGGCAGCTACCCTGGCTAATGCTGCATCTGGATTTGCCAAGTGCGGGATTTGGCCTTGTGACAGACACATCTTTGGTGATGAAGATTTCAATGATGTTGCTACGACCTGCTCCCATTCTGCATCTGAGCCAGTCATCTTACCTACATACAGACCTCGGATCCTCCCCAACCTGGAAACTCTTCATCGCGATCTGATGTGCCAGGTATCCACGATTCGTCAACTGTACCTGATCTGACAGTTGAGCCGCCAGCTGTGTCTGATCCGCCAGTTGTGTCCTGTCCGCCAGATGTGTCTGATTGGTCAGCTGCCCCTGATCCTCCAGCTAATGACAGAAATACTCCAACCATCCCACCGCGTCCACCGCGTAAGCTTACTTACACGTTATCAACGCCACCTCCGACTCCACCACGTCCATCAAACACAACTGCTTGTTTATCCAAGAATATGCATATATCATTCCACAACAGCTGGCAGAATCTGTGCAGTCCACACACCCTCCTCCTTTGCCCCCACGGCATCAACCACGCCGTGCTTCGAGGTTACCCTCACCAGTCTCAGCCTTCAACAATGACAGAGTTGTAAAAACAAACCCTGGTGGGAGATGTTTTTTTTCCGCTGCGTAACCTGTCCTGATGAGCAATTGGCAGTCCATTGTTTTATTATTTTTTTTTTATTGCATAAGAATTGCGATTAATTCTAAGTAAGAGAGACAGATATGATATTATAATTTATTACCAAGCTATTCACGGAATTTTGGTTTGCTGTTAAAGTAAAAATCTACCCAAAATGCCAGTCATTAACACACAAAGCATACTTTCCCCACCGCTCACACTCGCATACAAGCAAGCACCGGTACAAATATCAAAATGCTCAACATTATACATGTATAATATACAATATGGTAGTGTTCCTTATTTCACCTCCCACCGTTCCGAATTTCCCTACCAGGGGTGCAATCCGGAACAATTTCAAAGAATTTTAGAACTCATCTGACAAAGCTACAATCAAGACCTGCCCTAAATCTTTATTACAGGATCATAGTTCAATTATTTCTGAATTCAACCATGCCAAAATCCAGTGTTTTTCTCTTCTGACGTGGCAGTTATTGACGTTTTGGCTTAAGTGTTCCGGATTTGCCGACTTTCCCCTAGATAGATAGATAGATAGATAGATAGATAGATAGATAGATAGATAGATTAGATTAGATTAGATTAGATTAGATTAGATTAGATTAGATTAGATTAGATTAGATTAGATTAGATTAGATTAGATTAGATTAGATTAGATTAGATTAGATTAGATTAGATTAGATTAGATTAGATAGATAGATAGATAGATAGATTGGGATGGGATGAGATGAGATGAGATGAGATGTTGCCAACTATAAAAGCAACCATTAAAGTCACTTAACATCATCATCATCATCATCATCATCATCATCATCATCATCATCATCAACAACAACAACAACAACAACAACAACAACAACATCATCCTCATCATCATCATCAACATTCTCCTCCTCCTCCTCCTCCTCCTCATCATCATCATCATCATCATCATCATCATCGTCATCATCATCATCATCATCCAGTTGCTGCATCTCAAAAGGAAATGTATACTTTATCGCAATGCTTGACAAACAGTACAAAACCCGTTATCAAAGTAGGTGAAGTAAATAGAATGACTAAAATGGATTTTTTTTTTAAATGACATTATCATCCGCATGTTTTGACGTAGATATTTTGAGAGCTGAAGCGGTTACAATCTAGAAGCATGGTGTAAACCTATTATTACCTATTACAAACTAACCTTAGCTTGACTTGGGGCTTCGCCTTAACTTCTGAGAACACTTGGGCAAGGCGAGTAATAGGTTGAAAGCGTACTTCCTAAGGAGAATCATCAGCGAGGCATACTCTCCATCAGTACAATGATGTTCTACTTCATACAACACAGCGTGGTGTAGATTGGACTGACTTTGGGTATGTCAGAATTCATGGGCGATAAAAACCTTAATATACCCTCTCGACACTCGATTAATCGTTCTTAAATCGCGATTTTCCAGCTCAAGAGCTGCTCAAGGCGCTGGTCTAAACAGGACCTAAATCATACCGCCCGAGGCGCCCACTTGCAACCTGTGGGCGCATTGTCTGACGCCCAGACGACTGAGCACAATCCTGGGCGACCGGAAATGGGGAGAATGAAGCTAATGCGTGCTGGGAGTATTTGTGTAGCCGCTAATCACCCGTCTAGGACATGACCGTCAGGATCCTTGAAGTCCGTGCGATGGAACGCAATGAATACAGACTAGACCTCGGTTTATACTCTCATCCGAAAGAGCAAGGACGCAGTGTCTCGGGGTATTTAATTTTAACTCCAGTTCGTCAACGGGATTTGAACCCCTGGCTGTACGGGCTGCAGTGTTATCGCCTGATAATTCGAGTACAAGGCGTGCACCACTGAGCCAACCGTGATCCCAGTTATGGAGAACAACAACGACAAAGTAAAAAGAACTAAATAAAACTGTTCGCTTTCCATAAGGTTCACAGCGAAAGCAAAATGTTCACAACTGACAAGACACAAATTGAAATATACTTTATCTTATGCTGAAAGATGAAACGTATGATAGCGTCTTGAGTGGTTTTTGTGACAGGCGGGCAGAAAGGGGGAGAGCATCACGCTAAGAGATTCGGAGGTATTAGTTGTAAATTACCTCCCGTCGTCGCTAGCTTGGTTACTTCCCCGACCGCCCGTTTTTTGTGCTTTTCATCTGTTTCTTCTCGCTGTCTCTCTGTCTGTCTGTCTCTCTCTCTGTCTCTCTCTCTGTCTCTCTGACAGTAGTTTTAGGTGTGGAAGCCTACGTCAATTGTTTGAGGAACGTTCAGCGTGCACGAACTATATAGTTAGTCGCAGTACTTTACTACCAGAAAAAACGGCGATTGTAATGGAGATGACCCAGATGTCGTTGCGGACATTACTGTCGATGGTCAGTATTTGTATGACTTGCACTGCTCAACCTCAGTGACATATTCTGAAGGCGAAGAACCTCCGTATGACCCAAGGAAAACAGCAAAAGAACCGGTGATGATTGGACTATGTGATGTTGATAGTTTGTATTCATATGACGTAAGCGATACAGATGAGATCATACACACTACACATACACTTACTATGTGACGAAAGAGTACCTGTGGCAGTAACCGCAGTCATAGAGGTGCCAGTGCCTTGTAAGCCGTTTTTCTTATTGACCATTTGCTACGGACAGTGGTCTAAGGTTTAGCTATATTCAGCGTGATCAAGGGTATAAAAGTACTGAATCGCCAAATGACTACTGTTATGCTTCATGTGCACTGTATGTTGAACTAGCGTTGCGTGATATGATAAAAGCAGTGTGTGTGTGTGGGGTGGGTGGGGGAACGGGGGCGGGCGTGTGTGGAGAAGGGAGGCGGGCGTGTGTGGGGATGGGGTGGCGTGTGAGGGTGTGTGTGGGCGTGTGTGTTTGTTTGTGTGTGTGGGTGTGTGTGTGTGTGTGTGTGGGTGCGTGTGTTTGTGTGTGTATTGGAAATGAGTGACACACAGTGTTGACGTGGAACTATCCTATCCTAATCCGTAACTCGAAAGTCTTTGGGGCACCAAACACAATACATACATGTCGGATTAGGTAGTTTGGTAAGAAGCAACAGAAATGTTGTATAGCCGAGATACGGTTAGCAAATCTCTGGCATGTAATGTACCAGCACACCGATAGACAGACAGACAGAAAGAGATGGACACAGAGAGAGAGAGAGAGAGAGAGAGAGAGAGAGAGAGAGAGACAGACAGACAGACAGACAGACAGACAGACAGACAGACATAGAAAGAAAGAAAGAGATGGAGATGGAGATTAAATTATATATGTTGTAACCAAGAATATACGTGTAAGTTGAAGCTACGAGGACAAGGACAAGAACAATAACTTTTTATGATTATCTTTATGCAGTAACAAGAAGGCAACTTTTTTTTTTTACAACAGCGTTAACATCATAATGATAACTTTAAAAAATAATGACAAAGAATGAAAATTGTACTTGAGTTTCATCCTATAAAAGGTAAAGGTAAAGGTAGTCCCATAGCCTTGTGGCCGTAGGGGAGCGTGATGTTGGAGATCCCACTTATCTTGGGCCAGCGTAATGAGGGTGATGCCCATCTCTCTCCCTCGCTGCTTTACCTTCCCCACCCTTAAGAGAGTAGGTACTCAGTCACAGTTGAGTAGATCAACTGGGGCGTTGTTATTTGTCGCTTCACGTTTTGCGGTCACCCATCCAAGTGCTAACCGCACTGGACGGTGCTTAACGTACGACACAATAGCGAGTGACCCAACCACTGCGCTATCCGACACCCCTGTATATCCGCTGTAAGACATTGCAACTAAAAAAATAGGTTTCAAAACGGATCCGCACCCGTGCAAGCACATCTGTCATACTCGCACTCAAGAAGAACACGTGAGTGCTCTCTCTCTTTCTCTCTCTCTCTCTCTCTCTCTCTCTCTCTCTCTCTCTCTCTCTCTCTCTATCTCTCTCTCGCACAGACACACACACACACACCCACACACACACGAGATAGCACTCAAGGCTTACCAGATCACCATAAGCGCTCCCGTGTCTACACATTTCATTATTCCCAAACATTAGGCACTCTCGCATACTAAGCCTATTCATAAGGTCGAAGCTCTCAAAACTATATCGCGAGCTCTGTGGCAACGTGGTCTAAGACGAGACTAACTTGCCTCTTGACCACAGGTTAGAAACCAGTGGCACCAGATGTGGGATAGATCCCGCCTCTGGGCGTTATGTTTCTCCCAATATTATTTATTTTGGACTCGGGCAACCTCTCAGGATACTCTGGTTATTAAAAAAAAGTATTATAGTAAAAATAAAATCACAATTAATCTTAGGTATAGGTTGGGTTTGGACTAGAGTACGGTGACCATCACGCGGCCAGACCGAGGTGCGGCCAATTCTAATAACTCCTATTCTACTAGCTTTAAAGCTTTGAAGAATCACAGTTGCATCCCTTGAGTCTACCTTGGCCTTTCTGTCGTGGTTTCCTGTTTATGGCCGCGCTCTGCATATGAATTTTACTGTCTGTAAGTATTGACCCAAGAAAAGTTTCTTTTTTGAGATTACGGTGACCATCACGCGGCCAGACCGAGGTGCGGCCAATTCTAATAATCCCTATTCTACTAGCTTTTTCTGTTTTTATTTTTTTCGTTTCTTGTCTTATTTGTGTTTTTGTAAGTTTTAAAAAGTTGTAAAGGGCCTGGCCGATTGTCGGGCATGGTGTCGGCCGCGTGTATGCATGGTGGCCGCAGCTGTGGCTTATTGTTGGACGCACCTTGGCCACCTGGCCGCATCATGGTACACTGAAATTGTGCAGAAATTGCTAAGTAGGTCCACAATGTTTCATTTATAGAACCCCGGCCAAGTCAGTGCCGTTACTGCGACCTCCCGATTCAAAAAAATCAAACTTGGATTCTGATTGGTTCATAAACAAAAGAAGTATGAGAAAGTGTTCGCTCGTGGCCGCAAGTGGTCATCCTACTCTACGCCTTCTCCAAGGAGGCGATCCAGAATTTCACGATAAAAAGGGACAATAAAGTGTCAAAAAAAATATCAGTATAACGCATACAGTTACGACTTACACGAAGCAAACATCTAAACATAGCGCACGCGCAACTCGAATCGGCAACAACCCCACGCTGTCACCATACGTGGCCACGTCAGCAACAAGCAGCAAGATTTGGAGGTGGAGACACAATTGATTCGGACTGTTGGATCTTCCCTGGAATGTTTATCCCAGTCTGCCATATCGCCAATGGTGGGTGTAGGTGTTAAAGTGTAATGTTCATTCGATGTGGGTCGTTTGGAGCCTAACTGGTAACAGATAAACAACAAGCAACTGGAGATAGGCTTCAAACAAGACAGAGTTTGAAATACTTTACTTCGAAGGGAAGTGAATAAGAACAACACAGTGAGTATCATTGTCTCCTTAGAAACACAATTATCAAGTAAGAAAAATAAAATAAATGCAACACAAGACAAATATCATAGCAACAAGACGTGATGGAAGCGATGTAGCTGGTAAAGATAACATATTATAATAACAATCCTATCCTATCCTATCCTATCCCGTAGCTCGAAGGTCGCTGAG
This sequence comes from Oncomelania hupensis, assembly GCA_036898135.1. Classification (NCBI taxonomy): domain Eukaryota; kingdom Metazoa; phylum Mollusca; class Gastropoda; order Littorinimorpha; family Pomatiopsidae; genus Oncomelania; species Oncomelania hupensis. Next base: position 6,742,878 of record CM072524.1, on the reverse strand, counting down.
GCACCACAGATGATCGTTTAACCAGTGTACTCCATCTTTCCCTGTCTTTAGCAACCCTCATGGCTTCGCTAAGTGTCAAGCCAGCTCATTCTCGAATGTTGTCTCCCATCTCTTTTTCTGTCTCCATCTTCTTCTGCCTCTATGCTCCGTGCCTTGCAGGATGGTCTTTGCAAGACCTGAGGCTCTGGTGACGTGGCCATACCGAGCAGCTAAACCTGATCCAATGATTACATAAATAAATAAATAAATAAGATAATGCACACTCAAATAAATAAATAAATAAATAAATAAATAAATAAATAAATAAATAAATAAATAAATAAACCTGTGCTCCCTCAAACAAAGGTATGTGCCCTGAAAGAATAGATTAAGGCTGATCCCAAAGCTGTTCAATAATTAATCCGCCCATGTTTGTTCCCGAAGTAGCTTAATGTCTCGCTTGTATGCCGTAGAAAGAAGATGATGCACGGTTCATAAGAGTATAGTGTTGCACCTTTCACCGCGAACAACATATTTGTGAAGGGTGCCACAGAGTTGACTAAATACATTTTGTTGTTTAGACTTAATGACGTGGTCATTACCTTTCTCCCAACCCAACCCCGCCCAACCATTTCGTCTTCTTGTTGCTTTTCATTTGTCTAAAATGCTCTCCTGGACAAAGAGAACTTTTAATAAGCCTTAATTAACAATTAACCTTAGAGTGTTCCTATCCTATCCTATCCTATCCTATCCTATCCTGTCCCATAATCCGAAGGTCGTAGGGGCACCACAGATGATCGTTTAACCAGCATACTCCATCTTTCTCTGTCCTCAGCAGCCCTCATGGCTTCGCTCAGTGTCAAACCAGTCCATTCTCGAATGTTGTCCTCCCACCTCTTTTTCGGTCTCCCCCTTCTTCTACCTCCTTGCACTGTGCCTTGCAGAATGGTCTTTGCAAGGCCTGATGATCTGGTGACGTGGCCATACCATCGGAGTTTCCGTTTCTTCACCACTGTGAGCAGGTCATCGTGTTGTCCAATGGCTTGTGTGATGGTCTGTCGGACTTCGTCGTTGGTGATGTGTTGGGTATAGGAAATGCACAGAAGTCTTCTGTAGCACCTCATCTCCATGCTTTGTATTCTTCGTTGGAGATCTGCTGTGAGGGTCCATGCTTCGCAAGCATATAGGAAGATGGAGATGACCAGAGAGCGCAGCAGTCTTACTTTGGAATGTAGACTGATGGTTCTGTCTTTCCAAATGGGCTTCAACCTTGTCAGGGCAGCAGTTGTTTGTGCGATCCTGGAGAGGACTTCCTGTCGAGACCCATTGTCTGACACAATGGCTCCTAAATATTTGAAGCTGTGCACTGTGTTGAGGGATTGGCCTTGTACTTTGATGTCCGTGTTGATGCCATTGGTGTTGTTGGTCATCATTTTGGTCTTCTCTGCACTTATTTCCATTCCATAAGCTCCGGAGGTGGTGTCAAGCCTCTGTACAAGCTGTTCAAGTTCTTGTTCCTCTCCAGCCAATCCATCAATATCATCCACAAAACGAAGATTGGAGATTGCTCTGCCCCCTATGCTGACTGTGCCTTCGTGATCTGCAAGAGCATCTGACATGATGCGCTCTAGGAAGATGTTGAAGAGTGTTGGAGAGAGTAGGCATCCTTGACGCACACCGATTGTTGTTCTGAACCAGTTCCCGAGACGCTGTTATGGAGGACTGCACTGGTAGCCTTGTCATACAGGCTTTTGATGACTTCTATAATTTTAGGGCTGATGTTGTACACTTTCATGGTTGCCCATAGAGCTGCATGCCAGACTCGGTCAAATGCCTTCTTGAAGTCTATGAACACATGATATAGATGTTGTTGGTGCTGTAGGTATTTCTCACAGATTATTCTGAGGTTGAAAATCTGTTCAGTGGTACTTCGCCCTGCCATGAATCCTGCTTGTTCTTCAGCCTTGATTTGTTCAGCTTGTGGTTTCAACCTGTTGAGTATTATTTTCAGGAGGACCTTGCTGGGATGGCTGATGAGGCTGATGGTGCGGTAATTTTCACACTCCTGAAGGTTACCTTTTTTGGGAAGAGTGATGACAAGCGACTGGGTCCATGGTGTAGGCCATTCCCCACTCTGCCAGATCTTGTTACAGATAATGGTGAGAGCATCAGTCATCGCTTCTCCTCCTGCTTGTAGCAGTTCCGCTGGTATGTTGTCCACTCCTGCTGACTTCCCTTTCTTCAGCGATTGCACTGCTGCCTCAACTTTTTCCCGGAGAATTGGGAGGATTTCTTCTTCTTCTCTGCTCTCGGGACATGCTAGAACTGATGGGTCTCCATTTGGTGTATGGTTGTAAAGGTCAGAGCAGTACTCTGTCCATCTGTCCAAGACTTCTTGTTCTTCTGTAAGGCAAATTGCCAGACTTGCTTTGGATAGTGGAGACTTTGGGCTGTTTAACACTTGTCAGCCGCTTCACAGTCTGGTAGGCCTTCTTGCTGTTGTTCTTGTTCAGATTGTTCTCTATTTCCTGGCATTGATCTTCTATCCAGTTCTCCTTTGCTGTGCGCATGCCTTTTCGGATGTCATTGTTGATTTTTCGGTAGACATCAGCTCCCTGTGAGGTGTTCTTTTTCTTTGTTAACTCTCTTCGTTTATCACACAGATCCAAAAGTTCAGGTGTGATCCACGGCTTCTTCTTTGGTCGGTGCTTGCCAAGGATCTCAGTGGCGGCATCTGTTACAGCTGAGTTGAAGGTATTGGTCATGGTGTTGACATCTACTTCGCCTGCCCCCAAAATAAGCAGTGGTGCAAATTTCCCTCCAATTGTGGCCTGAAGTGTTAAATTTCAGGAACACAGAAAGGGTGTACTTATGGTCTGGTGTAGTGATAGGGGTCAAGGGCAAATACGACATTCAAGATTACTAACACTTATAGTGACAACTATAGTGTTACATCTACGACTGTCTGGATTTCACTGTTTATAGAGGGCTATAAATAACTGCACCGTTTCGTTTCGTTTTCGTTTTGGTAGATTAACGTCCCCGGACACATTCGCACTCTGCACCGTTTGTCTCTTCTGCTTCCATAAATAGCCCACCGTGTAGCGTCTAGTCGATTTTCCTTTTAGGAAAGCTCTTGTGTTTCATCCTTGAAAATCAGAATGGTCTTTAACTATACTTGTGTTCCGAACTCAGTTTAACTCAATTTAATTGAATTGAACTACCTGTTCGGTAATCCGCCACCATTCTCATTATATGTTACTCCGTTATCAACTTTTAAAGAACATTTTGAAATTTAAATGTAATTTGTTTGATATTCCATTATTTTCTAAGCGCGTTTGCTCTTTAACCCTGTTTCAGCAATTTTCTTAACATCACATTAATTTAGCTCTTTTTTTTCTAAAACATCTTTCACTTAGGCGAATGATTTTCTAAACACATTTTACGCTTTATTTCAGAATCGGGTGAATCGATTTAGGATTGTTTGTGCGTGAAGAGAGTGAAAAGATGAGTCCAACACTAAATAATAAATATATTTAAATGTGTCTGAGTGTTTGTTGTTGAGGGTACATTTAAATAATTTGCTATCTTGTTTGTCGTTTCTGCTCCTCATCTTAATCTACCTTCTTTCTACTTCTTCTTCTTCTTCTCCTTCTTCTTCTTCTTCTTCTTCTTCTTCTTCTTCTTCTTCTTCTCAGTGGTCAGAGCGCACGACTTGTGTAAGTGCGTCTTGGGCGACGTGGGTTCGAATCCTGACTTCTGCAAACTATTTTGTGATTGCTGGATATTATGGGCCAGCGCCTTGAGAAGCTCTCTGAGCTTGTAAGTGCGCTATATAAGAGAAATTTATTTCTTTTCTCTTCTTCTTCTTCTTCTTCTTCTTCTTCTTCTTCTTCTTCTTCTTCTTGGAACATTTGTGTTGTATTTGCAAAATATTCAAATGTGTGTAAGGGTTGTGGCTGGGTATACATTTGAACGATCCGCTATCTTGTTTGTCCTTTCTATACCTCATCTTTCTCCACCCTCTTTTTCTTCTTCTTCTTCTTCTTCTTCTTCTTCTTCTGCTTCTTCTGCTTCTTCTTCTTCTTCTTCTTCTTCTTCTTCTTCTTCTTCTTCTTCTTCTTCTTCTTCTTCTTCTTCTTCTTCTTCTTCTTCTTCTTCTTCTTCTCCTTCCTCTTCTTCTCCTTCTTCTTCTTCTTCTTCTTCTTCTTCTTCTTCTTCTTCTTCTTCTTCTTCTTCTACTGTGTGTAAGTGTTTGTTGCTGGGAGTAATCTTTTTTTGTCCCGTCTGTCCATCCTTCTCCTCTTCTTCATCCGCCTGTTCCTCCTCCTTCTCCTTCTTCTTCGTCTTCTTTAACTGTCCCTAAATTCTATGTATTTTTTGTCCGCAGACGCCGGCTGAAGGGCCTCCAGCACTTTCCCTTGTAATAGCTAAACGTGGAATTTGTACATGTTGACTCGGTTTTCGAAGGTCAGAATGCGTAGGTCTGTCTAACTCAATTTTGACCTGCCAAAACGGAGTTGAACACGTCAAACCAACAGTGTCTGCATTGCTAAAGCTTCCAACAGGTTTCTCACACTTGGTAACTGGGATTAGTCAATACTTCATTTCTCCACTTGTGGGAGGAGGGACGCGGTGAGTACTCACTCGGCAACGCTGTGTGCATGCTGTCTGAGAGAGAGAGAGAGAGAGAGAGAGAGAGAGAGAGAGAGAGAGAGAGAGAGAGAGAGAGAGAGAGAACATAGCTAGGTTTGAATGAACGAACGAATGAACTAGGGACAGGATTAGGAATGACAAAAATGAACGAACGAATCATGATCGAACAAATAAACGGCCGAATGAAGTTTTAAATTGTTATTATTTCAAGGCCACTGACCGATACTGGAATACCCAACAATCCACCCGAAGCGCGCCCTTGCATGAATGAATGACATAAAGTTTGGAATGACTATTTATTTTTAACATTATTTATTCAGCACCCATGGAGAGTTCGGCTTACCTAAATAATAATAATAATAATAATAATAATAATAGTAATAATAATAATAATAATAATAATAATAATAATAATAATAATAATAATAATAATAATAATACACGATGCTATATACGCGCCTTTCCCCAAATCAATTAGGCTCAAAGCGCGGCGATCTATACCAACATACACGCTCACCTGTCTCATCCACCCTCACACACACCAAATACACATCCATCACTCAAACAGGTGGTGTAAAGGCAGGGAGATCGCTATTGGAAGACGGAAAGAAAATCGAATTTTTTTATTTTTGAAATTTTTATATTGACTGCGTCCTGTACCATTATTGAAGGGAGGGAGGAAACCGGAGTGCCCGGAGAAAACCCTCGGTGACCTCAATAGTCTCGTACCTAAGTCACATACGTTCGCCCCTTGCGGGAATCGAACCCGCGACCTTCGGCATAGGAAACCGGCGACTTATCCACTGCGCCACGAGGCCACACCTTCACAGCGAAAGCGGCGCCACACAGGACAAGAGGGAATAGGAACTAAGCGTATGACAGATGTGTATTTTACGTTTCTGGCACTAGGAAGGAGTATACCCAACACGTCACCAACGACGAAGTCTGACAGACCATCGTACTATGCAAGCCATTGGACAACACGGCGACAATGCTGACAGTGGTGAAGAAACGGAAACTCCGATGGTATGGCCACGTCACCAGAGCATCTGCTTGCAAAGACCATCCTGCAAGGCACGGTGCAATAAGGCAGAAGAAGAGGTTGACAGAAAAAAAGATGGGAGGACAACATTCGAGAATGGACTGGTTTGACACTGAGTGAACCCATGAGGGTTGCTGAGGAAGAGAAAGGAGAAGGACGCTGGTTAAACCATCATCTGTTGTGCCCCAAAGACTTTCGAGTTACCGGATAGGATAGGACAGGACATTTTAGAATGACGTCAATACCATTGTTGGAAGGAAAAACCCTCTGTGATCTGTGATGGTCTCATACTTTTGTCATATAAGTTTGCTCCCTTGCGGGAAGTAACGACAACAACGCATCAATAATACAAGTACAAAAATCAACAACAATGCCATCATTGGTGTCCTGTTTTTCTTCTTCCTCCTGCTCCTCCTCATCCTCCGTTTTCTCATTATTTTCTTGTTGTTGTTGTTGTTGTTGTTCTTTTTCTTCTTGTTCTTCTTCTTGATCTTCTTGTTCTTCTTCTTGTTCTTCTTCTTCTTGTTCTTCTTCTCCCTCTTGTTGTTGTTGTTGTTGTTGTTGTTGTTGTTGTTGTTGTTCTTCTTCTTCTTCTTCTTCTTCTTCTTCTTCTTCTTCTTCTTCTTCTTCTTCTTCTTCTTCTTCTTCTTCTTCTTCTTCTTCTTCTTCTTCTAGAATGGTTATCCCCGTCTGCCATATCGCCAATGGTGGGTGTAGACGTTAAACCTCAATGTTGTTGTTGTTGTTGTTGTTGTTGTTCTTCTTCTTCTTCTTCTTCTTCTTCTTCTTCTTCTTCTTCTTCTTCTCCTCCTTCTTCTTCTTCTTCTTCTTCTTCTTTCTCCCATTAAATCGAAAGTATCTAGTGCTTGTAGAGTGTTTAGTAGAAGCTGGAAAAAACCACAATAATAAATCTCTGCCTATAGAAAATTCACGACTGCCTGTACGCCTCTGGAATATATATATATATATATATATATATACATAATTATATCCAAGGCGAGCCACACTGTATTCGTGGATTTCGGCTGTGGCCAACAGCCTGGAGAGGATTGGGCCCTGCCAGGTCTTTTTTTGCCCAAGACACAACACATGATGAGGCTATCCACTAATTCCATGCCGGATCGGTCGTCGCCCGGCTAACAAGGACCGCGCCTTCCGTTGGCCACCAGGACGGAGGTGAAAAGTATGCTACTGATGGACAAATTAGCAAGATCCGCACGAGAAACAACATCGTCATAGGAACCTGGAATGTCAGGACCCTAACTGCGGAAGGAAAATTAGAAGAACTGGCCCACGAGCTGGACCACTATCGATGGAACGTTCTAGGTATCAGCGAACTGCGCTGGAAAGGCCTAGGTGAAACAACGACTGACAAAGGCCACAAGCTCTATTTCAGCGGTAGAGATGACAGGCACGAACACGGCGTTGGATTCTTGGTCCACAAGAACATTCTAGCCACTGTCATGGGTTGCCGCCCAGTCTCCAGTAGACTCATTACCATCCGTCTGAGAGCAACCCCTTTCAACATTACCATCATCCAGGCCTATGCCCCAACATCAGACTATGAAGACAGCGAAGTGGAGGATTTTTATGAAAATATACAGGCGGTCCTTGACCAAGTGCCGAAGAAGGACATAGTCATAGTGCAAGGCGACTGGAATGCCAAGGTTGGCCAAGATGCGCACCACAACTGGGGAGACACATGCGGACCCCACTGCAACAACGAGACAAATGACAGGGGTCTGAGGCTATTGGAGTTTGCCAGATACAACAATCTGGTACTGGCAAACACGCTTGGTCTCCACAAAAAATCCAGACGATGGACATGGCACAGTCCCGGCGGGGAACATCACAACCAGATCGACTACATCATGGTCAAGAAACGCTTCAGATCAAGCATCAACATTGGCAGGACACGCACTTTTCCAGGAGCAGACATTGGAAGTGACCACGATCTCGTGATGATGTCTTTCCGGCTCCATTTGAAGAGAGTAAATACAGCAAAGTGCACTAGGCTGAAGTTCGACCTGGACAAACTGCAAGACCCGGAGGTGGCAAAAATATTTCAGGCCACAATTGGAGGGAAATTTGCACCACTGCTTATTTTGGGGGCAGGCGAAGTAGATGTCAACACCATGACCAATACCTTCAACTCAGCTGTAACAGATGCCGCCACTGAGATCCTTGGCAAGCACCGACCAAAGAAGAAGCCGTGGATCACACCTGAACTTTTGGATCTGTGTGATAAACGAAGAGAGTTAAAAAAGAAAAAGAACACCTCACAGGGAGCTGATGTCTACCGAAAAATCAACAATGACATCCGAAAAGGCATGCGCACAGCAAAGGAGAACTGGATAGAAGATCAATGCCAGGAAATAGAGAACAATCTGAACAAGAACAACAGCAAGAAGGCCTACCAGACTGTGAAGCGGCTGACAAGTGTTAAACAGCCCAAAGTCTCCACTATCCAAAGCAAGTCTGGCATTTGCCTTACAGAAGAACAAGAAGTCTTGGACAGATGGACAGAGTACTGCTCTGACCTTTACAACCATACACCAAATGGAGACCCATCAGTTCTAGCATGTCCCGAGAGCAGAGAAGAAGAAGAAATCCTCCCAATTCTCCGGGAAGAAGTTGAGGCAGCAGTGCAATCGCTGAAGAAAGGGAAGTCAGCGGGAGTGGACAACATACCAGCGGAACTGCTACAAGCAGGAGGAGAAGCGATGACTGATGCTCTCACCATTATCTGTAACAAGATCTGGCAGAGTGGGGAATGGCCTACACCATGGACCCAGTCGCTTGTCATCACTCTTCCCAAAAAAGGTAACCTTCAGGAGTGTGAAAATTACCGCACCATCAGCCTCATCAGCCATCCCAGCAAGGTCCTCCTGAAAATAATACTCAACAGGTTGAAACCACAAGCTGAACAAATCATAGCTGAAGAACAAGCAGGATTCATGGCAGGGCGAAGTACCACTGAACAGATTTTCAACCTCAGAATAATCTGTGAGAAATACCTACAGCACCAACAACATCTATATCATGTGTTCATAGACTTCAAGAAGGCATTTGACCGAGTCTGGCATGCAGCTCTATGGGCAACCATGAAAGTGTACAACATCAGCCCTAAAATTATAGAAGTCATCAAAAGCCTGTATGACAAGGCTACCAGTGCAGTCCTCCATAACAGCGTCATCGGGAACTGGTTCAGAACAACAATCGGTGTGCGTCAAGGATGCCTACTCTCTCCAACACTCTTCAACATCTTCCTAGAGCGCATCATGTCAGATGCTCTTGCAGATCACGAAGGCACAGTCAGCATAGGGGGCAGAGCAATCTCCAATCTTCGTTTTGCGGATGATATTGATGGATTGGCTGGAGAGGAACAAGAACTTGAACAGCTTGTACAGAGGCTTGACACCACCTCCAGAGCTTATGGAATGGAAATAAGTGCAGAGAAGACCAAAATGATGACCAACAACACCAATGGCATCAACACGGACATCAAAGTACAAGGCCAATCCCTCAACACAGTGCACAGCTTCAAATATTTAGGAGCCATTGTGTCAGACAATGGGTCTCGACAGGAAGTCCTCTCCAGGATCGCACAAACAACTGCTGCCCTGACAAGGTTGAAGCCCATTTGGAAAGACAGAACCATCAGTCTACATTCCAAAGTAAGACTGCTGCGCTCTCTGGTCATCTCCATCTTCCTATATGCTTGCGAAGCATGGACCCTCACAGCAGATCTCCAACGAAGAATACAAAGCATGGAGATGAGGTGCTACAGAAGACTTCTGTGCATTTCCTATACCCAACACATCACCAACGTTGAAGTCCGACAGACCATCACACAAGCCATTGGACAACACGATGACCTGCTCACAGTGGTGAAGAAACGGAAACTCCGATGGTATGGCCACGTCACCAGATCATCAGGCCTTGCAAAGACCATTCTGCAAGGCACAGTGCAAGGAGGTAGAAGAAGGGGGAGACCGAAAAAGAGGTGGGAGGACAACATTCGAGAATGGACTGGTTTGACACTGAGCGAAGCCATGAGGGCTGCTGAGGACAGAGAAAGATGGAGTATGCTGGTTAAGCGATCATCTGTGGTGCCCCTACGACCTTCGGGTTAGGGGACAGGATAGGATAGGATAGGATATAAAAGATTCTCTGTACTAAGTTCCAAACCCTCTGTAATAATTCCTCACGCTAGAGTAGGATGTACAAACGTTTTGTAAATAGGTGTTATTGGCTACCATGGGCTGTTCCACCTCCTGCAGAGTTCAAGACATCGGTATGCTTCCTGGAATAAGTGCTGAAAACAGTCAGCGTCTAGGACGTCTTTGGAACGTGATGCAAAAAAAGGTGTAAGAGAGGACGTGTGTTTGTATAAGGGAGGAGGAGGGGCCCTGGGGGGGGGTCCGGGGTTGGGGGAATGACCTGTGTAGAGGCTACTGATCTCTTAACCTTTCTCTCATTTTCCTAGTTTCTATTACAGTCTCATTTCTAAACTGCGAGCCTCTAAACGTCATAGTCCATAGTCTTTGTTCATGCGGGTGATTATCATATCGTATGCCGCTTTACACCAATGGTGGAATTCAGACGTTAAAGCCTGTGTTCATTCACTCGGCGCCGTCTTGTTATTCTTTAGTCTCTAAGGGTTTTTAAAGAGTTTTTTTTTTCTTAAAAGTCTTATTATGATTGTCAACATTGTCCTGAACCTTTGGCGGACCAGTCCATATTAGCTGAAGTACTTCGGAAGTAACCTATAAGCTTGTGTGTTGGAAGTCATAATATTGCTTGTATGAGTAATGAAGTTTGAGCATTGCACGCTTGCATGGAGAAGTGATGGAAAATCTAGTTTTCGATATCCGGATATTGTATGCTTGGTTCCTGGTCTTAAAAAAAAAAAGTTGTTGAGTCTTGTTTTGTTTTAATTTTATAATTAAAGCGATGTTCGGTTACATATCCCTTTTGGCTTATAAATCCAGTACCACATTCATTCTAATTCCAGTACGTTTCTTAGTAGCTAAGGCATTTGGGAATACCTCATTTGAAAGGCATAGTGTAAGCTTGAAGTTGAAGTTGTCTGGTTCTAGAATGTTGCTGACCTATCCCAAATACATAATGCAATGGATATAATTATATATCCGTGCAAATCGCATTGTGTCTTGTCTATTGGCGTTTGGTAAAGTTTTGTTGAAATGTCTCCAAAACTGGAAATGTATCGATGATATTATTTTGCTTCAGGCTAAAGACTACAAAATACACTACAGGTTCTAGTAAATTGCATTTCATCCTTTACTTAGCAGGCCAATATAAAACAAATTCGTCCGTTGAGGCGACCAGGACAATTACTAATCATCCATGGGTTGAGGGTTCACCACTCATTACATTACATTATTATTGCTTTAGGTCCAGCGGACTCTTCCGAGCCAAATCAGGACCGGACATCCCCCGATCCGCATAAAAGATCTGCTGAAACAACCCTAGTGGTAAAACTGAAAGCTCTTCACCAGCCAGTCACTTTACAATAAAGACATCCCACGCAGGGGCCGCTGAGGCTGTACTCTAATTTATCGAACCCCCGTTTTAAAAACAAAATAGAATACAAACATCATTATAAATTATCAACAAAACACATACATATAAAATGCCTACTTTGCTAAATAATATCATCATAGGAAGCCCTAGTGACCACCTGGCAGAAAGCATCCAATATTCCCAAGCTGATCCAACAGACCTCACACACAAATAAGGAGTCTTGTCCCGGAAGAGTTTTCAAGAAAAAAGGTACGTGACTGGTCTAGCGAAGAAGAAGATAGCATAGCTGATAGCAGATTGATAGAACAGAGCAGGATTGAGAAAGAACAAACGAGAAAGACAGCGACAGTGGGAATTTAAAGCACTAACTTTCCAGAAAGTGGGGATACTATCGCCGAGGGTTTTCATGCACCCAGTCGCTTGTCATCACTCTTCCCAATAATGGTTAATTCAGGGGTGTCTAACCATCTGCCCATACTGGAACCTAGGGGTCATCCCAGCAATCATGTCACTGTAGATTGTTCTAACCTATAAAGGGAACAGTGAAAGCCCCAGTTGAAAACCTGTCTTGCCTTTGTAGGCATGACTAATTCACTGCGGCAACAGTTCCCCCCGTTGGAGTGCCGGGGGTTTCAGTATAAATAGTATCCCCACTTTCTGGAAATTTAGTGCTTTAAATTCCCACTGTCGCTGTCTTCATCATTTGCTCTTTCCCATTCCTGATCTGTCCTATCACTCTGCTATACTTCTCTTCTTCGCTAGATCAATGACCTACCTTTTTTCTTGAAAACTCTTCCTGGACAAGACTCCTTGTTTGTGTATGAGGTCTGTTGGATCAGCTTGGGAGTGTTGGACGCTTTCTGCCGGGTGGTCACTAGGGCTTCCTATGATTGTATTATTTCGCACTATAGGCATTTTATATGTATGTGTTTTGTTGATGATTTATAATGATGGTTGTATTCTATTTTGTTTTTGTAACCGGGGTGTTCGCGTAGTTGAGGTCAACCCTCAGCCGTCCCCCGCGTGGGATGTCTTTATTGTAAAGTGACTGGCCGGTGGAGGGCATTCAATTTTCCCACTAGGGTTGTTTCAGCAGATCTTTTATGCGGATCAAGGGGTTGTCCGGTCCTGATTTGGCTCGGAAGAGTCCGCTGGACCTAAAGCAACAATCAATCAATCAATCAATCAACGCCCAATCTTCAAACTTCATGATATAAATCGTGTGTGTTGCCCTTTCTTACAAAAGGTCAAGGTAAAGGTTTCTCTGCAAACTTTCGTTCGATGGGGAGAGAAGCGTTTGGGACCTCTCTTTCCTCTAAGCCAGCTTAATGAGGGCTGTACCGGTCTCCTCTCCCTCGCTACTTTATTTTCTCCGACCCATTGAAAGCTGGGTGCGCTGGGGCGTGTCGTGCTTTTGTTTTAATGTTATTTTGTTGGTGTCGTGTGGTAGTTATGCTAGTGTGCGTGGCAGGATTTTTATCATTAATGTCCAATCCGCACGAGATTAGTGGATATGTGCCCTTGTGATCTTATATTTCCTTTAGTGTAGGCCTATGTGCTTAGTGATTTTTATATTCTTGTATGAACATTAAAAGTCTTACGTTGTTGTATATTTATGCGATTATTGCTTGCCAGCAGTGAGTGTTATGTTGCTATACCTTCTATCTTGATTATGACACTGAACGTAAATCATGTGATAGGTATTTGTTTTCCCCACGTAACTTCTTATGATTACAGTTTTAAATGGGTAATTCAGTATTGTCTTCTTGATATACTTTTATCCTGTTTTACTTTTACTGTTTATTGTTGTTATACTGTCCATTATCGTCTTGTAACATTTATATTTGGTACTACGTGTGACTTTCTCTTTGATGGAGATAATAAAGTGATCGTATTCGTATTTGTATTCTCAGGCGTTGATCGCCCATCCAAGTACTAACCCATCCCGAAGTTGCTTAACATGAAACATTGCTAGCGAGTGCCCCAAACCACTAGGCTGCTAGGCCACACATTTGTTAGAAGAAACTAGAATAAAAATAATAACAATGAAAATGGTTGATGATAATTATAATCACTTGCGGCGGGGGTGTAACCCGCGACCTTCTTTGACACAGGAAAGCAGCGCACCTAACAATTAGTACGATGCCAGTCCACCATAGTACGATGCCAGTCCACCATAGTACGATTTCAATCCACCATAGTACGATGCCAGTCCACCATAGTACGATGCCAGACCACCATACGCAACTATTTAAAACTGTTTAATGTATGTTGAGATATAATTATATATGGTAACATATGATGTATGCTGCTGCATTTTATGGACTTATTATTATGCTGCAGGCTATTGAAAACAGTACTAAATCTTGCTGTTGTATGTTGAACATTATATTAAATATTGCTGTGGTATGTTGAACATTATGTAGCCGAGCGGAGTTTTTGACTCCCGTTTCTCAGCCACCACTTTGAGAACACAGCCCAACCGAGCTGTTATTTTCATTTATTCCTCATAAGAGGGACTTAAAAAATATTTGCCCTGCAAGGCGGTGAAGCGTGTTGATAGTAAACCGGGTTGCCGGCTACTAGTGCCACGACACTCTGTTACGTTGAAACGCGCACGATAGTACGTGTGAGACGTGCACGATAGATCCGATCGTTTTGTTTTGCAAAGCATTCAATAACAGAGTGTATTTACCTTTGATTTGATTTTGCATTGTTGTTAGAAGAAGCTCGATATAATGTTGGCAATTTTCTTTGGGCGATATTATTGGAGAATTCTCTAGGATTGCTTGTTCATGTTTACTATCGATCGAAGAATCTAGATAAATCCACTATAAGCTGAGAGATTCTTTTATGATGAAGAAAGTTGTATGACGTAAGACAGTGATGACGAAGTTTAATTTGATTGGTTGTAATGCGTCATGCTGGAATGTTATGACGTTATCTGGAGTATAGAAAAACTATATAAATGATGCACTGTGTCTGAAGAAGCAGGAGAAAGTGAAGAGCGATTGAGCGATTGTATGCAGTTGTTGATGTACGCTGAATAAAGTTGGAAAACTTCATACGACGACTCCTGCCTTGTTGCTGAGTGAGCAAGTTGCGTGGATAAACGAATCCGAGTTACACGTATCAGGAGGATTCAAGCATCGGGGCTGAATCAACTACTGATAAAAACCAACAACGAGTGTAACACACTCCATACAAGCCACAGCCACTGACTTGCATAAAATGCCTGCCGACGATATAGTCCCGCTCACCACCAAAAGCAGAAGACGAAGGCTCAACCGTGGAGAACAAATGTCGTGTCGCCTTGTCCTGCATAACCCATTGGCCACACTAAAGGATTCTGCACAGCAGGAGCCACCCAAGGCTAGTCTAACCAACACATGTAATGTATACAACCTCTCACCCAAGCTTGAACCAGTCGCCTCCCTTTCCGCCACAATTATTTTAAATATTGCTGTGGAATATTTGAAAACTATATTAAAGCATGCTTTGGCATTTTAAAAACTATATAAAATCCTGCTGTAGAACATTGAAAACTATATGAAATCTTGATGAAGAAAATTGAAAACAATAATACATCTTTTGTAGAATATTAAAAACTACAGTGCATTAAATCTTGTGATATAATTTTAAAACATTTTTGAAATCTTGCTGTAGAATATTAAAAAATATTAAGTCTTGTGTAGAACATTGAAAACTATATGTAATCTTATGAAGAATATTGAAAATTATATTAATTCTTGCTGTGGAATATGGAAAACTATTTAAAATCTTGCTGAAGAATATTGAAGAAGTTAAATCTGCTGTTGAATATTCAATACTACAGTACATGTATATGAAAATATTGCTGTGGAATATTAAAAACTACATTATAAGTCCTGCTGTGCCATATTGAGAAAAAAAATCTTGTAGAAAGGAATGACAATTGCCCGTGAAAAGTGACCGTTATAATTTTCCTTCCACACGATCAACCAGTTTTGGAAACGCTTTTTCTTTCTTGAATATATTACATCTTGCTAGGCCACATTGGAAACTATATTAAATCTTCCTGTGATATATTAAAAACTTTATATTAAAATATTTAGGAGCTATTGTATCAGACAATGGGTCCCAACAGGAAGTCCTCTCTAGCATCGGACAAACAACTGCTGCCTTGGCAAGGATGAAGCCAATTTGGAAAGACAGGACCATCAGTCTACATTCCAGGGTGGGGCTGCTGCGCTCCCTTGTCATCTCCATCTTTCTATATGCTTCCGAAACATGGACCCTCACAGCAGATCTCCAACGAAGAATACGAAGCATGGAGATGAGGTGCTACAGAAGACTTGTGGGCATTTCCTATACCCTGCACATCACCAACGACGAAGTCCGACAGACCATCACACAAGCCATTGGACAACACGATGACCTGCTCACAGTGGTGAAAAAACGGAAACTTCGATGGTATGGCCACGTCACCAGATCATCAGGTCTTGCAAAGACCATCCTGCAAGGCACAGAGCAAAGAGGTAGAAGATTAAGGAGACCGAAAAAGAGGTGGGAGGACTGCATTCGAGAATAGACTGGTTTGACACTGAGCGAAACTATCAGGGTTGCTGAGGACAGGGAAAGATGGAGTACGCTGGTTAAACGATCATCTGTGGTGCCCCTACGACCTCCGAGGCACGGGATAGGATAGGATAGGATATATTAAAAGTAAGCTGCGGCATGTTGAAAATGTATACAGCATGCTGCAGCATAATTAATAAAAGCGTATTAAACTTAGCCCGTGTTCACAGCTTCATTAGCAGTTCATTTTCATGCTCGACGGGTACCTAATAATATTGCTATTAATATTTTTTTCTTTAGAAACAGCTTAAAACCTAATTGCGTAAACCTGGTGCTAACTGCTTCTGTTCTCATTTCAGGAAACATTAAAAAAAATGTTGAGTAATTTCCAAATTGAAAATAGGACACGCGCACGAGAGGTCTCTACTTTGCTTCTTTTAGGGGAAGCTGCAGGTATCTCTCTACCTTGCAATAATCCAACATTAGAGCGCGCAGTTGTCGTGATGATGTTGGTGTGTTTTTCAACGTTTAATCTTCTTCTGTCTTCACCACTCCTATTGGACTGAACTGCACGATCTAGCTTTCACCGGTAGATACGTTTTGGTTGTTGTTGTTGATGCTGGCGATGGTAGTGGTGGTGGTGTTGGAGGTGATGAATATGTGTGTGTGTGAGAGAGAGAGAGAGAGTGTTAGTTCTACCAACCATGGAATAAAACAATGGAATAAAACAGATGATTGCTGCTAGCAATCCAAATGTTCAATAATGATAAACAACTGAGTACGCAAGCCAACAAGAATGCTAATAGGATTTTGACTCTGCAGCACGGATGGCCTTTTAACATTTCATTCTAAAATGTTCAAAAGTCCGTGCAGTGCTTGTACCCTCAACATTTATCGTCGTATTTTTCATCAAGTCGAGCATTTTGGCAGTTTGTTTTGATTTGATCCCCGTCATCATTTTATCTGCCCGGGGTTGATATTGATGCAATAAAGCCGCGATAAAAAAAAACGTCTTAGGAGCCGCTGGCATGTCATAACTATGTTGATTACCCTTCACCAGCATGCGGGGCGGAAGACAGCCAGATAGTATAGCTACCACCGATTTTCTTCTTCTTCTTCTTCTTCTTCTTCTTCTTGCTGTTGAGGTTCGACGATCAATATGTCGATCATTCTAGCTCAACTTGGTTGTTGAAGGGGTACATTCGCCGCTAGTCTGTAATTTATGCAGTAGAATGTTGCAAGGCTACTGCTACTATAAGGTTTCAAAAACAATCGGTCTTTGGACAGAGCGGCATACTATGAAATTCGTTCATACAGGACAAGAGAGAGAGTGATCATTGTTGGTTTGTGGAAACTGCCAAAAGTACCGAATTCTATGGATGTAGGATTTTTGCTTTGGGTTGACGGGTGTATGCGTGTGTCTGTGAGAGAGAGAGAGAGAGAGAGAGGGTGGTGGTGATGGGAGAATGGGGCGGGGAGGGGGGGGAGACGCGGAGGAGACGGATGCTGGAGGATGAAAAGTGTGGATGTTGGTTTGGTGTGCGAGTATTCATGGGACTGGGAGTTGGTATTCAATGCAGCTTCAAAGTGATTCCATCAACAATCTACTTTTTCCCCTATTTTAAAATATGGATTTCTTTAGATCACCGCGCTTTGAGCTTGATTGAGGGGGAAAAATGCATATTATAGATCTATTCCAATCTGCAGTTTCTATACAAGGGCAACAGCACTTGCTACAAGTCTGTGGTAGCACTTGCTACAAATTTGTGGTAGCACTTGCTACAAGTCTGTAGTAGCACTTGCTACAAGTCTGTGGTAGCACTTGCTACAAGTCTGTAGTAGCACTTGCTACAAGTCTGTAGTAGCACTTGCTACAAGTCTGAGGTAGCACTTGCTACAAGTATGTAGTAGCACTTGCTACAAGTCTGTAGTAGCACTTGCTACAAGTCTGAGGTAGCACTTGCTACAAGTCTGTAGTAGCACTTGCTACAAGTCTGTGGTAGCACTTGCTACAAGTCTGTAGTAGCACTTGCTACAAGTCTGTAGTAGCACTTGCTACAAGTCTGAGGTAGCACTTGCTACAAGTCTGTGGTAGCACTTGCTACAAGTCTGTGGTAGCACTTGCTACAAGTCTGTAGTAGCACTTGCTACAAATCTGTGGTAGCACTTGCTACAAGTCTGTAGTAGCACTTGCTACAAGTCTGTGGTAGCACAGCTTAATATTAAACCCCTTCTCTTGCGTCCTGCCTTTACCCCACATGTTAGAGTAAATAATGTGTGTTTATGGCGTATGTAAATAATGTGTGTTTATGGCGTATGTAAATAATGTGTGTTTATGGCGTATGTAAATAATGTGTGTTTATGGCGTATGTAAATAATGTGTGTTTATGGCGTATGTAGGAGTGTCGCTAACCTATGAGCGTGTACGTTGGTTACAGATCGCCGTCTTTGAGTCTGATTTCAAAAGAATGCGCCTATAGCATGCAGAATCTATAATAATAATAATAATAATAATAATAATAATAATAATAATAATAATAATAATAATAATAATATTTTTTTTAAATATTAGTTTTAAAATTTGTTATTATTATTATTATTATTATTATTATTATTATTATTATTATTATTATTGTTAGTAGTAGTAGTAGTAGTAGTAGTAGTAGTAGTAGTAGTAGTAGTAGTAGTAGTAAATATTCAATACTAGGTCTACAACTAACAGTTTTCTCTAAGTACATACTACAAACTACATCATTTCCGTGTAAATAGTTATTGTTGTTGGTATTGGTGGTATTTTTTTGGGAACGCTTGAGTGACGTCGCAGTACTAAAAACGTACTCATTCCAACTCCAGACAGATCTGGACATGCTTGAGAGCACGAGACGGTTCAAACAGCCATGAAAGTCCCTCTCCCACCTAACCGACACGAGGGTAATGAAGTGAAAAAAAAAATTCGATAAACGTCTCCTTTCTTTCCAGATTTTAAATCATCAGTAACGATTCTGGGATTTAGTATGCCAATATTTTCTTCAGTTTCTAAATTTTCCCCATTTTCCACCATTATTTGTCCAGCTTTTCCCATTATGGTTTTCACTCGTCCCATTAGTTGTCCACTGTCCCCCATTGTGTTACGTCACGTTATAAGCTTACTTAAACGGTCCCAAGTCGACGGCTTTGTTTGCGTTTTAGCGAAAACGGGGTTTAGCCTAAAATTCGCATTGTTATTATTATTTTAAACATTGATTAAAGACGCTTTCTTTGTTCAAACCAACCGCTAAATTTTAAATTTTAGATTTCGGTTTTGACAAGGAGTGATTTCCCTTCGCCACCATAGCAGTGTGACCTTTGAACCTCTTTGTGAGCGAACCACGCCACTTGAAGAATGCATCTTTGATCTATTTTATCAATCTAAGACGAAAACCCTTACGAGCAATTTTTTAACGGGTTCTGTCTCTTACAGGCTTTGGTAGCTGCTATTTGTAGCTCCAGAATGTTTTTTTCTAGCTAGCCAACGGCTGTTGCTTTTAATAGGCACAAAAACTACGGAATTGATTCATGTAAACATAGCTATAAATTCGAAAACTTTATTTTTTTTGTTGTTGTAAACTAATGCCTTTCAGTGCGGCAATACCCACTTTGAATGTGAAAAGACAGTGGGTCCCTTTTAAAAAACATGAAAACAACAACATAGAAACTTTATTATGTACTGATAACTATTTAGGGAAGAGTTCAGGATGCATTCCCTTTACATTTCAATGCAAAATGTAATGTTGTTTCTATTGGTTTACACGCTATAGATTCACGTTACTAACTCGCTAGCAGCTTGAGCAGTTTCTCGAACTTATAAGTGCGTTGTGCAAGAAAAAAAAATTATCGTCCCCTATACGCTTATGTGTCCGGGAACGTTAATCTATTTAACTAACTAAAACTAACTAACGTTTCTTTCTTTGCTTAGCGCAGGTGACACGCAGTAACTTACTCGGGGCGCAGAGTGGTATATTGGCAGTTATGTTTTTTATTGGTAGAGAGTAACGCTTGGAGATTTCGGCGAAAGTGCGTTTTCCTTTTGACGTAATAATAAAAGGAAACAATATTGGAAGGCGATTGTTCAGCGCTGTGATTTATTATGTGGCAGTGAAGGTCTTTAGGTCTCCGACTCTTAACCAAACATAGGTTGATAGCTTGATTTATTCGTTCAACTTGAACTGGATAGAGCATCTTGAACATGGCTTTATGAAAGAGTGCACTATATAAATTGCCATCAACATCGATCATCATCATCATCAGCATCATCATCATCACCACCATCATCATCATCATCAGTATGGTCGTCGTCATCGTCATTTTGCATTGCGAACTGATTTTGGAATTCATCATCATCATCATCATCATCATCATCATCATCATCATCATCATCAATGTCGTCGTCGTCATCATTACCGTCATCATAATCGTCAGCATTGCAGTCGTCATCAAGACTGTGACTTTTGGATGAATGTATCCACAGGGCAAGTTTCGTAACCTTTCGTGAATGACTGGACTGAAAGCCCCCATTACAATGGAGAAGAAAACCAAACAACAAAAGCTGTAGTGGCAACACGCCCAAACAGTTGGCTAGCGCAGACATTTTATTTCAGAACTCACACTTGGATGCCATGCAGTCATAATGTTTATGGTTTGCCAGTTATATTTACGTTTATGGGCATGGTTTTATGTGTGTGTGTGTGTGTGTGTTTATGTGTGTGGGTGTGTATGTGTGTTTGTGCGCGTGCGCGCGAAATTCTTTCCGCTGCGTATAACTATGCTGCCAACTGTAAAACAGCCTTATGGTTCATTTACAGGCGACCGATCATTGAATGGTGAACAAATCATATGATAATAAATATAATTATGCAAATGTGTGTGGGGAGTTGTCTTTAAAACTCACTTGAATGGCTTGCCATCTTGCTAAAGTAAGTATTGATGTAGGCTGGATATTTGGTTAAAATTAATGACCAATACAGTCTTATGAATCTATTTTAGTGAAAATATTCATCCCTGTTAAAAACAAAACAAAACCCAAACGCTTTAGGATCGAAAGATTCGTTCAAGAGGAGCAGCAACCGATGGCCTTAGATCACCATGGTGCCAATATTTGGTGAAAATGATTACAGCAGCGTTCAAGAAGTGGGGCAAGCTATCAGTGCAACTCTTTATCCGAATGCCACCGTTGTTGATGCCAAGGCTAGGCGGATATGTTTTGGCTACCATCGAACCATTTTTGCTTCATTAGTCTACCCAGTTCTCCCATTTTATTTTACGATGTCTGGGCTGACTGATCGTTCCAGAACTGCCAGCCGTTCCACAGCAACTTCGGCGATAGAATCGGCGGCGTTATTTTGCTTTCTTTATTTCTTTCTTTAGAGGTTGTCTGGGTTAGTATGATACCTACAGTAAACCTCCAAATCTAAAAACCTTAAAGTATCCCAAAACGAAGGGTGGGACTGAGACATTTAAAAAACAAAATATTTGCGCTGGTATAACTCTCCTGAACTTTGACCCTCATCTTGTTTAGATAACCCTGAAACGAGATGTGTAACTTGGGCCTACTATTATTGTCTTCAAGCTTGAAAACGTCTGCTTAGTTTTAACCGCTCCCGAGTTAATTTGCTTGTCTACTACAGCAGTGGACAGTTGTGGTACGTCCCCTCAAAACACTTTAGTGTACACTTTACAGACACTATTATCATTTGGAAACCCAATGGCATGTACTTTCCCAATGTTGTCGACACTCATGATCATTTTGCCCAGGCAGTAGTGGCTGCCTTCTCAGCGAAATCGCGGCAGTCGTTAGAGCAGCGCCAAACAGGACAGGGAGGTTGGGGGAGGCGTGGGCGGTAAAGAGGACCTATAGTGCATGTTGGGTGTGCTGCTGTATCTGACACTTGCCCGTCTAGGATATGAGCGTCAGGATCTTTAGTCCATACCCCTTGGGGTCATGAGCAATCTTGCCACTGTAGATTGCTCTAACCTATAAAGGGAACAGTGAAAGCCCCAGTTGAAAACCTGTCTTGCCTTTGTAGGCATGACAGATTCACTGCGGCAACAGTACCCCCGTTGGAGTGCCGGGGGTTTCAGTATAAATAGTATCCCCACTTTATGGAAATTTAGTGCTTTAAATTCCCACTGTTGCTATCTTCCTCATATACTCTTTCCCATTCCTGCTCTGTCCTATCACTCTGCTATACTATCTTCTTCTTCGCTAGATCAATGACCTACCTTTTTTCTTGAAAACTCTTCCTGGACAAGACTCCTTGTTTGTGTATGAGGTCTGTTGGATCAGCTTGGGAGTGTTGGACGCTTTCTGCTGGGTGGTCACTAGGGCTTCCTATGATGTTAGTATTTAGCAATATAGGCATTTTATATGTATATGTTTCGTTGATGATTTGTAATGATGGTTGTATTCTATTTTGTTTTTGTAACCGGGGGTTCGCGTAGTTGAGGTAAACCCTCAGCCGTCCCCCGCGTGGGATGTCTTTATTGTAAAGTGACTGGCCGGTGGAGGGCGTTCAATTTTCCCACTAGGGTTGTTTCAGCAGATCTTTTATGCGGATCGGGGGTTGTCCGGTTCTGATTTGGCTCGGAGGAGTCCGCTGGATCTAAAGCAACAATAAATCAATCAATCAATCAATCTTTAGTCCATGCGGTGGGATGAAGGCGTGCAGTAACTAGACTATCGGTTTATGCTCTCATCCAAAGGAGGACAGCCTGTGTTTCTGCTCGCGAATTGTACTTGGAAATTTAGGGCCTAATTAGGGGATCAAATTAGCTATAGTACTGACCCTCGCAAAGCATAAAATACTTAACATGACGATCATGATTCATAATAATAATAATAATAATAATAATAATAATAATAATAATAATAATAATAATAATAATAATATTAATATTAATAATAATAGGACTACTACTACTACTACTACTACTACTACTACTACTACTACTACTACTACTACTACTACTACTACTACTACTACTACTACTAATAATAATAACAATAACAATAATAATAATAATAATAATAATAATAATAATAATAATAATAGGACTACTACTACTACTACTACTACTACTACTACTACTACTACTACTACTACTACTACTACTACTACTACTACTACTACTACTAATACCCCTGTTGGAGTGCCGGGGTTTTCAGTATAAATAGTATCCCCACTTTATGGAAATTTAGTGCTTTAAATTCCCACTCTCGCTGTCTTCCTCATTTACTCTTTCCTATTCCTGCTCTGTCCTTCACTCTGCTATACTATCGTCTTCTTCGCTAGATCAATGACCTACCTTTTTTCTTGAAAACTCTTCCTGGACAAGACTCCTTGTTTGTGTATGAGGTCTGTTGGATCAGCTTGGGAGTGTTGGACGCTTTCTGCCGGGTGGTCACTAGGGCTTCCTATGATTGTACTATTTAGCACTATAGGCATTTTATATGTATGCGTTTTGTTGATGAGTTATAATGATGTTTGTATTCTATTTTGTTTTTGTAACCGGGGGTTCGCGTAGTTGAGGTCAACCCTCAGCCGTCCCTCGCGTGGGATGTCTTTATTGTAAAGTGACTGGCCGGTGGAGGGCATTCAATTTTCCCACTGGGGTTGTTTCAGCAGATCTTTTATGCGGATCGGGGGTTGTCCGGTCCTGATTTGGCTCGGAAGAGTCCGCTGGACCTAAAGCAACAATAAATCAATCAATCAATACTACTACTACTACTACTAATAATAATAATAATAACAATAACAATAATAGTATAAATAATAATAATAATAATCTATATATATATATATATATATATATATATATATATATATATATATATATATATATATATATATATATATATATATATATATATATATATATATAAATTGCTTAGCGCCGGAAGTCCTTCTTCGCCTCTACTGTAAAGTTTGTCCGGTATGGATGCTGATCTGGGCAGGTGCTGGGCGCTGCTGATCGGGCTGTTGTGCGCTCAAAACCCGCCAAATCGTTATAGCCGACATTTCCTTACCGAGCGTTTAACCCCTTGGGGTCATGAGCAATCTTGCCACTGTAGATTGTTCTAACCTATAAAGGGAACAGTGAAAGCCCCAGTTGAAAACCTGTCTTGCCTTTGTAGGCATGACAGATTCACTGCGGCAACAGTTGGAGTGCCGGGGGTTTCAGTATAAATAGTATCCCCACTTTATGGAAATTTAGTGCTTTAAATTCCCACTGTTGCTATCTTCCTCATATACTCTTTCCCATTCCTGCTCTGTCCTATCATTCTGCTATACTATCTTCTTCTTTGCTAGATCAATGACCTACCTTTTTTCTTGAAAACTCTTCCTGGACAAGACTCCTTGTTTGTGTATGAGGTCTGTTGGATCAGCTTGGGAGTGTTGGGCGCTTTCTGCTGGGTGGTCACTAGGGCTTCCTATGATGTTAGTATTTAGCAATATAGGCATTTTATATGTATATGTTTCGTTTATGATTTGTAATGATGGTTGTATTCTATTTTGTTTTTGTAACCGGGGGTTCGCGTAGTTGAGGTAAACCCTCAGCCGTCCCCCGCGTGGGATGTCTTTATTGCAAAGTGACTGGCCGGTGGAGGGCGTTCAATTTTCCCACTAGGGTTGTTTCAGTAGATCTTTTATGCGGATCGGGTGTTGTCCGGTCCTGATTTGGCTCGGAGGAGTCCGCTGGACCTAAAGCAACAATAAATCAAAAAACCGAGCGTTTAACCGTTTCTGAGATAAATAAATAAACAAAATGTCCTCGAACTGCAATAGCCTCATTCTGCACGCTTCCGATTCAACCCGGCCGTGTCAAGCACGTGCCGTTCTGTAATACCGCAAATATAGTTTTATTTCCATTCAAAACACTTTTGCACTCATGTCAGCAATCTTACAAAATTTTGTGTTTAACTAATTAAATTTGATTAATTAAAAATTGATTCGAGGTTTCAGCATGTTTTCCCATTTAGACCAAAAAATTGATGATCTGTATACGAAGCCTTGGTGGCTGATTTAGTAAGACATTCGCCTACCGTGCAGGAGACCCAAGTTCCAATCTCCCGCGGGCCATATTTTTTTTATGTTTTTTTTAAATCTCTACAATATGGATATTTTTTTTAATTTAGGCTTTTAACTTATTTATTATTATTATTCTTATGTTAATTTTCTTCTTCTTCTTCTTCTTCTTCTTCTTCTTCTTCTTCTTCTTCTTCTTCTTCTTCTTCTTCTTCTTCTTCTTCTTCTTCTTCTTCTTCTTCTTCTTCTTATTATTATTATTATTATTATTATTACTATTTATAAACTACTACTACTACTACTACTACTACTACTACTACTACTACTACTACTACTAATTATCATTATTATTATTATTATTATTATTATTATTATTATTGTTATTATTATTATTATTATTATTACCAAGGATCGGGATAGGGTGGTACGTGTAGGTAAAAGGGGGCTACGGGTATATTTAAAGGGGCATGGGTAGGCATAACGGGGATACGGGTATATATAAGGGGGTATGGTGATGGTCTATTCCTTTCATCCATACCTGCGAAACGATCAATGGGGAAGTATCAAGGAGGGTACAGGTAGGTTACAAGGGGGGTACGGAAGGTATCAAGGGGGTATGGGGAGGTATCAAGTGGGTTCAGGGAGGTATTAAGGGGGTATGGTGAGCCATCATGGGGAGGGGGACGGGGAGATATCAGGGGGGTGGGGGGTATGGGAACCTGTGTACCCTGGCTTGCCAGGGTACAAAACCACTAGTAGTAGTAGTAATAATAATAATAATAATAATAATAATAATAATAATAATAATAATAATAATAATAATTTATTAATTTACTAATTTATCAAACACCGTTCGAAACTAAAAGGTCTGCTGAAAGAGCTCACATACATACTCACACAAGCGCTCGCAGGATAAGAGATTGTACAATACAATAAGACATAAGGCAATAAAAATGTAGGTTCTAAACTCCATACATATAACACATGCACACACACGCATATGCACACACGCGCGCGCTCTTGCATACACACAAATCAATTTAAGCAGTTAACATTAATTCTAGAGCCTAGAGACCAGGGAAAGAGAAGACAGTATTTTCAATTTGAAGGAAATCATCGACTCAGGTTGTTGTTCTGATTAATTATATAGCTGTAACAGACTGTCGTTCTCCATAAAAGATTTTATTAAACATTTCCACAATACAAGTTTGTCTAGCTCTAGATATTTAACAACAATCCTATACAAGCTCAATGAAGTCGTGCCGTAGTACGTATTACGTATTACGTCGGTGTTTAGATTTTTTTTTAATAACAGAAAATGAGTACCAAGGGAAGTAAGCAATACACATACTTGAAAGGGGTCTGTTTAGAGTAGATTGCTTCCCTTTGACCATATTTTTGACAAAGATATTATTTTTATTTTATTTTATTTTTCTCTAAGGCTCCAGTTTTGTTCGGAAAAATTTGTTTTACAATATTAATAGTTATGTTACAAGTGCCTCTTCAGATTGTGCTTTCATGATTATTTTTGTGTAAAATTCATTTCTACAGTGTTTTTACATCATAAAAACAAGAGAATCAAATATTTTCATAACAAAAATGGGTGCAACCTATAGGTATTGTGCTTCTTAAACAATTTTTTTGGGTGCAAAAGTGATGTGTTTTTGGTGCAAAATTTCTTTTTTCTGGAGGATTATAGCAGATTGGCGGTACGTGAAATGAAAAATACATATTTTAAACTTTCATTTGCAATGTATTTTATGTTTCTATGTTGTCTAGTATATTTGGTGTGATTTTTTAAAAAATAGCCTAAAATCCAGCGACTTGAATTAAATTCACGGAAAACTAAATTTTATTTGGATTGCACTTATTTAAGTCTTGTGCTACTGTGCGCACTGATGTTTTGCCTTGTTGAACACTGTTACGTTGAAACGAACGAAAGTATGTCTAAAACGCGCACGATAGATCTAATCGTTTCGTTTTGCAAAGTATTCAATAATGGAGTTTATTTACCTTTGATTCGAGTTTGCATTGTTGTTAGGAGAGGCTTTGTATAACGTTGATAATTTGCGTTAGTCGATATTATTAGAGAATTTTCTGGATCTGCGTGTTTACTCTCAATAGAAATTTCCCGATACATGTCGAAGTATGTGTGGAGAGATGTATGACGTAAGTCAGTGATGACGATCTTTAATTCTGATTG
Source organism: Oncomelania hupensis (assembly GCA_036898135.1). Lineage (NCBI taxonomy): Eukaryota > Metazoa > Mollusca > Gastropoda > Littorinimorpha > Pomatiopsidae > Oncomelania > Oncomelania hupensis. The sequence goes on along the minus strand of CM072524.1, from coordinate 6,715,832 downwards.
GTTGTAATGCGTCTAGAACGACCTGTCGTCATCTCGAATGAGAGAAAAAATAATAATATGGATGCCCTGTGTGTGTATAGGATAGTTGTTGATAGTGAAGTTGGAAAGTAAATTTGAGAGTGGAAAGGCGATTGAGCGATTGTATGCAGTTGTTGATGTGTGCTGAATAAAAGTGGAAAACTTCATACGTCGACTCCGTGTCTTGTATGCTGAGTGAGCAGGCTGCGTGGATACACGAATCTGAGTTATCAGGAATTCAGCATTGGGGCTGAATCAAATACTGATAGAAAACACCAACATCGAATCGAGTGTAACAAACACGTTTATGTTTAAACCAGATTTTCCAAACAGTCAATTGCGTATGTTCAAACGCCTTGAATGTTGAACATCTGATATTGCACTGTCCGTTTTGGAACACATTATTTATAGAAAATAATATTAATACTATTATCAGACAGCATAATGATATAAAGAACATATTAGCTGATAATGAGTTGATGCTGAAAATTGTATCTATTATATCGTGTAATCATATGGGAAATGTGTTATAATTGTTATCATTGTACGTGATGGGAGGCTGTGACTGTGACTGTGGTCTAATGGTAGTGCTTCGGCTTGCGAATCGGAAGGTCCCGGGTTCGAGCCCTGGCCGGGCCATTGTGTTGTGTCCCTGGGAAAGACACTTTACTCCTGTTTTCCTACTCCTTCGGATGAGAGTATAAACCGAGGTCTAGTCTGTGTCGCATACATTCCATCATAACGGACTTTAAAGATCCTGACGCTCCTAGACGGGTGAGTGCCGGTGACAAGAAAACACCCAGCATGCACCTAGGTCCTTCTCCCCCATCCCTGGCTGCCCAGGATTGTGCTCAGTTGTCCGGGCGTCAGACCATGCGCCCAAAGGCTGCGGGTGGGCGTCTCGGGCGGCTTGAGTTAGATCCTGTATCGGCCAGCGCCTTGAGCAGCTCTTGAGCTGGAAAAGCGCTATATAAGAACGATTAAATAATAATAATAATAATAATAATAATAATATTATGATGTTGATATTTCAATGTTAAGATTTGAATTTGTTGATAGTTATTGTCACGAACTGGCTAGTTTAACTCTGCTTGTTGACTATTTAGCCATGTGTAGTCTTTGTAACAGTAGAGAAGTTAGACTATTACACAGAAGCAATTAAATTACACAGCAGACCACACACCGCGAGCCCGACCCACGCTAGCGCAGTGAGTCAGCACTTGAGCTTTGAATCGGACCGTTTAAACCAATCAGAAGCAGCTAAGCGGGTAGAGCAGTTTGAATGTGTCAGAGCCTAACACAGTTTGAATCAGTCGTGTGTGGGACGAGGAAGAGTCAACATCTCCTTAGCTAGCAGAGAACTATCTTCACTCATAGACCAGGAAGCAGGACTTAGAAATCTTAGAATTCTCTCAAGTCATCACGGGCCTGAACTTGTCAAACAGGTAAATGAACACCCTTCTGTTTCATCGTGATATATTTGTATTATTGTTGAAATTATGTTTGAAGAATTTGCTATGCATAAATGTGAATTGTTAATCCGAATTTGCGGGACCACGTGGAAGAGCCTACCACGAGGCGAAACACGACCGGTTGCGCCGCCATGTTGTATCCCGTACGGAACCACTGTTGTTTAACTTATATGTATGTTTGCAGGCCAGTGGCTGTACCACTGAATGTTTATAATATTATTAATTCTGTATGTGTATAGTTAGACACGATTGATATTTATGTATGTATAGGAATTTAGAGTGAGATTCCAGTGGAACCCGGAAGTAGCAGAATGTTCGTCGCTTATGTATAGAGATGTGGAGCTATCACTGAGGGCTACTTGGCTTTCAGTGAGACGCTCTGCACAAACCGATTATTCAGGGTTGTGCAGAATTTCGTCTCTTATATTACAGACGAGCAGGCGAGCTATCCCGAGCTATCCCGAGCTATCCTGTGTGCCCCACTTCACAGAAACGACTAGTTGGTTGAGGAGACTCTGCCGCACAAGCCGGAAAGAGCTACCTTGCAAAACCCCCTACAAGACCCCACAGCGTGGCAAGGGAACCCAACTACACAACGACACAGGTGGACCAGAAGCTACCTCACAGAAGGACTTCGAACCCCCACTCATGAGTTAAGTGCATAACACGAAGGTGCACTTAAACTGATCATAGCAGGACCACAGTAGTCCAACTCTTCAGAAACTGTAAAACGGACCACAGTAGTCCAAATCTACATGAGATATAATAGAAAGTGCCCGAGGAAGATATAACAGCTGCCTAGACTATCAGCGATCGAACTCTTAGCATTGAAAGAGACTTTTTAAGTTAGATTAGTACTTAGAGAATCTTGTATAGAGTAGAAGAAATAAATGTGTGATTTTAACTGTTATCAAGTGGCTGGACTACTTATGATTCATAGCCGTGTGAAAGCTAGTGTGACAGTATTCTTTTACCATTTTTCTATCTATTTCTGTACCCCAACCTTAACACAGAACGAGCTAAACAAATAAATTTATTAAAGTAATTCATAGGGTGACTTACTAGCAGTTCCCACCGAATAAACGTGAGAGTCCATAATTCCATTGTGCAGAGCCCATAAACCCCACGTGACAGTTATAAGGACTTCTTTCATCTTTTTAATTTAATTAAATTTTTTAATTAAGTCTAATATCACTTAATTAGCGATCAGGCTAAAATTAAGTTGATTAAATTGAATTGAAATTGTTCTTTTATTATTGAAATGCTGTTTTTCTGGGTCTCGGGTATGCTGCTGCTGCTAGTGATGATGACGACGACGACGATGATAATAATGATGATTATGATGATGACGACGACGACGATGATGATGATGATGATGATGATGATGATGATGATGATGATGATGATGATGATGATGATGATGATGATGATGATGATGATGATGATGATGATGATGATGATGATGATGATGATGACGACGACGACGATGATGATAATAATGATTGCGATGATGATAATGATGATTATGATGATGACGACGATGATGCTGACTATGATGATGATCCCGATAATTAGGATAATTTCGTCTTACTGAATTTGCTGTTGGTTACTCTTTGGTGTTGTTTATAGCCATACCGATTTATTTCTGAGTAATCGATCGAACAAATGTTCGATTATTTAATTTGATTCAATGATTAATGTTCTGCTTGATGAGTTGTTTTTCCATATGTTTCAGGCAAGTTGCAGTGCCACCCTGACTTAAGTTATTAATAAGTTAATCTGTTGGAGCAAGTTGCAAGACTTGAGAGTTCAGGTCAGTAAATAGCATGTAAATAATTTATAAATTGCTCGTAGACTTCGTCGTTGTCATTGAGTTTTAATTCTTTTGTTCCAGGTTTGTTTGTTTGTTTTTTTGTTATTTGGTTTTGGATTTCTCAATCTTCTGAGCTGTGGGATTGTTTTTCTTTGTTTGTTTCTTTATTTCTTTCATTTCTTTCTTGCTTATTTTTGTCTTTTTGATGTTTGTACCTTTGGTTTGTTTAAATAATGAATTTATATGCAACTTTTGTTCTGAAGTCTATTGTTTAAGAATGTTAAGACTACAGCTGTATAGATAAGGAAAAGTTTATTCATGTTTTTCTATTCCTACGTCGGTGGTATTGCTTGGTTTATTTGTTTTCTTTCGTTGTTTCTATTTCTTTCTTTCTTTCATTTTTTTCTTTCTTACATTTTTTTTCTTTTGGTTTTTATGTTTCTTTTTTTAATGATATTTCCCAGTTTCTTTTCTTTTCGTTTCTATCTATCTATCTATCTATCTATCTATCTATCTATCTATCTATCTATCTATCTATCT
>CM072524.1:6689489-6709489 GCA_036898135.1 Oncomelania hupensis | reverse complement strand
CGAAGTTAGATGAAGAAGAGGAGGAGGAGGAGAAGAAGAAGAAGAAGGAAGAAGAAGAAGGAGGAAAAGGAAGAAGAAGAAGGAAGAAGCAGAAGGAAGAAGAAGAAGAAGAAAAAGAAGAAGAAGAAAAACAAGAAAACAACAACAACAGATAAAACTGAATGGGGGTGGCTTCGTGGCGCAGTGGATAAGTCGCCGGTTTCCTATGCAGAAGGTCACGGGTTAGATTCCCGCAAGGGGCGAACGTATGTGACTTAGGTACGAGACTATTGAGGTCACCGAGGGTTTTCCCCGGGCACTCCGGTTTCCTCCCTGCCTTCAATAATGGTACTGGACGCAGACAATATAAAATTTCAAAAATACAAATTCGATTTTCTTTCCGTCTTCTAATTGCGATCTCCCTGCCTTTACACCACCTGTTTGAGTGATGGATGTGTATTTGTTGTGTGTGTGTGAGGGTGGATGAGACAGGTGAGCGTGTATGTTGGTACAGATCGCCGCGCTTTGAGCCTGATTGATTTGGGGGAAAGGCGCGTATATAGCATACAGTATTATTATTATTATTATTATTATTATTATTATTATTATTATTATTATTATTATTATTATTATTATTATTAATGGAATACGATATAAACTGTAGAGTATGGATGCGCTCGAGGTTAAGAAGACCGTTCACCAAGAAATGGAAGGGATTTTAAGGCGGACATTGAGAGTGGGGAGACGGGTTACAGCAAAGGGAATGGAGGACGTTATACGGCATATTAATACAAATTCGGTGGACATTGCAATATTGTTGGGAATTGATTTTGCGGCCTTCCCTATCAATTCGCTGCAGCTTGTCCCCTCTCTTTACGTCTTTTGTGGGCTACCGGCATTCCTTGCTGTGTGTACGGGTGTCCTTTTCACAAAGTTGAAGACTTCCAAAAGGGTCTATTTAGAATGAGATATAGACCTTCCGCGTGCTGTCTTCCTGTCCATGTCTTCAGCTTCTGCACCGTCCTTGAATCAACATCTCCTCCTCCTCACCATCTGTGTTCGTCGTCATCATCATCATCATCATCGTCATCAACATCATAATCATCATCATCATCATCATCATCATCATCATCATTATCATTTTTTTACTTTCTTCTTTTTTTCCTACCTCTCTCTCTACCTGGTCAAGCACTGATTTCATAATGGTGATGATGATGATGATGATGACGATTATAGGGATGATAATGATGATGATGATCAACATCATGATCAGCATCATCAACATCATGATCATCATGATCATTATGATCATCATCAACATCATCACCATCATCATCATCATCATCATCATCATCATCATCATCATCTTCTTCTTCTTCTTCTTCTTCTTCTTCTTCTTCTTCTTCTTCGTCTTATTCTTCTTTTTCTTCTTTATCACCATCATTATCATCTTCTACTTCTTCTTCGCCATCAACGTCATCATCATCATTACCATCATCATTTCTTCTTCTTCTTCTTCTTCTTCTTCTTCTTCTTCTTCTTCTTCTTCTTCTTCTTCTTCTTCTCCTCCTCCTCCTTTCTCTCTGCCTTTTATCTCTCCCTCTCCATTCCCATCTCACTCTCACCCACTCTCTCGTTTCCAAACTCAATTTGTTTTTACGTGCATGAACCTCTTTCCCGAAAGAAATTCCAGACCTTCCGCGCTAAATGCAACAGTCCAGTCTAAATTTAGAGAATTCAGAAATAAATGTGTTGTTGTATAATACAATTTAACACTCTCTTTTGATGATGTGCGTGTGTATATTAGAAAGAAAGAAAGAAAGAAAGAGAGAGAGAGAGAGAGAGAGAGAGAGAGAGAGAGAGAGAGAGAAAGAGAGAGAGGGTGTTAGAAACAGAGAGACAGAGAAAGAAGAGGTGTAGGGGGGGGGGGGGGCAGGTGAGGGTTAGGCTATGAAAATGACAGGCGGGATCATGCAATACAAAACTATTTACTCTCAATATTAATTCATCTTTCCATCTACCTAACATGCAGTGCACTCCTTTAAGATTACTATTCAAGGATGCATTTAAAAAAAGAAAGAATTATATCTCTGATCAAATGATGCAGACTAGCTAATATTTGCGGAAGGTGGGTGGATCTGCTAATACCAGCAGCAATTTGCTTAAAGAAATCGAAAGGAATCATTTTTTTCCCTTTCATTTGTTTCTAAATTTACCTTGCAAGTCAGGAGGCACTGAGTCTCTTATTACGTACAATAATTGTAATGTCTTCTGTACGTTAATATGTGGTTTAAAAGTGGGTTGTTTCCCTACTACTTCTAATAATAATAATAATAAAGTAGGCTTATATAACGCGGTACCCCAGTTCAGGGCTTGGCTCACCGCTCTTAACTAATATTTTGCAGAGAAACCGTTGGAGGCACATCAATGTTCTTCAACTTTTTCTGGCACTCCATTGGTTAAATTCAGTCCTGTTTCAAAGGATTTCATCAAAAAAACTATCCTTCAAACTCCTCCCAAGTCATGTGAACTTGACCCCATGCCCACCAAATTTCTCTTTGAGCACCTTGACATTTTACTTCCCACTATTACCAACATTATGAACGAGTCTATTACATCTGGTATTATTCCCCCTGAGTTCAAGACTGCTATCGTCAAGCCTTTATTGAAGAAATCCAACCTCGATGGTAATGATCTGAAGAATTACCGACCTATATCCAATCTTTCTTTTCTCTCTAAACTGCTTGAACGTCTCATCCTTCAGCAACTTCTCTCCCATATATCTGCTCAGTCTTCTTACTTCTCATCAGTCTGCTTACCGTCCTGGGCACAGCACAGAGACCGTTCTTCTTCGCGTTCTAAATGATCTTCTGATTTCTTTAGACAAAGACAACATTTCAGTTCTTCTTCTCTTGGATCTTTCGGCCGCTTTTGATACTATCGATCATGAAATTCTGTTATCACGTCTCAATAACGATTTTGGAATCCAAAACAGTGCTCTTAACTGGTTTCGGTCTTATCTCTCAGAAAGAAAACAAGCTGTTCTCGTAAACGGTATTAAATCTACCGCACAACCGCTTGATTTTGGCGTTCCTCAAGGCTCTGTGCTTGGCCCTATTCTGTTCATTCTGTACACCTCTCCTCTCTCACGTCTCAATAACTCACATTCTGTCCGCTACGAAATGTATGCTGATGAAACCCAACTTAATCACTCTGACTCTCCTTCTAACTACAATCATTTAGTTCAGACCCTTCAAGATTGTGGTACTGAGGTAAAATCTTGGATGTCAAACAACCGTTTCAAGCTAAATGATAACAAAACTGAGGCCCTCCGTGTTTCTCCGTCATCTGCAGACCCCTCTTCTCTTCCCTCAACTATCACTGTTGAAACTACTTCTATTTCTCTTTCTGACACTGTTCGCGATCTTGGGTTTTTTCTCGATCAGGATCTCTCCATGCAGCAACACATTGCAAAAACTTGTCAGATTGCATACATTGAACTTATACGCATAAGCTCCATTCGACAGTATCTCACACAAGAAGCAACAAAAACACTAGTTAGCGCATGCATTCTGTCTAGTATGGATTATTGTAATTCACTCCTTGTAAGTTGCACACAGAAAGTCCTTAGACCTCTTCAGCAAGTCCAAAACTCTGCAGCTAAACTCATCTTCAAAGCACGGAAATCACAGCATTGCACGCCTCTCTTTCAAGAGCTACACTGGCTCCCAACTGAACAACGAATTAAATATAAAACCTCATGTCTCTGCTACCACATCATCTCTGGAACTGCTCCTAGCTATCTTTCCGAACTTTTGACTGTCTATGTTCCTTGTCGGTCTCTCCGCTCCTCTGCAGATGAAAGGATGTTCCGTGTACCAGAATACCACAGTGAGACACGGTGGTAGAGCTTTCAGTTTCTTCTCCGTTCAGACCTGGAACTCGCTACCTCGGTCCGTCCGTCACAGTCCTTCACTAGCGTCTTTTAAAACGAACTTGAAGACGCGTCTTTTTAGAGAGGCCTTTTCTTAGGCGCCATGAGTGAGTGTTGTTAGTTATTTTTGGTGTTGAGATGTATGTCACGTCCCAACTGCCTCAACAGAGGTTCGACGTGTGCAACTTCCACACGAGAAAATAACCCAACACCTAAATAAACTCTAAAAGACAAAACCAGAAGTGACAAGACAATTTCTTTATTTCACTCACACATTCACACTCAAAATTAACTCCCTTTTTCCCACTTCCCAACCCTCAATCCCACCAATACAACCCAAAACTAATACATAAACAATTCGCTCAAAATAATAATGATAATTAAATCAAAAATGAAATAAATGACTAACTACAAAATGTACAAAAGATTTATAATAATTATGTCTGGATCAGCTTACTGACAACAAGGTAAATAAATGTAAGCAATTGCTTTAAATCTTTATAAATATTCAAACCTTGTTTCGCTTAAACTTCAAACAGCTACTACAACTCTTTTACATTATATAAAGTAATAAAGAAAATTTATATTTTATACAAATAGAATTTGTAAGAAAATAATCTAAATTACTAACTAGTAAAGATCTGGCGAATTAATTCCCCCAGACCAAACTATACAATCACAAAGCTACTTTTATCAGGTAGGTAATATTACAGACAAAGTTTATCATTCAATTCAAATTAAATATATTTCAACGTGCTGTAATTTACAAGTTAACACATGTAAATAAATTCTTGTTTCTCACAACTGTTTATCAATAGTTATAATTATTTGTTGTGAATTGTGGGGTGTGTGTGTGTGTGCGTTATGTAAACAAAATAAGGTTTTCCTTCTGACTACCACAACCTTCGGAACTGAGGTTGACTCAAGGAAAGCGTCGTTACAGAATGTGGCACATCACATCACACCAGCTGGGCTACATACAGCAAACACTGAGTCTGGTTTTTGGTTTGGTACATGGTACCAGTGGGGATCCTCCGGCCTGTTGAAGACAAAGACAGACAAACGACGGGACAAACACACAGGCACAGATGGTTACAAGGTAGTACACAGGGCACAAGAAGTCCTAGATGGAGTCATAGGTCACCCGACGTTACACGTAGGTAGCTCGGATTTCACCGAGAATACACAGCAGGTATTCAAAACGGCTTAAGACACTTCCAGTTAAACAAACACTTTCCAAAGTGTTCCCAAAATAGTCCTCCTCTTCCGAATACTAGGCTCTTTTTCGTTGACAGTCTGATCAGTACGACCCACAGACACAGTCACTATCTGTCACCTTGACAAAACTCAGATCCACCGACTTGCTGTACGCCGATTCTTGCTACATAAGCGATGTAAAAATCTCTCTGCTTCTCAAAATATACAGTGCATGGGGTTTTATACGGTTAGCCTAGAATGTTCTAGAATATACTCATTTCAATTATAATTTATTTCCAGCACCGTTCGCGATTAGAGCACGCATTCCACACATAGCAAATCGCATGGCAGCAATCAATCTTCTCAATAACAAAATAGCCAACTATACTGTTTTCTACAATAGGGCGTTCTGCACGGGCGCAAATCATTCGCTACTTTTATTAATTATAAGCTTAATTAATTTTATTCTGATACTCTCACCTTACTACCGTAACTTTTAACCTCTATGTACAGGCTGATGATTAAACTATGTACATAGGCGCACGACTGCAAACTGCGGAGCGTGACAATGTATATGTGGTTGCGTGTTATTGACCAATGTACGCATGTTGTGTTTACATTTGTTTGTGTAAAGCGCTTTGTGATTTTGGAAAGCGCTGTATAAATTGCCTGTTATTATTATTATTATTATTATTATTATTATTATTATTATTATTATTATTATTATTATTATTATTATTATTATTATTATTATTATTATTACTGTGGGAGGTCGGTTATGCCAGTTTCTTTACGTTGCCTCACTTTCAGTGTTCTTCTTACCCAAGCCACAAGACGAAGATGCCGCTTCACATCATCATGATCATCATCATCAAGATCATCATCATGATTATCATCATGATCATCATCATCTGCAACAACATCAACTTTAATAGCATTCTCTTCATCCTCATCATCATCATCGTCATCATCATCATCATTATCGTCATCATCATCAACATCATCATCATCATCATCATCATCATCATCATCATCATCATCATCATCATCATCATCATCATCATCGTCTTCTTCTTCTTCTTCCTCTTCTTCCTCCGCCTTCTTGCCTTTCTTCCCTGTCTTCCATTGTCATTCTTTCTTCTTCTTTACCTTCTATTCGTTTTTCTTCTCCTACTTCATTTCCTTCTTCTTCTTCTTCTTCTTCTTCATCATCATCCTCATCATCCTCATCATCATCATCATCATCATCATCATCATCATCATCATCATCATCATCTTCTTCTTCTTCTTCTTCTTCTTCTTCATCATCATCATCATCATCATCATCATCAGCATCAGCATCAGCATCAGCATCAGCATCATCATCATCATCATCATCATCATCATCATCATCATCTTCATCTTCATCTTCATCTTCATCTTCATCTTCATCTTCATCTTCTTCTTCTTCTTCTTCTTCTTCTTCTTCTTCTTCTTCTTCTTCTTCTTCTCCTTCTCCTTCTCCTTCTCCTTCTCCTTCTCCTTCTTCTTCTTCTTCTTTTCTCCTCCCCAGCCTCCTCTTTTCGTCTTCTTCTCATCGTCCTCCTCGTCGTGCTCTTCTTTCTGTCTTGCTTAGAAAGCTTGGGATAACAGTGTAATTTGCAGTGCATCAACGCAGGAATAAGGTTGTTGCTGTATTAAGTTCACCTTCTCGGTTCAGACAGACTCATGACCTTACCATTACACAACGGAAATGAACAGAACTATAGTTGTCGATCCATCGAGGTTACTTACCCCTTTGTGCTCCAAGCACCATTTATTTGTTCAGGAAATGACAAAGGCAGTCCAAGTAAATTATAGCAATTGCGAAATAACAGTGGAAGTTTGCAAGATGGGCGACGAGTAAATTTGTTTTAGCAAAATGCGAAGTAACCACTTCTCTACAAAAGTTGGACATTTTATTTTATGGCCAAACTCCGTGCTATTTCCGAAATGGAAAATTGCTGAGTTCCAGACTTTTTTCTCTTTTTGGGGGGAAAATTGTAGTTTACTGGAAGACTTTGACTTATTTATTGCCAAACTCGTGACACGAAGATTTAAAGTTTTTGTAAGGTATCATTAAACCTTAATTTAAAAATAGTTTCTTTATTTTTCAAGGAGCTACATGATTCAAGAACCACCGTTCAAATGTATGGTATCGCGTTAGCGTGTTGGAGGTCCACAACGATGCTTTAAAATGCCCTTAAAAGGTGAGTCGTCGACGTCATCGTATTCGAACAACGCCGTGCATGAAGAAGTAGTTTAAAGGGACCCACATTGACCGCGCCCTCTTGACAGTTCATTTTACCATTCACTGTCAGTGTTGCCCCACTAAAAACATAAGCTTACCACAAAAAAAATCAATGTGTGTTTTTGTTATGAAGACATTCCGGTTTTTTGTGCCTATCAAGAGCAAGGGTTAAGCATGAGCTTAGCTGAGCAAATCTTAGGCTTAAGCAAGGCGATTTAAGCAAGGGAAATAAGTACTGTTATGCACACGGCCCCTGGAGCTATAAAAGTACAACCTATCAAAGCAAGTAAGAGACAAAAACCGTTAAAAAAATAATTGCTCATAAAATCTTTCGTTTTAGGTTCATAAAAATATAGCCTGCCCTACCCCAGACATCAAAGACGCAATCTTCAAGCAGTGTTGTTCGCTCAGAAATAGGGTCAAAGGTCATGTACCGTTAAAACAGGGGAAATCACTCCATGCCAGAATCAAAATGGAAAATTCAAACTTAATAGCGATTGGTTTGAGCAACATGAGCTCACTGGATTATTGCTTAATGTAGCTCACTGGATTATTGTTTAATGTAGATCATTGTATTATTGTTGAATGTAGCTCACTAAATTATTGTTTAATGTAGCTCACTGGAGTATTGTTTAATCGAGCTCAGTGGATTATTGTTTAATGTTATTCAGTGGATTGTTTAACGTAGCTAGTGGATTATTGTTTAATGCAGCTCGTTGGATTATTGTTTATTATAGCTGACTGGTTAATTGCTTAATGTAGCTCACTGGATTATTGTTTAACGTAGCTCACTGGAGTATTGTTTAATATAGCTGACTGGTTATTTTTTAATGTAGCTCACTGAATTATTGTCAATTGTAGCTCACTGGAGTATTGTTTAATGTAGCTCAGTGGATTATTGTTTAATGTAGTTCACTGGATTATTGCTTAATATAGCTCAGTGGATTATTTCTTAACGTAGCTCATTGGATTATTGTTTAACGTAGCTTACTGGATTATTGCTTAATGTAGCTCAGTGGGTTATTGTTTAATGTGATAACAATGCGAATTTTAGAGTAAAACCGGTGTTTGCCAAAAGTAAACAACGCTTTGGGCTTGGGGCCATTTAGTGTTAGGTGATGACCGATTATGTTAGGTGATGACCTATTATGTTAGGTGATGACCTATTATGTTAGGTGATGACCTATTATGCAAATCTGAAGTCCAATACTGAAATTGTGGGGTGTTGTTCCTATCGCTGTCGAAATTGTTGGGTTCAAAACTTATATTAGTTGTAGCTGTTGTCTCCAATATCGGTTTGTTGTAGGGTCTTTGTGTACTATATCACGGATCATGAAAGCTAAATCTGGAATAGGTGTTTAAAGGCTAATTGGATAAGATTATTGAAAGCTGACGTTGGATCAGTTTAATAAAAGATAACAATGGATTAGGATCATGAAAGCTATAACAGTTGAAAATGGTGCGAGCGGTGGTTGTAGAAGGTTCAGATGTCGTTGTAAATGGCCAGACGAAAATTGTGTTGTTGTTCATAGTGCATAGCATTGATTGTTGTGATAACCGTGCAAATTCCATTGTCATTTCAAAAAAAAGGACGGAGTGATTTTAGTAGGGGATGGAACTTCTACCGTGCTGGGTAGGAGAGCGGCTCAGCTGTTAGTCTCGACTGGCGTAGGGCAAGGTCTGGCTGGAGAGTTCGCGTCTCAGGCAGTAAGTGTCAAAGGTCGCTTCTGGTCAATGGCGGATTGAGTTCGATCCCGTATCGACCAGCGCTTTGACCAGCACTTGAGCTGAAAAAAGCACTATTTAGAAGAAAGAAAACTACAACCACGTTCAAATATTTAAATTAAAAGCCTTTAACGGGATGAGAGGTAGTGTTTTTTTTTAAAGTTTTTTGTTTTTTTTTCAAAGGAGATTTTTGTTGTTATTATATTGACTCTTTTCATAACATTGCTTATGTGTGTGTTTATGTGTTTGTACGATTGTGTGTGCGTTTGTTTGTGTGTGTTTTAATGTGTTTGTACGATTGTGTGTGCGTGTGTTTGTGTGTGCGTGCGTGTGTGTTAGTGCGCGCGTGCTTAAATTGTCCATTATTCGCTGTCTTTTTAGAGTTTATTTAACTTGTTTTAACACCTAATATTGGAAAACGGTGGTTTCTGGTGTACCCTTAATTTTTAGAGCATCGTCCTAAATTTTATGTTTGTAACAGCATGGTTTCAAAATGCTAGTTTTATTTAAATTGCACGAAAGTTATATTGTTGTTAGAGGTAATGGCGTCCGCTCATGTTAAAGAAACAGAGGTAATGGCGTCCGCTCAAGTTAAAGAAACAAAGATAATGGCGTCCGCTCATGTGAAAGAACCAGAGGTAATGGCGTCCGCTCATGTTAAAGAAACAGAGATAATGGCGTCCGCTCATGTGAAAGAAACAGAGATAATGGCGTCCGCTCATGTTAAAGAAACAGAGATAATGACGTCCGCTCATGTTAAAGAAACAGAGATAATGGCTTCCGCTCATGTGAAAGAAACCGAGATAATGGCGTCCGCTCATGTTAAACAAACAGAGATAATGCATGTCGTCCGCTCATGCTAAAGAAACAGAGATAATGGCGTCCGCTCATGTTAAAGAAACCGAGATAATGGCGTCCGCTCATGTTAAACAAACAGAGATAATGCATGTCGTCCGCTCATGTTAAAGAAACATAGATAGTGGCGTCCGCTCATGTAAAAGAACCAGAGATAATAGCGTCCGCTCATGCTAAAGAAACAGAGATAGTGGCGTCCGCTCATGTGAATGAAACGTATGGTTTAAATTTGTGTAGTGCATCGTAGGTCTTGTCGATATCAGAATTGTGCGACGTCAAATATCTCATTGACGATGTAACTTGCTTATATATTCATCCTTTTTTGTATGTGTTAGTGTCTAATATTTGCGAGGATTCTATCTAAACCGCGTCCGAGCGTTAAAAAGGTCGCCTACTATAGCAGTAAACGGCTTCTCTCCCTTAGAAAAGAGGCACTTACGAGGCACAGGCACGTTACTTGAACAATATTATAGGACAGCGTAACATAAAGACAGTACAGCATAATACATCTTTATTGTCCCAATTTCACATTCTTCATCAACGCGCAAATGAGCTAGTACGCCTTTGACACCGAGCACACATTTTGCATAAGATATTTAAATGAACACACATACACTTTTGCACGCTTACACAAAAAAAATGTACCTCAGCTGGAATTCTCTCTCAGTGTAGACTGATGGACCTGTCTTTCCAACTGGGTTTCAACCTTGTCAAGGTAGCAGTTGATTGTGCGATCCTGGAGAGGACTTCCTTTCGGGACCCATTGTCTGATACAATGGCTCCTAAATATTTGAAGTCATGCACTGTGTTGAGGAATTGGCCTTGGACTTTAATGTCCGTGTTGATGCCATTGGTGTTGTTGTTGATCATTATTTTGTACGTCTCTGCACTTGTTTTCATTCCAAAGGCGGAATGTGAGTGTAAATGATACGAGGAACGATTGTAAGATTAGGTTCCCGCCTAAAATCGTTATTTATTCTTGCTGTGAATAAAATGCCTGAGAGTCTGAGTCTCTCTCTCTCTCTCTCTCTCTCTCTCTCTCTCTCTCTCTCTCTCTCTCTCTCCCTCTCTCTCTCTCTCTCTCTCTCTCTCTCTCTCTCTCTCTCTCTCTCTCTCTCTCTCTCCCTCTCTCTCTCTCTCTCTCTCTCTCTCTCTCTCTCTCTCTCTCTCTCTCTTTCACTCTCGCTCTCCCTCCATCTCTATGTGTCGTCATTGTTGCGTGCGTGTGCAAACTGTTCTGACGGAATGAGAATTGGCAATCAAACAAATGATCTTGGTGTGTTCGTGTTTGTTGGACACAGGGTACTAATTGATTTCCCGTGCTTGTCACCGACACAAATAGACACAGGCACACACACACAGACACTCAAAGCACACACACATCGACTCTCTCTCTCTCTCTCTTCATCATTTCTTTCTCTCTCCATCTCTTCCTCCCTCCCTCTCTCTCTCTCTCTCTCTCTCTCTTTCTTTCTTTCTTTCTTTCTTTCTTCTCTATCTTTGTATGTCTGTCTCTCCGTTTTTGTCACTCTATCTCTCTCTTTCTTCATATTCATCTCCTCTTCTTCTACGTCTGAGGCATAACTCGCATAGAAAGCTACTGTTTGTATTCACTCAGTTTCCCTGTTTATATCTCCTATAAAAAAAATAGTAGTCATCATCGCCAGCATCATCATCATCATCATCATCATCATCATCATCATCATCACCATCATCATCATCATCATCATCATCATCATCATCATCATCATCATCATCATCATCATCATCATCATCATCATCATCTTCAGAATTCGATCATGACCATCATCATCATCATCATCATCATCATCATCATCATCATCATCATCATCATATCATCTTCATCATTATCTTCTTCTTCTTCTTCTTCTTCTTCTTCTTCTTCTTCTTCTTCTTCTTCTTCTTCTTCTTCAGAATTCGATCATCATCATCAGCAGCAGCAGCAGCAGCATCTTCTTCTTCTTCTTCTTCTTCAGAATTCGATCATGACCATCATCATCATCATCATCATCATCATCATCATCATCATCATCATCATCATCATCATCATTGCACAACGTCTACAGACCTACGACAGTGTGTTTCATGTGTTTGTGTCTGCATGGTGTATTTCTTTGCCCAACATAATTATGTATAATTATATTTATGTTAGATTTTTTCCCCCTTCCTATGATTGGACATCCATTGTTTCCTCATTTACGTCTGTGAACCATTTTCTATTTTATGTATGAATGCGTGTGAATACGCCTTGAATCACTACTTTTGTTTGAGGTATGTGCGCTATAAAAATTTATATATTATTATATACTCGGTGGTCAGAGCGCACGACTTGTGTGTGTGCGTCTTGCGCGACGTGGGTTTGAATCCTGACTTCAGCAAACTATTTTGTGATTGCTGTATATTACGGGTCAGCGCCTTGAGAAGCTCTCTGAGCTTGTAAGAGCGCTATATAAGAGAAATCTCCTTCCTTTATTATTATTATTATTATTATTATTATTATTATTATTATTATCATCATCATCATCATCATCATCATCATCATCATCATCATCATCATCATCATCCTCATCATCATCCTCATCCTCATCATCATCGGAAATCGAGCATTGTACAGGTGGTAATCTTTTTTTTTCCAATAGCATTGCTGACATAACAACCATTTATCTCGAAACGAAATTAAATTGTTTTGTGATGTCCAAAATGTAGTCTAACGAGCAGTAATGGTCTCCTTTACTTAAATAATTACGATTCACGTGCTTAATGAACACGAGACTGCACTGAAAGAAACCTCATTAAAAGGCCCCAATTGGAGGGCTTTGTTCACTTTTGGCGGAATGGAATTTACCCCAAAATTGGCATTGGGTTGACATTAAACAGTGATAAAATGGGCCTCATTATTCAGACCAACTGCTAAAATTTGAATGTTTAATTTCTTGACCCTAGTTGACCCTAGTTAACCCTATTTCAAGAACCATGCGGCTAGACGTGTGCATCTTGGGTTTCTGAGATAAGGTAGGGTAGGGTATATTTTTTCAACCTAGAACGAACATTCTTACGAGCCGTTGTTTTTACGGGTTCCTTTTGTTCCCGGTTTTGGTAGCTCCTATCTTGAGCTCCAGACTGTTGGCAGCTGGTCAAAGACTCCTATGTTGAGCTCCAGACTGTGGGCCAGCTGGCCAAAGGCTCCTGTGTTGAGCTCCAGACTGTGGGCCAGCTGGCCAAAGACTGTTGCTATTAATAGGTACAAAACCTGCGGAATTGATTCATTAAAAAAAACCAAACCACTGTTCTTTTGAAAGAGTTGTTGTTTGTTGGTAGATTTTTTTGTTAGTGGGGCTACACTCACTGTGAATGTCGAAAGAATCTTTGGAGGGAGGGAGCGTGGTTCGAGATCCAGAGAACCTCGAATAAAGGTCCGTGAACCTCAACGAAACTGCCACGCGCAGTCCTCAGCGACCGGTGATGGGCAGGAGGGACCTGGTCACGGAGCTTGGGTATGCATTTGTGTAGACGGCACATGATCATGGTCAAGCTCTGGAAGTCCGCGCGAAGGAATGTGTGCGTGCATAAACTGGACCTCAGTTTTAACTCTCACCCTGAAAGGAGATATAGAGAGGGGCGCATTGCCTGTTGTCTCAGGTTTATGCTATTTTTGTATTCTGATATAATAGTTGCACTTATCAGTCTGCCAAGGCGATGTCCAACATCATCAAGATCTAGACTTAACTCATGGGTTCCCAGACATCTACTTCCAGTTTCAAAGCGCACTGAAGCAAGCCAAAAACAACGGAGCTACTCCAATCGATCTAGATGTTTATGTGAGCTTGTCATTAATCGCCCGTTTGACAGAAAACCGGATTCTCTAACGTGCCACCGAGTCGACACGGGGAAAGGAGTTGGAGGGAAGTTGTGGGAAGGGGAGGGGGGATGTAGTAGTTTGTGTTGGGGGTGAGAGAGGTGTCCATGTGTGCAGTGTTAAGCGCGGAGACTGAAGAAGTAGTGACTGTAGCTTTTGCGTGTGTTTATTTTCCCTTCTGCTGTCAGAAGGGACGGCTGTGGTTTGGGATGAGGGGGGGAGGGGAGAGGAAGGGTATTTTTCTTTCTTGTTTTTTTTTTAAATGGACAGTACACATTAAAAGGTTAAAGATGTATCACAAAGAGAATGGCAAGTCGCAAAGACGTTACATGTCAACACGGTGTGAGTAGCTTCTTAGCCTGCACACGCTTAGTACTTATTAAAATTGTTAACAACTTTTGAACCCCCATTGGGTGCAGGGGGCCCACACCAGCTCAATGCCTATGTGAGCAGCACTGTTTAGTGCCTCCACATTTTACTTGCTGCGGGCTATTTATAGCTTGCCTGCACCCTCCTTTCCAGTGAAAGGAAAGGAAAGGAAACATCGGCGAAGCTATCTATAGTTAGCCTGGCTGACCTAACCTCAAAACTAAAAAGCTATCCTATCCTATCCCGTAACTCTGAGATCAGTATAAATAGTATCCCCACTTTCTGTAAATTTAGTGCTATAAATTCACACTGTCGCTGTCTTTCTCCTTCGTTCTTTCTCATTTCTACTCTGTTCTATCAATCTACTATACTATCTTCTTCGCTAGATCAGTCACCTACCTTTTTTTAAAAACAATCTTCCAGGCCAAAACTCCTCATTTGTGTGTGAAGACTGTTGGATCAGCTTGGGAAGACTGGACGCTGTCTGCCAAATGGTCACCAAGGCTTCCTATGATATTATTATTTTACGATGCAGTGCCTTTAGCAGCTCTGGAGGTGGAAAAGCGCTCTATAGGAATCATGAAATAAGTGTTTAAAAAATATGTTGCACAAAAGGATCTACATGGACTTTGTATGAAGTAGCAGACAGCCTACTACAATTTCTGGTTACCATCGTTGCTGGTCTTGTGGGTCCCGGAGTGCTTTTTCTCCAGACCTTTGCTAATGTCAGTACGTGGACAGGGTTAAAAAAATGGTCCGGACAAACATGGCAAGTTGGTATCCCTTAAGGAGACGATGTCTATGGAAGGAAATGGTCGAAGACGTTTGACGTTTGGACATCGTCCGTTTACTTTTCATAAGGCATAATTACACATTATAAACACAAACTTCTTCAGGCCACCAGCCCATAGAAGAAATGGTTGGTCACGTGGTAGATAAAGGTTCAATGGACATATCATTCTGTCATCGTTATAATGGTGTATTCTATTATGTCATCCTCTCGTAAAATTCGGTTTGTAACTAACTTTAGTGCATGAAAAACGAAAAGGCTTAATCGCCACATACAACATTTTGATCCTCTCTGCAAAACATGTTGATATGACTGGACAAAACACGTCAGATACTTTACTCTTAAGCCATCATATAGAGAACAATCAGAAATAAAATGATCTTAGCTTTCCACAACATTGCAGTATGTACACAATGCATTTCCTTCTGTTTCGTTAAACATTACTCTAAAGAATGAGGCCTTCAATGGTAGAACACCAAGCCGGAGCTTAATTCAACAATCTCTAAAACATTTTATATGCATACAATCAAGATAATCTTCAGTCTGATAAACTTCTTTAAACATTCTATAATTCTTATAAGCTTCTTTTGTCGAAACAGGGCTATCCCATTCTTGTATAAAGGTATCTTTCATTCTCTGTTTCACTAGGCTAACAAACGTATTTTGCACCCAACGCTCTGTTGTGCCCAAGCATAAGCGAAACCAAGAGAAAATAAGGTGTTTTTAACTTTAGTTACCCAGCATGATTTCCCCTTATCATCTAAATTAATTAGCATCTGGTATGCTTGCTTGGGTAGCCTCTCTGAATTTAATTTTAGAAGCTTTAGCCAATATTTTATGCACCTTACACCACTGTTAACATACAGTGGGAAGCGTCCGGTCTCTCCATAAATAAACTTGTTGGGTACTCCTATGGGTACGTTGAGAAATCTTTTGCAAGCCAAGGTATGCACCATCTCTATATTTTCTAGCCTGTTTAAACCCCACATCTCTGACTCATAGAGCAAAATTGGTTGTACTTGTGCGTCAAATATTTTAAAATAACATGTTCTGGATATTTCTTTTAGCTTTGAAATGTTCCTTACGAAATGGTCGAAGAGATAGAGGGAGTGAGAGAGAGCGAGAAAAAGAGAGAGAGAGAGAGGGGGGGGCGGGGAGTGAGAGAGACAGAGGGAGAGAGAGCGAGAAAGAAAGCGGGGGGCAGAAACAGAGACAGACAGACAGACAGACAGAGACAGAGAGAGAAGGGCGCGAAGAGATGGGGTAATAGCCTGAATGTCAAGTCAATAATGCGAGGTTTCAAATGTGACATATTAGCTATTGTTCTGCCATTCGGTCTGTGTATAGTTTCCGAGGGACTGATTGATGAATGGTTAGATTTGTTGTGGTGTGATTGATTGGCGTGTTTAAAACAGTATGGATAGTCCATCTACAACTCCAGCGATTGAATAGAGTGGGAGATAATCTGTATTAAGCATCGACCATCATCTCCCAAGACGCAGAACTGAGAGAACCAGTCCGATGAGACCGTGGGACCTGTAAGGATCCACTCCAGTGCATACTTCGATGTACAATATCTTGAGGAAGCTATTACCAAATAGTGAGCGGGTTGATGATGATGATGTGATGAGGATGATGATGGTGTTGATGAGGATGATGGTGGTGATGACGGTGATGGTGATGATGATGATGATGATGATGATGATGATGATGATGATGATGATGATGATGATGATGATGATGATGATGATGATGATCCCGCTCAGATTTCAACAGACATTAGGTCTAATCTTGGTTGGAAAGTTTTCCCATTCAACAACAAAAGAATAGTAGCATGTATATTATGCTCTCTTTACTACTATTGTACATACACACAAACACATACACCTATACATTCACACACACACACACACCCACACACAAATCCACACACATGCACGCACTTGAGCACTCATAATGCAGGTGCTAAGTTCATTACAACGTTCTTTAGCGTCCACGGTTTTGTGTTGTAATGAAGTTATCGATGTTTGTGTATGGATGTGTGCGTATGTTGGTGCGCGCTGTGTGTGTGCGCGAGTGCGTTTATGTTTGAATGCGCGTGCGCGAGCGCCTACGCGTGTATAAATGTTTCACGAGCAAAGAAGTATGGAGCAAATAAAAAAGACCTAGGTCCTATTTGCTGATCCATTTAGCTTGCTCACCGGTGTAACGGAGATCTGGGTGATCCCTTCACTTTCATTTTTAATGAAGGTCAAGGTACAGATCAATAGTGGTACCAGAGTGGAAAGAGATTCAACGATTATACCTTCGTTTTCTAATGCTTGTTTTACCGCCACCCGCACACTCATCCTATCCTATCCTATCCTATCCTATCCTATCCTATTATATCCCGTAAATCGAAAGGTCATAGTGTCATCACAGCACATTCATGCTATATTTTTTGTCGACTAAAGTCCTTTATTTTTGAGAGAGGTTATCGTTTGGTGTAACCTTATTTTGTCGAAGTGGAGTAACATTCACTGTGAATTTCAAAAGGATGTGTGGCGCTGAAATGTGTTATATTAGGGTCCTCTACACTGATGTTAAAATTGTGGTTTAAAACATCCAACAAACAACAATTATAATAACAAATGCTGGCGCCTTAATGGGTGCAGAGTTCCCTCGCGTGCAGACTCTCTCTCTCTCTCTCTCTCTCTCTCTGTCACGCACACACATACACGGACACACACGCACACTCACACACACGCACAAACACACACATTGCAATACATCACAACTGAGTTTATTTAAGAATGTAGGAATCGGAAAGTGATTTTTTGACGGAAAAGTGTTAGGGCAAGGGCTAGATCTACAACTAACCCTTACCCAAACCCTTGTCTAAAAAGTTGACCTAGTTCGTCTCCTATAGGCGACGAAATAGGTCGAATTTTTTTCAAAATTTCTCCGAAAATTGACTGTATTTTCTCCGTCCCGGATAGAGCACTCCTGTGTACTTAAAATACTCTCATGCACTACAACTGCACTCCCATGCACTAAAAGAGCACTCCCGCGCACTTAGAAAAAAATGGGTTCCTGGAAAAAAGTGGGTTCCAAGCAAATAAACCCATTTGTTACAAGAAAAGACAAGGTCTGAAACACATTTGTGCGTTTTTTCACGTACACCCACACACACTGTAGTCCAGATAATAAAGAAGAAGAATGATTACAAAAGGTAGGATAAGTGGGAGAAGAAGTAGGAAGAGGAGGATTATGAAAATACTGTTCCTGGATTGTAAAGATACTGACAGTAATGTCCTAAGAGGGTGAATGCCAGTTACACAAATATGACGATTGAGGCGTTAAACGAAGTCCCAAACAATGCAACTTGGCTTTGCCTTCAGCAGCACTTCAGCTGGTAGAGCGCTATTATTCGGGATGGATATTTGTGTATTTTTAACAGTCTTTTAGCGAAATCTCATTGAGATATCGCCCAAGTGAGCGTCTGGAGAGAGTTTCCGATGCCCTGACCTCTCGTCATTCGTTCTGTCAGTAAGCGACGTTCGACGGACTTTGATGCGATTCGTCTGCTTTCATCTTGCTCCGTTTGTTTGTTATAATTTGCTGGACATGCAATTATAGAGAGCACACTCATAAATAGTCATACGTACAGACGTACATAAACACATTCATACATTCATACAAAAATACATACAAATATACATGCATACCTACATAAATATTTAAATACATATATACGTACCTACATACATATGTACATATATACATACCATGCAATATATAGTTTCAATATAATTATTCTGAAGTCCTGATTCGTCTCTTTGTAACTAATTATACATGCATACATACATACATGCATACATACACTAATATATACACAGTTTTTAAGACAAATTTATGGATTATAGAAGATTTATTTGTGAACTAGATCGCTGAACATGCTGAGAAAGCAGTGGCGTAGCTAGGGGAGGGAGAAAGTCCCCCCGGGTCCCCACTTGAGTGTCCGAATTTTTTTAATACATTAAATATTAAATATTACGCCACTGCCATGTAATCTTGCTATTCACCTTGTTATATAAGTTTAGAATTATATATTTATTAAGTACATTATCTCATGTCATGATGTCGAATGTCAAAATGCAGGGGCCCCCCAAAGAGGCCAAGCCCCCGGACCCCCAAATCCCTAGCTACGCCACTGTGAGAACGAGAGTTTGTGTGCCCTTCGTGTATATGCGTGAATGTGTATGTATGAGAGAGAGGAAGAGATAGGTACAATTCCTATCCTATCCTATCCTATCCTATCCCGTAACTCTGAGGTCGAAAGGGCACCACAGATTATCGTTTAACCAGCATACTCCATCTTTCCCTGTCCTCAGCAACCCTGATTGTTTCGCTCAGCGTCAAACCAGTCCATTCTCAAATGTTGTCCTCCCACCTCTTTTTCGGTCTCCCTCTTCTTCTACCTCCTTGCATTGTGCCTTGCAGAATGGTCTTTGCAAGATTTGATGATATGGTGACGTGGCCATACCATCGGAGTTTCCGATTTTTCACCACTGTGAGCAGGTCATCGTGTTGTCCAATGGCTTGTGTGATGGTCTTTCGGACTTCGTTGTTGGTGAAGTGTTGGGTATAGGAAATGCCCAGACGTCTTCTGTAGCATCTCCATGCTTTGTATTTTTCGTTGTAAATTTGCTGTGAGGGTCCATGTTTCGCAAGCATATAGGAAGATGGAGATGACAAGGGAGCGCAGCAGTCTTACCTTGGAATGTAGACTGATGGTCCTGTCTTTCCAAATTGCCTTCAACCTCGCCAGGGCAGCAGTTGTTTGTGCGATCCTGGAGAGGACTTCCTGTCGGGACCCATTGTCTGATACAGGTAGAGTTAGAGAGTGTGTATGCCTGATGTGCAATCTTAGCTCACTTTTGTTTTAGATGTTTCATTTTTGGTTTGAAATTTTGTTCCCCAGCGCTGTGATAATGCTTTTTGTGTGGAAATGTTTATGCTTAAT
>CM072524.1:6649489-6686989 GCA_036898135.1 Oncomelania hupensis | reverse complement strand
CATCCATCCATCCATCCCTCCTTCCCTCTCTCTCTCTCTCTCTCTCTCTCTCTCAGCCATTCATTGGCCTTAACGCGTTACTCTTTACAACACTCACTTCTACTCGTCCTCTTTCATAAGATTATAAAATATAGATGATAATTACATGCGATCCTTTTGTAAAAGTAAAACCTAACTTTCGACATTGATTTACACAGTTCCTAATAAGACAAGTAGAAGGTCCGTCTGTTTCGCGCACGACGTTTGCAGTAAAACCATTTGTTGTATGCATCATCACCATCCCAACAAACCCCCCCCCCACCCCTCTAGCTCTCCAAACCTCCCACTCAGAGGCCATACCCCAACCTCCGGATCCCTCCATAATCCATCCCTTCTCCTCCCCTTCCCCACCCTGGGTTACAAACGTGCCACCTGTGCACGTGCAGCCTGTGAATTGGATACCTGGCCTTTTTGACAGCCATAACGGGAAGAAATTGGACGAGATATTCTGCGAGCGCGCCTCGTGAAACACGGGCTATATATCGCACTCCGAAATACGAAACTCATAATGGTTATTGTCACCGTTTTACCCGATCCGTTCTAGGACAACCTTGACCTGTTTTTAAACATCTGCCTTAAAAGTCCACAATTCGAAGGCTGTGTATACTTTTGACGAAAACGGGGTTTATCCTAAAATTGGCATTGTTATTACATTACACAGTGATAAAGTGGGGCTTTCGATGCACAAACAAACCCTTAACAGCTGAAGTTTGAATTTGCCATTTCGGTTCTGATAGGGATTGGTTTCCCCCGATTATCGGTACATGGAATATCAGAGATGTGCGACCTTTGACCCTATTTGTGAGCGAACCACGAAGCTAAGGGGTGGTTCTTTGGTGTCCGGGGTAGGGTTGGGTTGCACACCAGCTCAATGCCTATGTGAGCAGCACTGTTTAGTGCCTCCACATTTTGCTGGCTGAGGGCTATTTATAGCTTGCCTGCACCCTCCCTTCCAGTGAAAGGAAAGGAAAGGAAGCATCGGCGAAGCTATTTATAGCTAGCCTGGCTGACCTAACCTCAAAACTAAAAAGCTTTGGTTGAGTTGCTGTGGTTGGGTAGAGTTTGTTTCATTAACCTAAAACGAAAATCCTTAAAAGCAACTGTTTTGACGGATTCTGTCTCTTAAAGGTTTTGCAGGTGCAATTTTTAGTCTCAGTATGGCTAGCTGGCTCGCCAACTGCTTTTGCTATTAATAGGCACATACAATACAGAAATTATTTATTTAAAAAAACAACTATACTTTCAAAAAACATGTTTTCTTGTAATCTTACTTTTTTCAGTGGTGCAACACTCACTGTGACTGTTATAAAGATCTGTGAAAGGGGGGTAGTCAAAATAGGTCCATTTAAAATGCTGACAAAAATAATATCCTGTCCTATCCTATACTACTACTACTACTACTACTACTACTACTACTTTTACTACTACAACTACTACTACTACTACTACTACTACTACTACTACTACTACTACTACTAATAATAATAATAATAATAATAATAATAATAATAATAATGGATGCTACTATATGAGCGCTATCCCCCAAATTACCAATCAGGCTCAAAGAGCAGCGATCTGTACGCTCACATGTTTCACACACGCCCACACAATACACATCACTCAAACATGTTGTGTAAAGGCAGGGAGATCGCTGGAAGAAGACGAGATTTAAAGGAGCTCGAATTTTAAAATAAAGTTGCTTTGACTGCATCCAAGAAGAGAGGGAAGAAACCGGAGTACGCGATGAAAATATTAATTCACAAGAGAGCAAAAAACAACGAAAGAACGAAAAAAAAGAAATAAAGAAAATAAAACAAAAAGAACAGAACAGAAACAAAGAAAGAAAGAATACTGAAAATTTAAATAACAAGAAATAAAGACAAGAAAGAAAGAAAATAGAGTATTCTATTGCTTTTTTCCAAACAGAAACTCAGAGGGTATGGCCACGTCACCAGAGCATTAGACCTTGCAAAGACCATCCTGCAAGGCGCGGTGCAAGGAGGCAGAAGAAGAGGGAGACAGAAAAAGAGGTGGGAGGACAACATTGGAGAATGGACTGGCTTGTCACTGAGCGAAGCCATGAGAGTTGCGGAGGACAGAAAAAGATGGAGTACGCTGGTTAAACGATCATCTGTGGTGTCCCAACGACCTTCGAGTTACGGGATAGGATAGAATAGGAAGGATTGCTTTTTCTCCATTGGGCACAAATAGGTTTGCAGAATTCCAATTTCCAAATCCAATCTCCAAAATATCCCAAACTTTAAGTTTTCCCTCAACATAGAAACACTACCACGTTCGCGTTTTCTACAGTAATACATGCACTTGCGCTAGTTCGTTTATTTCTTCCGGTCCTTCTTACTGTTGTCCATGGGGAGTAAATAAAAGAAATATTTCAGGACCTTATTTAACAGCATCGGTGGTGTGCGTCTGACATGTGGTCCCTTATCATATTTATCTTGCACTCGGATTCGGCGAACGACGAAATGTCTCGTGAATTCAGAGCCAGAGGTGGCAACTGCGCTGTAGCCAATCCCAACAATCATGTAAAGCTAGAAAGAAAGGGGAAATGAAGTGAGAGAGAGAGAGAGGAGAGAGAGAGAGAGAGAGAGAGAGAGAGAGAGAGAGACGAAGAAGAAGAAGAAGAAGAGGGAGAAGATAAATTTAAAATGTAAATGAAAGAAGAAGTGTACCATGATGCAGGACACACCAATTTGTTCCAACACACCCTAGAAATGTCTAAAGATTTCACGGTAGAACTATATTTGATAATTCCGGTTGATTGTCGCTGGGGCAACCCTGTGTCTAGATGACCGATTCATTAGCTGATTTCCGCGTGCTACCACGAACATCTCTCTCATGAATTCCAAGCCGTACAGTTTAAAATCAAAGTTCACAGAGACCACAATCATGGCAGCCTGCTTGTAATTACATGGCCATAATTAACGGTTCTGAGATTCGGTTTTCTCATTTCAGAATTAAATCGCATCAAACTCGATTTGGATGGTTTTTCTTCTTCGTCGACTGACATCACACACACCTCTCTCTCTCTCTCTCTCTCTCTCTCTCTCTCTCTCTCTCTCTCTCTCTCTCTCTTTCTCTCTCTCTCTCTCTCTCTCTCTCTCTCTCTCTCTCTCTTTCTCTCTAGCTCTCTCTCTCTCTAGCTCTCTCTCTTTCTCTCTCTCTCTCTCTCTCTCTCTCTCTCTCTCTCTCTCTCTCTCTCTCTCTCTTTCTCTAGCTCTCTCTCTAGCTCTCTCTCTAGCTCTTTCTCTATCTCTCGCTCTCTCTCTCTCTCTCTCCTCTCTCTCTCTCTCACTTCATTTCCCCTTTCTTTCTAGCTTTACATGATTGTTGGGATTGAATTTTGAAGACCGGACTCAGTGATTGTAGTTGTGAATGCATATATTGGAAAATACTACTCAACCTGACTACAATTGGTGAAATAATGTTATGGATTTCTAACGTCTAATGAAAATAATCAAGTTGAATGCTGCAAATTGTTTGGTGTAGCGCTACGGACATTATTGTGCATTTAAACATCATTGTGCTTGGACATTAACCTCGATCTCCACCTATGGTTACCTTTGCATTGGGTAGTGTACGCGAATTGACAATTCGTCAAAAACAGCTACAAAAACAGGGCGAGTTACATATTGCCATGACATTTTTATTTTCGCTGGACATCTTGAAATAGGCCTACAAAACAAGGAACACTGCAGGAAGTTTGGAAGAAAGAGGTGTGAGAAAGAAGAAAACAAAATAATATGTCTTCGTGCTTATAAATTTCGGTCAACAAAACTAATTAAGTTCTACATTCATTAACTTTCTAATAGCGAGTCCGTAGTCAGTGATCCACTGCTTGAATGCAATTATGACAAGCACGTGCTTTTCGTCTACTGCTAGTCAGCAAAACCAATTAGCGACGATTGGAGATGTTAGAGAAATTGAGCGTGCGTTCGTAATTGCTTTCCGTAACGTAGCCGTAGAGCATCGTTGGTGTATTACTACAGTAAATGCAAATTAGTACCCTACGACTACGAAAATGATACGTACTTTAGAAAGAGGGATTGAGCGCAAGTCCTTATATACTGTCCGTACCGTAAGTGTAATCGCGTGAAAACTCACATTTGTAATGAGAAGGGAGGCAACACTATGCGTATGACGTAATTATTACATTCAAGCGTGAGGTCCCTTTCTATTTGCGGCCGCATGGCCGGCATGTCACTCTAAACAAGACATTCGAGTTGGTTGCGTGTAGATCTGTAAAAACACTTTCCTCACTAACACATCAACCAAAAGTTATGATAACTTCATTCCTAAGACAATGAACTATCGAGAAAATAATACATTACAGTTGAAAAATTACAAATGTCGATACAAACTACTTACGATTTCAGCGTTCGTATAAATCCCGTTTCTCACGGTCACTCGTAAGGCAAATAGGCCAGACAGCCGTAACCCACGCACTTTAACCTTTGCACTGCGCAAAAAGCTGTGACGTCAAGACCAAAAGTAGTTCTCGAAACGATAGGCTTACGCTACTCTCATCATTACGAACGCACGCTCAATTTCTCTGTTAATTGTGTGACAAGTAACAATAGCCAACAAAATTACAAAGAACTATACGAACACTTGGATTCAAAGTTTGCTTTGGTGCTGAATATAATAGAGGAGCAGGGGGTACAGCTACGCAGCCAGTTGGACGATAAACTTATGAGGCTGGAAAAATCGGTGAACAAAATCCAAGACGATGTAAGCAAACTATATCACACATTACAGCAGACGTGCTCAGAGGTAACTGAATTACAAAGTAATGTTTCTATTGTGAACTCCAGACTGGATGTTCTGGATGAGGAGTTGGTCCGAATTGACGCAGCGGAGAGGAAGCGAAACCTTAAGTTCTTAGGGATTCCCGAGTCCAGAGAAGATAGACGTCAAGCAGTAGAGGTCATTGTAGACTTGCTGAACGAACATTCTGTGTACAAAGACTGGAAGACGTACGATTTTGAAACAGCGTACAGAGTGGGCAGGGGTCGCGGTCCTAGACCGCTTATTGTAGTCTTTAACCGAATGTGCGACAAACTAGACGTTGTCAAGGACTCTGGATTGCGCGATAGCCTGAACAAGAAGAACATTAAATTTGCGGCCGACCTCACAGCACGACAAAGGAAGAAACTTCAGGACTACAAAAGCCAGGGCAAGGTGGCCTACTATAGAGGCGGCAAGCTCCACATCAAAGGGGAAGAAGCTCAACGGACGGCACAACAAAGCCAAGCACAAGCTGAACAACATCGAAGAGAACCAACACCAAACCATCGTTATGACCCACTACCCCAGCCTTGTGAAAACGATGGACGCCAATCAGGCATTCGTGCTCATTGGCATCCAACTGCAAACCACGCTGGCGCTGAAGCTGGTAACCAACATTACCCGGCACTTTTCGCCGTTTTTCACCCCCACCCCCCATTCATTCCACCGTTCCCCGCATCCTTTCCCCTTCACACATCGGAATGGCCTCCATTTCCAAGAGCTGAAGACAGGCGGAACACAATCCAGGCGAGTGTAAGCCAAGTAAGCGATCAGCGAGGATATTGGAATGTGTCCAAGAGACCAACACCGCAGCATGATGTAACAACTCAGTCTCGTACTGCGGGTGAATACAACAGAGAGAAACAGACCCGCATCATACCAGGTCAACAAACCTACAGTGAAGCAGTTGTAAACGGCAAATCGCAAAGCTCTGATAGTAGTCAGGAAACGAACCTGTTAAAAGAACACACCAACTACAACGGCGAGACAAACCGAAACTCGCAAGACGAACCCCACCATGATCTGGAGGTCCAGTCCAACAGTAGGAGAAACCACACAGAGAACGCACATCATAGTACTCAAATTGATCAACCTGATCACGAACACAGCCAGCCGATAAAACAGCAGGAACAGGTTCACCAAGTCGCAGGCAAAGAGCCGGAAGAGGCAGCGTCAGACGAGATGTCAGAAGAACGAGATGAGAACGATGACAGTCATTACGGGGAAAGCAGGACAAGAGGTGAAACAGAACAGCCCATTCGACTAGGCGTCAACGCTACAATCCTTGGTAATGAAACTGCAAATGTCATGCCACTGAACCTAACACCTGTCGGTACAATTCTTCAGGCACCACCCATATTGCAGCCACAGACGTCGACGCCGACTACGATGGACGCTGATGGACCAGCAGGGACGACGAAATTGACGCTAACAGTAACACAAAGCAAAGGCGTCAACGCTACAATTCCTGAAAATGAAACAACAAATGTTATGCCACTGAACCCAACACCTGTTTGTACAATTCTTCAGGTAACACCTGTACTGCAGCCACAGACGTCGACGCCGTCTACGATGGACGCTGATGGATCAGCAGAGACGACGAAATCAATGCTAACAGAAACACAAAGTGAAGGCAACAGCACGCGTCCAAACTCCACCACACGCCTAACAAGATCCCTGGCCAGAGAGCGAGCAGCTGACCAGACGGGCATTGGGCAAACGTCCAGTGCCAAGGCAGGCATGGAGATGCGGGGTCGACAGGGGCGCATTACCGACACGTTTCAGCAGCTAGACAACCCAAATTGACGGTCAAGCCACGATCCATTTGAGGTAACAGGTAATAACGAGGATGCCTATGAAGCACATCGGCCTGAAACAGAAAATGAAACAATCAACACGGTTAAAATAGCTTCTATGAACATTGAACATCTAGTGGGCAAATTGATGGAGCAAGATTTTGTCAATTATGTAAAATCATTTGATATTTTTTGTGCACTCGAAACGTTCACGAGCGCATCTTTTGATTTTAGTACACTGTTTCCGGAGTACGAAGTTTTTCATGCACCGGGTATTAAACTGTCTAGACAAGGTAGAAGATGTGGCGGCGTAGCACTGATGAAAAAAAAGACCATGATGTCTCATGTTAAACATATTGAATGCAAATATGACAATATGGTATGTGTTAAATTATCGAAATACCTGCTAGGATTAGAAAAGGACACTTTGTTTATAACAACCTACATACCGCCTTATCAAAGCCCATACTATAAAGACAAGGACATAAATTGTGGCATCCACCTTTTGGAAGAATTTTTACTTCATACTTACCAGAGCGGTGAAGATTGTCATTTAATTGTTTGCGGAGACTTAAATGCACGTATTGGCGAATGGGAAGCCCTTGTTGATGATTATGTCGATGATTCTGTTACTGCAGTAGAAGATTTAGGAGAGAATTCTATGGTTAGGAAATCAAAAGACAAAGTAACCAACCAGTTTGGCAAAGTGTTAATTGATTTTTGCACGATGTTCCGCTGTGTCCCTTTGAATGGTAACCACAGCGGTGATGATGACGGTGCTTTCACTTTTATTGCTGAACAGGGAAATAGTGTTGTTGATTACTTTTTGGTTTCGGCTGATCTTTGCCACTCTGCGAGCATGTTTTTTGAGGTGGGCAGTCGAGTTGAATCAAAACATATGCCAATAACGCTTCTGTTTACTAGAACCACATACACGCAAGAAATACACGACATTCACGTAGAGACGATTACACAAACTAAGTGGAACAGTGACAAACGAAACGAGTACTTAGAAGCTACAAACTCCAATGAGGCGGGAGAACTACTTGAAGAAGCCAAATTACTTTTAGATACTGACATAGATAGTGCCGTTAAGAAATTCACGGACCTTCTGTTAATGGCGGGAAAATGTATGAAAAAGGATATTAAGATTGGTGCCGGCAAACATCAAAACACAAAGAAATGGTTTGACAAAGAGTGCCTAAACAGAAAACGCGAAACGCACAAGTTACTGCGACAGTATCAGAGAACACACACAACAGTTGATAAAACAAACTACATGCAAGCTAAGAAAGGCTATAAAAAACTCATGTTTGAAAAGAAAAAAGCATACAGGACATCTACACATCAGACGTTGCTGGATAACAGACGCAATAGCACCAAATTCTGGAAAACTGTAAAAAGTGCCCGATTCCAGAGAAATGAACAACCAAATATTGACATGGAATCCTGGTACATTCATTTTAAAAATCTTCTAGGGTCAAAACAGAACAAAACACAAGAAACCCAACATTTAAACACTGAAGACAATTTTAACACTAGGGATGCAGAAGATGTGGTTGTGCCACAGCTCGATGATCCCATCTCGGAGGACGAGGTTCGCAGAGCTATTCGTAACTTGAAGCTTGGTAAAGCGTCGGGGCTGGACAATGTTTGTGGAGAATTTTTAAAATATGCTGAAGAATTTGTTTGTCCATTTTTGACACTTCTTTTTAACAAATTGTATGATTTGAGTGTTTTTCCACTTGAATGGTGCAAGTCTGTGATTGTACCGTTGTTCAAGAAAGGTGACAAAACTAATCCCGACAATTACAGGGGCATTACCCTGTTGAGTATAGTGAGCAAATTGTTCACTGCTGTCTTAAACAAAAGGCTATATTTCTGGGCCGAACAGGAAGCTAAAATCAGCAAGGAACAAGCCGGGTTTCGTCGGGGCTTTTCAACCATCGACCACATTTATACTTTGATTTCCATAATAAAGAAAAAGGTTTTTGGTAGGAGAAGTGGAAAATTATATGTTGCCTTCGTAGACTACAAAAAAGCGTTTGACACTGTGGATAGGGAACAGTTATGGCAAGTACTTGAAAAACTAAAAGCATCGACCAAAATGATTAAGATGATAAAAGCAATGTATGCTTCTGTTGAATCTTGTGTAAAATGGAGATCAAAATTAACAGATTTTTTTACTTGCCCTTCTGGAGTTAAACAAGGCTGTCTTTTTAGCCCATTAATCTTCTCGTTGTTAATTTCGGAAGTAGCCGACTCTGTACGCTTAAACGGAAGACATGGCATTCAGCTGCTCCCAGGCTTAGAAGAACTGTTCTTGCTGCTTTTTGCCGATGATATTGTGTTAATTTCCACAACGCCTGTTGGGCTTCAAAATCAGTTAAATAATTTATATGCAGCGTCCAAGACTGTTGGCCTCACCGTAAATTTTGACAAGACCAAAGTGATGGTTTTTCGCAAAGGGGGACATGTTGCAGAAAGGGAAAAATGGCATTTGGAAGGGCAGGAACTAGAAATAGTAAACAAGTATAAATATCTAGGATACATGCTGACAACTAAATTGTCGAATAACATTGCATGTGAAGAATATGCAAGCAAAGCAAAGGGTAAAACTGTTGACCTTATGAAAACCATGTGGGCTTTGGGAAGTTTTGACTCTACAGTGTTTTTTCGTATTTTTGATGCACAGATTAAACCCATGTTGTTGTATGCTTCCGAGATCTGGGGAGCCTTCAAGGTTCCAGCTATTGAGTCCGCTCATCTTTTTTCATGCAAACGTTTTTTGGGTGTGTCAAACAAGACACCTAACCATATGACATATGGTGATACAGGAAGATACCCCATGTTTATTGAATCCAGTGTCTCCACGTTGAGATACTGGCTGAAGGTAAAAGAAATGGAACCAAGCAGATTTCCCAGACAAGTTCTAACCATGCAGGAAAACGATTTAACCTCAACTGGTCCAAGCCCAAACAACTGGGCGAGTAATGTCAGAGACCTCCTTGAGAGGTATGGTTTTATGCACGTTTGGACAGAGGGAGTAACTAACAAAACAGCTTTTCTGAACTCTTTCCGACAGCAAATGATTGTAAAATTTCAGGAAGACTGGAGAGTGAAATTAATGTCTAGTGAAAGATTTTCAGTTTACCGCATATTTAAAGAACTTCACAAAGCTGAACCGTATATTGATTGCATAACCATCAAAAAATTTAGGGATTCTCTGATACGATTTCGCTTTGGTTTAAATGAACTAGGGATAAACAAAAGATACCACGATACACTCAACAAAAATTGCCCTTTCTGTCCGGGCGTGCTGGAAAACGAATATCACTTTCTTTTTGTATGCCCAATGTATCATGAATTGAGATGCAAGTACTTGTCGCATGTGCAGACAATAAATTTAAGCTCTGAGGAATGTATAAAAAATGCTCTTTTGGATTGTCCAGGGGATGTATCAAGGAAAATGGCAATGTTCATTTTTTATACCTTGAAAAAAAGAGACGAGTCACTCCAGTAGGGGAAGGAATCGGCGTACATGCAAATCTAACTTGTTATATATGTGTTGAATAGTTTTTTTATATTTATTTTATACTTATTTTATTTAATTTTCAAATTTAGTGCGTGCGAAAGAGTATGTAAAATGTGATGGGTCGCTGGCTTAAACACATTAAAATTTTGTCAATTGTCAATTTTGTCAATTGTCGCTCTCTCTCTCTCTCTCTCTCTTTTTTTTTCTCTCTCTCTCGCTTTCTCTCTCTCTCTCGCTTTCTCTCTCGCTCTTTCTCTCTCGCTCTCTTTCTCTCGCTCTGTCTCTGTCTCTCCGTCTCTGTCTTTCTCTCTCTCTCTCTCTCTCTCTCTCTCTCTCTCTCAGAAGACGATATATTTTTGCGGTTTTTACTTTAAAAAAAAAATATTATAATTGTTGTTATTGTTAGCGTTTTACCGGCTCAAAAGCTGCTCAAGGCGCCAGTCACAACACTGGGTTAAACTCCATCCGCCCCAAGCCGCCCACTGGCTGGTTTATGCGAGTCGCCTATCGCCACAGATAACTGGGTTATCCTGGACCACAGAGACTAAACTGAACCTAGTTCTGGCAGGAAGTACTTGTCACTGGCACTCATCCGTCCAGTGCATGAGCGTCAGTATCTTTAAAGTCTGTGCTATGGAATGCGAGCGTGCACAGAATTTCGCTAACGTGATGTCTTATACCTAAATTTAGGGAGAGAGACAGAGACAGAGAGGGAGACAGAGAGACAGAGAGAGAGACAGAGAGAGAGACAGAAAGACATAGAGAGAGAGAGAGACAGAGAGAGACACAGAGAAAGAGACGGAGAGAGTGACAAGAGAGTGACAGAATAAGTATTGATTTGTTCTGTCATCGTGACACGACCCCTTGGGGTCATGAGCAATCTTGTCACTGTAGATTGTTCTAACCTATAAAGGGAACAGTGAAAGCCCCAGTTGAAAACCTGTCTTGCCTTTGTAGGCATGACTAATTCACTGCGGCAACAGTTCCCCCCGTTGGAGTGCCGGGGGTTTCAGTATAAATAGTATCCCCACTTTCTGGAAATTTAGTGCTTTAAATTCCCACTGTCGCTGTCTTCATCATTTGCTCTTTCCCATTCCTGATCTGTCCTATCACTCTGCTATACTTTCTTCTTCTTCGCTAGATCAATGACCTACCTTTTTTCTTGAAAACTCTTCCTGGACAAGACTCCTTGTTTGTGTATGGGGTCTGTTGGATCAGCTTGGGAGTGTTGGACGCTTTCTGCCGGGTGGTCACTAGGGCTTCCTATGATTGTACTATTTAGCACTATAGGCATTTTATATGTATGTGTTTTGTTGATGATTTATAATGATGGTTGTATTCCATTTTGTTTTTGTAACCGGGGTGTTCGCGTAGTTGAGGTCAACCCTCAGCCGTCCCCCGCGTGGGATGTCTTTATTGTAAAGTGACTGGCTGGTGGAGGGCGTTCAATTTTCCCACTAGGGTTGTTTCGGCAGATCTTTTATGCGGATCGGGGGTTGTCCGGTCCTGATTTGGCTCGGAAGAGTCCGCTGGACCTAAAGCAACAATAAATCAATCAATCAATCAATCGTGACATGAGGATCAATCTATTTTAAATATTAGTGCTTGTATGTTTATTTGACGATTCGCCCCAGTCTTGCATCTAATTACATGTACTTGTTGAGATCAACGTCTAATTACATGTACTTGTTGAGATCAACGTCTAATTACATGTACTTGTTGAGATCAACGTCTAATTACATGTACTTGTTAAGATCAACGTCTAATTACATGCACTTGTTGAGATCAACGTGTGTGTTGTGTTTGTTTTTTTCTATTCCATCAAGATGGCCATTCCAATTATCTCTTGTGCATTTTACATTGCGCTATGTAGGCCTACTAAGTGGAGAGAGAGAGAGAGAAAGAGAGAGAGAGAGAGAGAGAGAGAGAGAGAGAAGGGTGTGGGGAGAGAGAGACAGAGAGAGAGACAGAGAAAGAGACAGAGAGAGACAGAGAGAGAGAGAGACAGAAACAGAGAGCATTGAATAGTGAACCGCTTAATAGGATAAAGGTTTTAGACTGGAAAACCTTGTTCTTGCAACCTGTCCTTTAACCTTATGTTTGTATGTGTGTGTGTGAGTGACAGACAGATAGACAGAGAGTCACACAGACAGAGAAAGAGACACAGAGAGATATACATATCGAGGGGAAGTGCAAATGGAGTCAAAAATTCGTGTCTTGAAGATTGAAAAACTGGCTAAGTAATAAAATTAATTCATTCATTAAAAGTTGGTTTGCGACGCGCACGATGATGCGTGGGAGACGCGCACGATAGATCCGATCGTTTTGTTTTACAAAGCATTCAATAACAGAGTGTATTTACCTTTGATTTGATTTTGCGTTGTAGTTGGAAGCTTTGTGTGCTGTTGATGATTTTCGTTGGTCGATATTATTGGAGAGTTTTCCAGGGTTGCTTGTTTACTATCGATCGAAGCACCTAGATAGATCCACTAGAAGCTGAGAAATTCTTGGAAATAAAGAAAGTTGTATGACGTAAGACATTGATGACGAAGTTTATTTTGATTGGTTGTAATTGCGTCACGCTGAAACATTCGAACGTTCTCTCGAGTATAGAGAGACTATATATGTACCGCACTGTTTCAGTTGAAAGTGGTGAAAGTGGAAAAAGCGATTGTATGCAGATGTGGATGTATGCTGAATAAAGTTGGAAAACTTCATACGACGACTCCTGCCTTGTTGCTGAGCGAACAGGTTACGTGGATAAACGAATCTGGGTTACACTTATCAGGATTCCAGCATCGGGGCTGAATCAACTACTGATAAAAACCAACAACGAGTGTAACAGATAATTGGATTCAAGAAAACAAATAAAGCACAACATATAGAATACCTAAAGGGCACACAAAAGCAAACCGTAAATGAGCCATTAACAGTTAGGTCTAATCCTTCGGTTTATTTTGTTTCCGGTTAATTGATTGGTTAGGTAAGTGGATAAATGTTTAGGTTTGAATTCTACCTCACTACCTTTGGGAGTTTCCACGACCATCTGTTTGTGTCTTGCAGCTCTGTGGGTTCGGGCATTAAATAGAATAGACCCAACGTTTCCCGGCGTGTCGTAAGAGGCGACTAACAGGGGTGATGTTAGCACGGCATCACTGGGCGAAAGTCTTCTACACAGAAGTCACCGGCCAGGGCGGAGGAACCTCACGTTACTACAGGTTCAACGACCATGTGCTCAGGGCCAAGGCGAGCCACACTGTATTTGTGGATTTCGGCTGTGGCCAACAGCCTGGAGAGGATTGGGCACGCCAGGTCTTTTTTGCCCAAGACACACTACATGATGACACAATCCACTACTTCCATACCGGATCGGTCGTCGCCCGGGCCGTCACCCGGCACAAGGACCGCGCCTTCCGTTGGCCACCAGGACGGAGGTGTTAAGTATGCTACTGATGGACAATTTAGCAAGATCCGCACGAGAAACAACATCGTCATAGGAACCTGGAACGTCAGGACCCTAACTGCGGAAGGAAAATTAGAAGAACTGGCCCACGAGTTGGACCACTATCGATGGAACGTTCTAGGTATCAGCGAACTGCGATGGAAAGGCCTAGGTGAAACAACGACTGACAAAGGCCACAAGCTCTATTTCAGCGGTAGGGATGACAGGCACGAACACGGCGTTGGATTCTTGGTCCACAAGAACATTCTAGCGACTGTCATGGGTTGCCGCCCAGTCTCCAGTAGACTCATTACCATCCGCCTGAGAGCAGCCCCTTTCAACATCACCATCATCCAGGCCTACGCCCCAACATCAGACTATGACGACAGCGAAGTGGAGGATTTTTATGAAAATCTACAGGCGGTCCTTGACCAAGTGCCGAAGAAGGACATAGTCATAGTGCAAGGCGACTGGAATGCCAAGGTTGGCCAAGATGCGCACCGCAACTGGGGAGACACATGTGGACCCCACTGCAACAACGAGACAAATGACAGGGGTCTGAGACTCTTGGAGTTTGCCAGATACAACAATCTGGTACTGGCAAACACGCTTGGTCTCCACAAAAACTCCAGACGATGGACATGGCACAGTCCTGGCGGGGAGCATCACAACCAAATAGACTACATCATGGTCAAGAAACGCTTCAGATCAAGCATCAACATTGGCAGGACACGTACTTTTCCAGGAGCAGACATCGGAAGTGACCACGATCTCGTGATGATGTCTTTCCGGCTCCACTTGAAGAGAGTAAATACAGCAAAGTGCACTAGACTGAAGTTCGACCTGGACAAACTGCAAGACCCGGAGGTGGCAGAACTATTTCAGGCCACAATTGGAGGGAAATTTGCACCACTGCTCATTTTGGGGGCTGGTGAAGTAGATGTCAACACCATGACCACCACCTTCAACTCAGCTGTGACAGATGCCGCCACTGAGATCCTTGGCAAGCACCGACCAAAGAAGAAGCTGTGGATCACACCTGAACTTTTGGATCTGTGTGATAAACGAAGAGAGATGAAAAAGAAAAAGAACACCTCACAGGGAGCTGATGTCTACCGAAAAATCAACAATGACATCCGAAAAGGCATGCTCACAGCAAAGGAGAACTGGATAGAAGATCAATGCCAGGAAATAGAGAACAGTCTGAACAAGAACAACAGCAAGAAGGCCTACCAGACTGTGAAGCGACTGACAAGTGTCAAACAGCCCAAAGTCTCCACTATCCAAAGCAAGTCTGGCATATGCCTTACAGAAGAACAAGAAGTCTTGGACAGATGGACAGAGTACTGCTCTGACCTTTACAACCATACACCAAATGGAGACCCATCAGTTCTAGCATGTCCAGAGAACAGAGAAGAAGAAGAAATCCTCCCAATTCTCCGGGAAGAAGTTGAGGCAGCAGTGCAAGCGCTAAAGAAAGGGAAGTCAGCAGGAGTGGACAACATACCCGCGGAACTGCTACAAGCAGGAGGAGAAGCGATGATTGATGCCCTCACCATTATCTGTAACAAGATCTGGCAGAGTGGGGAGTGGCCTATACCATGGACCCAGTCGCTTGTCATCACTCTTCCCAAAAAAGGTAACCTTCAGGAGTGTGAAAATTACCGCACCATCAGCCTCATCAGCCATCCCAGCAAGGTCCTCCTGAAAATAATACTCAACAGGTTGAAACCCCAAGCTGAACAAATCATAGCTGAAGAACAAGCAGGATTCAGGGCAGGGCGAAGTACCACTGAGCAGATTTTCAACCTCAGAATAATCTGTGAGAAATACCTACAGCACCAACAACATCTATATCATGTGTTCATAGACTTCAAGAAGGCGTTTGACCGAGTCTGGCATGCAGCTCTATGGGCAACAATGAAAGTGTACAACATCAGCCCAAAAATTATTGAAGTCATCAAAAGCCTGTATGACAAGGCTACCAGTGCAGTCCTCCACAACAGAGCCATCGGGAATTGGTTCAGAACAACAATCGGTGTGCGTCAAGGATGCCTACTCTCTCCAACACTCTTCAACATCTTCCTAGAGCGCATCATGTCGGATGCTCTTGCAGACCATGAAGGCACAGTCAGCATAGGGGGTAGAGCAATCTCCAATCTTCGTTTTGCAGAT
Source organism: Oncomelania hupensis (assembly GCA_036898135.1). Lineage (NCBI taxonomy): Eukaryota > Metazoa > Mollusca > Gastropoda > Littorinimorpha > Pomatiopsidae > Oncomelania > Oncomelania hupensis. The sequence continues at coordinate 6,671,196 of CM072524.1, read as the reverse complement.
GACATTGATGGATTGGCTGGAGAGGAACAAGAACTTGAACAGCTGGTACAGAGGCTTGACACCACCTCCAAAGCCTATGGAATGGAAATAAGTGCAGAGAAGACCAAAATGATGACCAACAACACCAATGGCATCAATACGGACATCAAAGTCCAAGGCCAATCCCTCAACACAGTGCATAGCTTCAAATATTTAGGAGCCATTGTATCAGACAATGGGTCCCGACAGGAAGTCCTCTCCAGGATCGCACAAACAACTGCTGCCCTGACAAGGTTGAAGCCCATTTGGAAAGACAGGACCATCAGTCTACATTCCAAAGTAAGACTGCTGCGCTCCCTTGTCATCTCCATCTTCCTATATGCTTGCGAAGCATGGACCCTCACAGCAGATCTCCAACGAAGAATACAAAGCATGGAGATGAGGTGCTACAGAAGACTTCTGGGCATTTCCTATACCCAACACATCACCAACGACGAAGTCCGACAGACCATCACACAAGCTATTGGACAACATGATGACCTGCTAACAGTGGTGAAGAAACGGAAACTTCGGTGGTATGGCCACGTCACCAGATCATCAGGCCTTGCAAAGACTATTCTGCAAGGCACAGTGCAAGGAGGTAGAAGAAAAGGGAGACCAAAAAAGAGGTGGGAGGACAACATTCGAGAATGGACTGGTTTGACACTGAGCGAAGCCATCAGGGCTGCTGAGGACAGAGAAAGATGGAGTATGCTGGTTAAACGATCATCTGTGGTGCCCCTACGACCTTCGGGTTACGGGACAGGATAGGATAGGATAGAGAGAACATTGAGGTTTAACGTCTACACCCACCACTGACGATATGGCACACTGAACCACCAGAGCAATAAAACTGCTAAAATGGGCGGTAAACTGATTGCCCATCGCGGGATTCAAACCCGAGTCATCGGTGTCGCAGTCGAATGCTTTACCACTGAGCTAAGGCGAGGGGACTGTTTCTTCGACGTTTTACTTTTAGAACATGGTCGTCAAGCAAGCGTTTTGAAATTGCAGTTCCCTTCTTTGAAAAAGCACGGCAGCTACAGCGCGACCACTTAGAACAAAAATCGGTTGCAAACTTAACCGAAACCGCCATTGAAATCTATCCTCTAAACTCGGAGCTTATAACCCACCCCACCGGAATGGAAATATAGTCAGACAGGAGGAGACCAAGGCTACGTTCATGTCGGGGGCCGCTGAGGATTGAACCCGCAAAGTTCTCGGACAGGAACTCCACTGAGAATTTGAGGTTACGGTTGTACCTTTTTAATCCTTACAGGGAGACACGGTGGTCTAATGGTAGTGCTTCGGCTTGCGGATCTGAAGGTCCCGGGTTCGAGCCCTGGCCGGGCCATTGTGTTGTGTCCCTGGGAAAGACACTTTACTCCTGTTTTCCTACTCCTTCGGATGAGAGTATAAACCGAGGTCTAGTCTGTGTGTCGCACACATTCCATCATAACGGACTTTAAAGATCCTGACGCTCATGTCCTAGACGGGTGAGTGCCGGTAACAAGAACACTCCCAGCATGCACTTGGTCCTTCTCCCCCATCCCTGGCTGCCCAGGAATGTGCTCAGTTGTTCGGGCGTCAGACCATGCGCCCAAAGGCTGCGGGTGGGCGTCTCGGGCGGTTTGAGTTAGATCCTGTATCGGCCAGCGCCTTGATCCTTAGGCTAAGGCGCCTTACAAATGACGATTATTATTATTATTATTATTATTATTATTATTATTATTATTATTATTATTATTATTATTATTATTATTATTTAATGGGAGACAGGTTTTTAGGCATAGCCTAAATCTTAGGCACCTGTCCTAATGAACCTTATGAACAATCACAGTACCTTTGATTGTACTGTTACTACTTCAAAGGCCGCAATTCGAAAGCTTTGCATATTTGGGACAAAAACTGATTTACCTTAAAATTCAATTTTTTAAAATGTCATAAAACGATGATAAAGTGAGCTTTCGTTGCTGTAACCAACCGTTAAGGTTTGAATGTTTCATTTGGGTAATGACAGAGGGTTATTTCCCCTGTTTGTTACGGTACAGCAGTGTAACCTTTGACCCTAATTCCTAATTGTGAGGGAACCAAGCGGCGTGGAGTGAGATAGAGCAGGGTTTGTTGTATCGACCTAATACGAAAATCCTGACGAGCAATTGTTTTGTACGGGTCCTTTGGTTTACCGGCTATGTTTAGCTCCCGAAAGTGTGTTGGCTAGCCAGTAGCTGTTGCTAGGGAATTATTTCCTTTAAAAATTATCTATACTTTCGATAAATGTATTTGTTGCCCATTTTTTTCAATTGGGCAATACTCAATGTGAATGTTAAAAGGATATGTCGAGGGGACGTGGTCAGCATAGAAAGAGAGAGAGAGGGAAACTTTGAAACTTTTTTTTTTTTAGGGATAAAGACTAGACTAATTAATAAGTCTAATCTTCCAATCTGTCCCTTAACAAATTAAAGAGAGAGAGAGAGAGAGAGAGAGAGAGAGAGAGAGAGAGAGACAGACAGACAGACAGACAGACAGACAGACAGACAGACAGAGACAGACAGGGACAGACGAACAGAAACAGACGTACAAACTAGTTAGGTCAGCCTTCTCATCTATCGGGGGAAGGATCGTTGTGAATTCATCCGTTCAAGGGAGACAATTTGTGCGGTTGCAAAATCCTAAACGGCTTTGCTGTGCAAAATGGTTCCTTTTGGCTGTTGGCCTTTTGGTTGATTTGCTGAAATGAGGGAGGGATGATAGGGGAGAAAAAACACCACCAAGGCACGGTCTCACTCTCTCTCTTTCTCCCTCCCCCCTCTCTCTCTCAAGACACCATTCATATGTTAAAGCAGTCCTAATTCCAATATATCATTCTTTTTACATCATGAATTTGGTCGTTGGTTCATGTCCCCGAATTTGTACGATTATATAGGTGTTACACTATCCTATCCTATCCTATCCTATCCCGTAACTCGGAGGTCGTAGGGGCACCACAGATAATCGTTTAACCAGCGTACTCCATCTTTTCCTGTCCTCAGCAACCCTGATTGTTTTGCTCAGTGTCAAACCAGTCCATTCTCGAATGTTGTCCTCCCACCTCTTTTTCAGTCTCCCTCTTCTTCTATCTCCTTGCACTGTGCCTTGCAGGATGGTCTTTGCAAGACCTGATGATCTGGTGACGTGGCCATACCATCGGAGTTTCCGTTTTTTCACCACTGTCTGCAGGTCATCGTGTTGTCCAATGGCTTGTGTGATGGTCTGTCGGACTTCGTCGTTGGTGATGTGCTGGGTATAGGAAATGCCCAGAAGTCTTCTGTAGCACCTCATCTCCGTGCTTTGTATTTTTCGTTGTAGATCTGCTGTGAGGGTCCATGTTTCGCAAGCATATAGGAAGATGGAGATGACAAGGGAGCGCAGCAGTCTTACCTTGGAATGTAGACTGATGGTCCTGTCTTTCCAAATTGGCTTTATCCTCGCCAGGGCAGCAGTTGTTTGTGCGATCATGGACAGGACTTCTTGTCGATTTATGAAAAGTCGATTCAACCCCTATGCTTGAATCTTGATATGTGTAACTCGACTTCGTTTATCCACGCAGCCTGTACACTCAGCAACCAGGCAGGAGTCGTCGTGTAACGTTTTCCAACTTTATTCAGCAAACAACCAACAGCGGCATACAAGATCGCTTTCCCAAAATCACTCCAAAAAATCACTTTTCGCATGCAGGCAGTGCATTACTTGTATAGCCTCTCTGCAATCCAGTAGTAAGTTAGTTAGTTAACCATTGTTCATATGGGATTCAGCGGACTGCAAAGAGCTGAATCAGGACCACAACTTGGTTGAAAGAAGATTCACACCTGATCCCAATAAAATATCTGCTGAAACAACTCTGACGGCTCTCCACCAGCAGGCCACTTTACAATAATGGCATCCCATGCAGGGGACTCGGAGGCTTTACTCAAATTTATCGACCCTCATTTACCAAACAAACTAGAATATAAGTATAATTATAAAATATGAACATAACACCTACCACGAAAACGCCTACATTGCTAAATATTAATACGATAGGAAGCCCTAGTGACCATTTGGCAGAAAGCGTCCAATATCCCCAAGCTGACCCATTAGACCACATACACAAATGATGAGTTTTGGGAGAGTTTTCAAGAAGAAAAAAAAGGTAGGTGACTCGTCCAGCGAAGAAGATAGTAGATTGATAGAACAGATTATGAACAAAAAACAAAAAATGAAAATGACAGAAACAGTGGTAATTTAAAGCACTACATTTTCCACAAAGGGGGGGTAGGGGGGGGAGGTACACTATTTATACAGGAAACCCCCACGGCCCACGGAGGTGTGTGTGGGGGAGGGGGGAGGGGGCTGCAATCTAATATAGCTTAGAACATTCCAGAATGACGCAATTGAAATAAAACTCGTCACAGGAACTACGCATGCACTCTCTTACGTCACAGAATATTTACGAATTTACATGATTCGGGGTGTCGGATAGTGCAGTGGTTGGAGCACTCGCTACTGTGTCGAAAGTGAAGCACCGTCCGGTGCGGTTAGCACTTGGATGGGTGACCGCTAAGGTGTGAAGCGACAAACAACAACGCCCCCAGTTGACTCAACTGTGATTGAGTACCTACTCTCTTGAGGGTGGGGAAGGTAAAGCAGCGAGGGAGAGAGTTGGGCATCACCCTCATTACGCTGGCCCAAGATAAGTGTGATCTCCAACATCACGCTCCCCTACGGCCACAAAGCTATGGGACTACCTTTACCTTTTTACCTTTTTTTTTTTTACATGATTCGACTACCTATCACCAGAAAGACCTGGAACTTTCTATCGATAATAAACAAATTATTCCAGAAAGTTCTTAGCTATACTATAACAATATCGATCTACAAAACTTACCAACATTATACACAATTCTTTTTTTTTAGCAACAGCGCAGATTGAAATCAAAGGTGAAATACACGCTGTGATTGCATGCTTTGCAACACAAAATGTTTTGAACTTTCGTGCGCGTCTCGACCGAAACAAATACTAACACAAACACACAACCAAACAAACAAAAACCACGCACACACACACTCACAAAACCACGACAATGGGAATATAATATACTAGTGGTTTTTGTACCCTGGCAAGCCAGGGTACACACGATGCTGTTTAAAATGTAGACAGAGAGAACTTTTGTCTGCGAGTTTCATTTGGACGATAATACCTCCACATATTCCCCTTGATACCTCCCCATACCCCCCCCCCCCCCTGATATCTCCCCGTCCCCCCATGATGCCTCATCATACCCCCTTGATACCTCCCCGAACCCACTTGATATCTCCCCATACCCCCTTGATACCTTCCATACCCCCTTGGTTCCTAACTGTACCCTCCTTGATACTTCCCCGTTTCGCAGGTATGGATGAAAGGAATCGACCATCACCATACCCCCTTATATATACCCGTATCCCCGTTATGCCTACCCATGCCCCTTTAAACCTACCCGTAGCCCCCTTTTACCTACACGTACCACCCCATCCCGATCCTTGGGAATAATAATAATAACAAATAATAATAATAATAATAATAATAATAATAATAATAATAATAATAATAATAATAATGAATATAGAATAATACAAATAGAAATAATAAAAAACACCGAGGTTTTAAAAGAAAATTTGATATAAGATATAATAATAATTATAATAATAATTTATTATTATTATTATTATTATTATAAGATAAGATAAGATAAGAATATTTATTTACCAAGTAAAAAACGTTACAAGGATTTTGGTGTGGCATGGCGACAGTGAAATACACCCTTTCTTGCACAGTCATTCATCGTGTCATACACTTCATTGGCCTATAACATGTATACAGCACTAAAGGATAGGTAACCACAGTAACATACATCACTCATCAGTCATATAAAGTTATGGAGTAAAACACACCCTGCAGGTAAAACAAAATACAGCATTAAAACAATTTAACAGCATTAAATAAAATGAAAATTATTAAGAATGTTAGGCTTCACATCCAAATCTACACACACAACACACCACACACACACACACGCACACACACACAGCATAGCATACTCGTACTCCTATTTCACAAGGTACAAATCAAGCAATGGTTGTGAGTTTTCAGTTTATACAGATCATTCCATGTTTGGTGATGTACTGAGGACAGCGTCAGGGAAGAAACTGTTTCTGAATCGAGAAGTTCTGGCTCTTAAAGCGCGGAACCGACGGCCAGAGGGCAGAAGCTCGAAGAGACTATTGGCTGGGTGTGATGGATCGCAGACTGTCTTTTCCGTTTTCCGTTTCATTCGCGTTGTGAAAATGGAGGCGACAGATGGAAAGTCGCAACCAGCTATTTTGGAGGCAGTCTTAACAATGTGCTCGAGCTGTTTCTTTTCTATCGCGGTTGTGCTGCCGTACCAGACAGTGATAGAGAAGCACAAAATGCTCTCTATCACCGCGCGATAGAACTGTGCCATAATTTTACTAGACATACCGAACTTTCGCAGCTGTCTCAGAAAGTGGAGACGCTGTTGGCACTTTTTTACAATAGAGGTCGTGTTATTATTCCAACTCAGGTCGCTCGAGATGACGGAACCGAGAAATTTGAACGAGTCGACCTGCTCAACGGTTTCCCCATTGATGACAAGGGGCAATACCGGGACCTTTATTCGGCGAAAGTCGATCACGACCTCTTTTGTCTTCGAGACGTTCAGTTCCAGGTCGTTGTCCGAGCACCAGCCAACCATTCTTCGAACCTCTTCCCGATACGCCGTCTCGTCCGTAGACGTATTATTATTATTATTATTATTATTATTATTATTATTATTATTATTATTATTATTATTATTATTATTATTATTATTATTATTATTATTATTATTAGTTTATAAATAATAATAATAATAATAATAATAATAATAATAATAATAATAATAATAATAATAATAATAATAATAATAATAAATTAAAGGTAAAAAGCCTAAATTAAAAAGAAAAATATCCATATTGTAGTGTTAAAAAAACCAATTTAAAAAAAAAAACCCGGCCCGCGTGAGATTTGAACTTGGGTCGCCTTGGACGGTAGGCGAATGTTTTACTAAGTAAGCTACCAAGGCTTCCTAGAAAGACCATCAATTTTTTGGTCTATATGGGAAAACATGCTGAAACCTCAATTTGATTTTTAATGGAAGCGCGCGGAATGAAGCTATTGCAGTTTGTGGACATTTTGTTTATTTATTTATCTCAGAAACGGTTAAACGTTCGGTTAGGAAAAGTCGGCTATAACGATTTCGCTGGTTTTGAGCACACAGCAGGCCGATCCGTAGCGCCTAGCACCTGCCCAGATCAGCGTCCATACCGGACAAACTTTATAGTAGAGGCGAAGAAGGACTTCCGGCTAAGCAATTTATATATATAGATGTAGAATATTATTACGATTTTGGGATTTATCTGTTTAAAGGATTTCCTATACTTTCTAGGATAAGTAGCAATTTAGGCCAATGTATGTGTGTGTGTGGGTGGGTGGGTGTGTGTAGGTGTGTGTGTGTGTGTGTGTGTGTGTGTGTGTGTGTGTGTGTGTGTGTGTGTGTGTGTTAAAATGTTAGATTTCAAAAAATAATTCAAACATTTTCAAACTTTCAAATTTCGTCCACCACTGCGATAGTTTGCATACAACCTGTCCAAATCTGAGCGCGTCAAGCTGATTTCCAAAATAATAGGTGCGCTATGTGATGACTGTTACTTTTATTTTTCTGCACTCTGTTCACTAAGATAGGATGGGAGGAGTTCACCTATCGTAATGTTCCTGTTTTTATGTGGAATAGAGATTCGTTGACTTGACCCGACTTGACCTTGTTTCACAATCTTGATGTATTTAATTGTTCATATCTTTTAAGCTGGTCATAAACAAGGTTCGCCTGTCAGTCCGTGGAAGCTTATTGCTTTAATCTCTCCCGCTGTAGCATTCCAATAATTTAGAGCAAGGGAAGCAAATGAAAAGACTAAAGTAAAGGAGAAAGAAGAAGAAGAAGAAGAAGAAGAAGAAGAAGAAGAAGAAGAAGAAGAAGAAGAAGAAGAAGAAGAAGAAGAATGTATCTAGATGCATGATCATTCTATAAAATAGAGAAAAAAAGTGGGGACGTAGAAGAAATGAATAAACAAGTTGCATTATCAGAAGGACGACGACGACGATTATGGTGACGGTGATGGTTGATGACGGTGATGACTATGATGATGATGATAATGAAGATGTTGATGGTATTGGTGATGATGATGTTGCTGCCAATGCTAATGTTGAATATGGTTGCTTAGTACAAGCTGCAAATTGCTTCAATGACAATAACCAATATTTTTGGAGAGAACAAACTAGCAATACAAAATTTATTTGACGGGATTTCATTTATATTTTTTTTTTGGGGGGGTGGGGGGTGGGGGGGTTGGTGGGGGTGGTCAGTGGGGATGGAATCACACGCTGTTGACCCAATTCGTTTGCTCCAAGGGAGATAATCCAGTTTGTGAATGGCCCCAGGAAGGACAACTCTGGGTAATTCGGTATTTCGGACACGCAGCTGTCTGTGTGATACAATAACTTGAGAACAATGGGGGAAATATGGAGCAAATGTAACACATCGAGTGGACGAACAGATTATCTACGCGATGTGTAGATGAACCTCGTTGGTACTGACACCTCTTTCGGAAAGAAGGAGAGATGGGATGAAAAGGGTGAAGAAAATGAAGAGGCGAAGGATAAGAAGAAGAAGGAAGAAGAAGAAGAAGAAGAAGAAGAAGAAGAAGATGATGATGATGATGATGATGATGATGATGATGATGATGATGATGATGATGATGATGATGATGATGATGAGATGATGATGATGAGATGCTGCTGCTGCTGCTGCTGCTGCTGCTGATGATGATGATGATGATGATGATGATTCTTTGACCTCAAAAGAAGCTTTGTTTTCTCTCATTTCAATATTTCGCACTTGCTGTTATTGTTGTTGTTTCCTTCTTCTTCTTCTTCTTGTTCTTGTTCTTCTTCTTGTTGTTCTTCTTGTTCTTGTTCTTGTTCTTCTTGTTCTTGTTCTTCTTGTTCTTGTTCTTCTTCTTCTTGTTCTTCTTCTTCTTGTTCTTCTTGTTCTTCTTCTTCTTGTTCTTCTTCTTCTTCTTGTTCTTGTTCTTGTTCTTCTTCTTCTTGTTCTTCTTGTTCTTGTTTTACTTGTTCTTGTTCTTCTTCTTCTTGTTCTTCTTCTTCTTCTTGTTCTTCTTGTTCTTGTTCTTCTTGTTCTTGTTCTTCTTGTTCTTCTTCTTCCTCTTCTTCTTCTTCTTTTTCTTCTTTCTTCTTTCTTCTTCTTCTTCTTCTTTTTCTTCTTCTTCTTCTTCTTCTTCTTCTTCTTCTTCTTCTTCTTCTTCTTCTTCTTCTTCTTCTTCTTCTTCTTCTTCTTCTCCTCCTCCTCCTCCTCCTCCTTCTTCTTTTTCTTCTTCTCCTACTCCTCCTACTCCGCCTCCTTCTTCTAGTCCTTCTCCTTCTTCTTTCTTTGTTAATAAAACAAAACAAAACAATATTAATTTTTAAATATTTTCATCTCGGGATAAAACGCAAATCTGTCACTACATGTAACTGAGAAAAAAAACAACATCCTGAGATTGTTTGTGGGACTACAACAAGACGAACTTGAAGATGGCTCAGCATTGTAGGACTATGCCATGCTGCGAGACTGATGATAGCTGTTTTTATCATTTCAAGGAAGAAGAACGGGTGTGCTGACAGGAGACGTGAGAGCTGCAATGGGAAACACCGATACTGTTGTGACAAGAGGGGCAGATACCGATAGAGGGCACTAGGTGCATTATGGTAATATTATTTTCTCTTCGTGCTGGTAGGTACTTTGCTGCTGTGAAGACAACGAAGAAGACTGATAACTAACAGGTGAAAGGGTGTTTTGAGAGAGAGACAGAGAGAGTGAGAGAGAGAGAGAGAGAGAGAGAGAGAGAGAGAGAGAGAGAGAGAGAGACTCACTCAGACATTGTATTCACACAGACTCAGAATTGTATTTGTTTGTTTTTCCACAAATATTTAAGACAGTGGAGTCCAGGTATTATTATGCAGAGTACGTTTTATTGAATGACCAAGCAACAGCACCCGGCTTCGTCTGCGGTTTCTGATGACGAAAACGTATAATGACGTCATTACCTTCTTATAGAAATATTCCCAAACAGTATTCACAACAAGGATACAGATTTTTGGCTGGAGCCTAATCTTAAGCCTAGGTCTGACGACCAACGTTTGGATTGCAGTCATAGGGAAATTCATGACTTGAGTCGCTGATTTCGTGATACTATCACCGAGTCATCTCAGTCAAATGAGTTTGCAGGGTGATTTGCGATGGTTTTCCACGTTTAGAACAGGCCCTAATTTCGACGAACTGACTGCGAGTCATTCAGCATGGGATCCATTGAAACGCCCTACTTTGATCACGTGATCTTGCACAAATTAAAAAAGGCAAATAATTCCAAGACCGGCCCGCTAGGAACTTGAGTGTGAAAAATACCAGTGATGCACTTGAATGTTTATGGGTGTTACTTTGAAACGCGAACGATAGTATGTCTGAAGCGCGCACGATAGATCTAATCGTTTCGATTTGCAAAGTATTCAATGATGGAGTTTATTTACCTTTGATTTGAGTTTGCGTTGTGGTTAGAGGAAGCTTTGTATAACGTTGATAATTTTGGTTGGTCGATATTATTGGAGAATTCTCTAGACTCGCGTGTTTACTGTCAATGGAAACCTCCCGATAAATGTAGAAAGTTGAGAACGTTCCCGGAAGGAGAAGAAATATGTATGACGTAAGACAGTGATGACGAAGTTTAAAGCGATTGGTAAATTGCGTCAAACGAGATCGTTCCACCTTGTTCTGGACTAGAGAAAAAAATATATATTCGATGCTCTGTGTGTTGTTGTGGATAGTTGTTGATAGTGAGTTGGAAAGTAAAAAGTTGAGAGTGAAAAGGTGATTGTATGCAGTTGTTGATGTGTGCTGAATAAAAGTGGAAAACTTCATACGTCGACTCCGTGTCTTGTTGCTGAGTGAGCAGGCTGCGTGGATAAACGAATCTGAGTTACACCTTATCAGGAATTCGGCATTGGGGCTGAATCAGATACTGATAAAGAAAAACACCAACATCGATTTGAGTGTAACAATGGGATATCGTCTTTTCCTCTTAATTTTGGTAAAAGAAATGCTCCCGTTAATGCGTGCATCCTTCCTCGCTGCTTTTCACACATGTTGACTTTGGGTGTAGAAATGGTAACAGCTCATGTGCTTTTGTTTATGCGCAGTGGCTGTGCGCATGTTTACGTAAATCAAACGTTTTAGTGTGACTATGGAAGTCGTTCTCCATTCAAATCATTACTCGCAAACGTTCACTGTCAATGCGATTGCAATCGAAACGTTCGTCGTCAGACCTAGGCATTAGAATCGGGCCTCGTATCATTCCCTCTCACATTCTCCGATATTCAGGCATACATGCCAACGACAAAACAGGTAACTATAATTACAGGTAAACATGTATAAAAGCATGACGAAACAAATAACTCTAATTACTATCATGCATCATACAAAAAAAAAAAGAAGAAAAAAAAAGATGTATGACAAATTGGTGTTACAATTTAACAAAGAGAGTCCAAATCTCCAAGCAGATTTTAATAATAAATAACATTTGTACATGTACAGCGCCCTTTCTCACTAGAGTTCATAGCGCTTTAGAGCAAAGCAACACAATAACTAAAAGTAACAGGTGAAAGATTTCAACAACAATGCAGTAGTAGTAGCAGTAGCAGCAGCAGCAGCAGCAGCAGTGATAGTGAGTAGTAGTAGTTGTTGTTATTGCTGCTACTGTTGTAATAGAAAAAGTCTTAAATCGAACCTTTTATCCTATACCCTTCGTCATGTCTTGTATTTTACTTACTAAACAACCATTTTCTGTTTTATGGTTTTCGTGCTAACACAAGAACATACAGTGACAAAGAATATTATTATTATTATTATTATTATTATTATTATTATTATTATTATTATTATTATTATTATTATTATTATTGGTAACAACAACAACAACAATAACAGCATTAACGCAATGTGTTAAATAATGAACTGCATCTTCATAAAGATATATCGTGCACGAAGGAAAGAAAGGGAGATAAGAAGCTCGTATCGAAGGAAGTTCATAAAAGCAGAGAAGGGAGATAAGTGGCACTTGAACGAGAATGATGAAGACTGCCAAGGATGCAAATATTGCCATTACTTCCCTTTCCCCATGCCGCACAAATCATGCTATTACCTCCCCTCTTCTCACAAACCCAAGCAATTTATTGCATTCGACGTAAATCATCGTATTACCTTTCCATTTTTATGCCACGCAAATCATGCTATCGCTTTTCTTATTCATAGTGTACTAGGACAATAACGTTATAGTAACCCCTTCCTTACCTAACGAAAATTACGCAGTTAAAATGAAACACTGACGCCATTCATGCTTAGTATCTTGTGACATCACTCCTTCTTTTTTTTTTTTTTTAAACAAAACGAAAATGATTCTGTTACCTGCCCTATTTAACCACTGAAGATCGCTCAGTGCAGTGTAAATTATTAAACAGGCAAAAACTTTAAACATTTTCAAAAATCTTATTGATGAACAAGAAATTTTAAAATCTATAAAATATGATTTTGATAGTTGAGCGTCTTGAGCCGGCTTATATCAGACCTGAAATATATGTGCTAAAGATGGGACATTAAATAAGCCGTGAGGCTTAATGATCACCATGATCTAGTCCCTACACTACTACTACTACTACTACTAAATTATGTTTTTGCCTTCCACGCTAGAATCCCCGTTTTAGAGCTATGAAAATCGTGTTATTTACCCGCCCTTTTGGAAGCAACGTGCAATTACCTCCCCTCCCTCTCCATTCCACGAAAATCGTGCTGTTAACTCCCCTTTTATTCCTCGAACAATCAGGTTTTTACCTCCCCTCTTCATGCAACCAAAAAGCATGCCATTACCTCCCCTCTTCTCGCAACAAACAAGCATTGTAAACAACAAGTGCCCCACGTAATTGTTCAATTAAGGCAGCACAAGGTTAGTAGGTCTACTTCGTTTTATTTTTTTTTTTCGTTACTCTTCATCTTTTATAACTCATTAACTGACATGGACACAACATTATTCATCCCCTTACTTTCCTCTTCAAGGAAAAAAAATATATAATAGGCCTATAAACAAACTAATTGGCAAACGTGTATGTTCCCTTCCAAAACAGCACTTGATTCCTCATCCAAATATGCGTTATCGTTGATAGGCCTCTGTGCGTTGACAGAGTGGAGGAGCTTAGTTGCAAAAATAATCTGGGATGCTATCCTACATAGGCCTACTTACAGGCGTTTTTTGTTCCTAAATCGCCAATCAGGCTCAAAACGCGGCGATCGATTCCGCGCGACCGCTCTCTCTTAGATACTAGCCATCGCATTACGGAAGTGACGTTGCGTATCTAAAAATAAGTTTTCACCTCCACGTGAACTTTGCTTTGCTTAGTGGGTTTTTTGGGACGGAAAAAGAGCATTTTTGTAGAGAAAAGGGTTAGGGCAAGGGCTAGGGATAGATCTACAACTAACCCTTACCCGAACCTTTGTAGCAATATTAGTCTTACATACGCAACGTCACTTCCGTAATGGGGTGGCTAGTATCTAAGAGAGCTTCCGCGACCTTCGGCAAAGGAAACCAGGGACTATATAGTAAACCCATTGCGTTGCCGGGGTGCGCGCGGATTTGTGCGTGTCTACAGTCAAGCCGCTCGTGTATCTCCTGACAGCTCATGTCTGAGTCATTGCATAAGACAACATCGGTTTTCATCTTCATCGTTCATCGTCGACGTTACCGCGCTGAGAACCCTTTCATTTGCCGGTATGCACTTAGCTAAATAAAGCAGTCTTATGTGGGTTCAACTGCCCCACCCCCCACCCCCCACCCCATTCCCTTCCCCCACCAACAGCTTTGAAGATAGGTGCACCGTTCATCCATTTCACTCCCATGTTATATTTGTGTGTGTGGAAGACGTTGAAGGGTCGTAACTTAAAGGCTATGTTTACTTTTGGCGAAAACGGTATTACCTTATTTATTTATTTATTTATTTATTTATTTTATCATTGTTATATAGCGCTTTTCCAGCTCAAGAGCTGCTCAAGGCGCTGGCCGATACAGGATCTACCTCAAGCTGCCCGAGACACCCGAAAATTCGCATTGTTATTATATTTTTAAAAAAAAAAACGATACCGTGTGTGCTTTCCTTGCCCACGCCGACCGCCAAGTTGTAATTTTTCTTTTTCGGTTCTGACAGGGATCAGCGATTTCCACTGTTTTACATCAGTACCATAGCCCTTTGACCTTTGACCCTATATGTGAATAAACACCGCGGCTTTATGAGTGTGTATTTGGTGTCTGGGTACCCATAATGAACAACTTTATGATGCAACTGTGTTATTGATTTCTGCGTCTCAGCGGCGTTGGTGGATTTTTTTTTCTTTTTTTTTCTGTTGACCAAAAACGCTGGCTGGCGGTTGATATTATTCCTATCCTATCCTATCCCGTAACTCTAAGGTCGTTGGGGCACCACAGATGATCGTTTAACCAGCGTACTCCATCTTTCTCTGTCCTCAGCAACCCTGATGGCTTCGCTCAGTGTCAAGCCAGTCCAATCTCGAATTTTGTCCTCCCACCTCCTTTTTGGTCTTCCTCTTCTTCTACCTCCTTGCACTGTGCCTTGCAGGATGGTCTTTGCAAGGCCTGATGCTCTGGTGACTTGGCCATACCATCGGAGTTTCCGTTTCTTCACCACTGTGAGCAGGTCATCATGTTGTCCAATGGCTTTTGTGATGGTCTTTCGGACTTCGTCGTTGGTGATGTGCTGGGTATAGGATGATGTCAGCACGGCATCATTGTGCGAAAGTCTTCTACACAGAAGTCACCGGCCAGGACGGATAAACCTCATGTTACTACAGGTTCAATGACCACATGCTCGTGGCCAAGGCGAGCCACACTGTTTTCGTGGATATCGGCTGTGGCCAACAGCCTGGAGAGGATTGGCCCCTGCCAGGTCTTTTTTGTCCAAAACACATTGCATGATGAAAATAACCATTCACTCCATACCGGATCGGTCGTCGCCCGGGTCACCAAAGACCGCGTCTTGATATTAATAGGCACAGAAGAAAAAAAAAGCTTCGACACATTTTTTTAATTATTATTTAAAAGATAAACGTACTTTCGAAAATGTGATATTTTTGTTGTTAGCTGTGTTTTTCAGTGGACCAACACTCACTGTGCATGTTAAAAGTATCTGTCAAGGCGACGTGGGTCCCTTGCAGCTTAAAATGTTTGCTGGTTTCTACTTGGAATGAATGCAGTTCTTACAACCGCAAGGTAGTTGGGTACGTTGATTTACGCGTCCTTATGCGCATTCATAATTATATTATATCTCAAGTGTTCGTCATATCGCAGTTATTAATATTAGGGCTGGACGGTTTTATCGATAGGTAACTGTATTCAGGTTCGGAAACGGAGCGGTAGATATACCGGTGCGGGTGTCCAAGGTCCGGTTTACTGGGAAATCTTGACAAGACATAACGCGACTGTGGGCGACATCTTGTCCACTCAGAGAGCGAGCCTAAAGCCCAAACAAGAAAAACTTATAAGAATAGCAGCTTATCCACGTGTTTGAGCATGGTACCAGTCACCAATCCTTCTGAACTCTTAAAGTTCTAAAAGACCTTTCCCGTTGAATGTTTTTGTTTTATTTTGATTTTGTGGTTTAAAGTTTGCTGATGTTCTAAACAGTGATTTATAGCAGTAAAAAAGCTTCAGTTTCTATGGAAACGTGGTTCTTTGAAACTGTTTTGAAGTGTATGACAATCTTTCTTTTGCGTCGGTCACTACTGTCAGTGCCATTTCCCATTTGATTGTAACACTTAAAATCGCGGTATACCTGTACGAAATACCGATACGACCTAAAAATACCGCGGTAATACCGTACAACTTTGACCCACGGTACCCAGCTCTAATTATTATCCAAAAGATTTTTTCATCATGTCTAAGTTCTAAGTCTGGAGAAATTACAGTGAAATCTTGTTGAATGCGCCGAGTTAGTGCACAAAACTTGCAAATGATGATGTAAAAATTCAAAAGTCTGCCTCATTTTTGACTCGTTTGTTGCCAGGGGATGTTAAATAACCAATAGTAAGTTCATTCATTTTATTAGTATGACGATTTTGCCGTAATGTTCATTTAGATCTAGGTGCCTGCACGACGAGCACGTGTTGTTTCCATTTTATATCAACAGAAACTGAACCGTTTAGACGATCACAACGGTCGGACCAGAAATTAATATAGGTGTGTAGGGAAATAGCTCTCGTTAATAGGCCAAGTAGTTTGTTTGCCCGGAATATTATTTATTTTATTTATTTATTTATTTATTTTTTTAATAACTGTCGATTTGCGAGGGATGACGTCAGATATGCGATGACGACATATCAAAATCCCGGTGTTTTGTTTTTTTGTTTTTTTTTCTCTCCTCTTTTTCCGTAATGGGGTGGCTAGTATCTAAGAGAGCTTCCGCGGACCTTCGGCAAAGGAAACCAGGGACTATATAGTAAACCCATTGCGTTGCCGGGGTGCGCGCGGATTTGTGCATGTCTACAGTCAAGCCGCTCGTGTATTTCCTGACAGCTCATGTCGGAGTCATTGCATAAGACAACATCGGTTTTCATCTTCATCGTTCATCGACGTTACCGCGCTGAGAACCCTTTCATTTGCCGGTATGCACTTAGCTAAATAAAGCAGTCTTATGTGGGTTCAACTGCCCCACCCCCCACCCCCCACCCCATTCCCTTCCCCCACCAACAGCTTTGAAGATAGGTGCACCGTTCATCCATTTCACTCCCATGTTATATTTGTGTGTGTGGAAGACGTTGAAGGGTCGTAACTTAAAGGCTATGTTTACTTTTGGCGAAAACGGTATTACCTTATTTATTTATTTATTTATTTATTTTATCATTGTTATATAGCGCTTTTCCAGCTCAAGAGCTGCTCAAGGCGCTGGCCGATATAGGATCTACCTCAAGCTGCCCGAGACACCCGAAAATTCGCATTGTTATTATATTTTTAAAAAAAAAACGATACCGTGTGTGCTTTCCTTGCCCACGCCGACCGCCAAGTTGTAATTTTTCTTTTTCGGTTCTGACAGGGATCAGCGATTTCCACTGTTTTACATCAGTACCATAGCCCTTTGACCTTTGACCCTATATGTGAATAAACACCGCGGCTTTATGAGTGTGTATTTGGTGTCTGGGTACCCATAATGAACAACTTTATGATGCAACTGTGTTATTGATTTCTGCGTCTCAGCGGCGTTGGTGGATTTTTTTTTCTTTTTTTTTCTGTTGACCAAAAACGCTGGCTGGCGGTTGATATTATTCCTATCCTATCCTATCCCGTAACTCTGAGGTCGTTGGGGCACCACAGATGATCGTTTAACCAGCGTACTCCATCTTTCTCTGTCCTCAGCAACCCTGATGGCTTCGCTCAGTGTCAAGCCAGTCCAATCTCGAATTTTGTCCTCCCACCTCCTTTTTGGTCTTCCTCTTCTTCTACCTCCTTGCACTGTGCCTTGCAGGATGGTCTTTGCAAGGCCTGATGCTCTGGTGACTTGGCCATACCATCGGAGTTTCCGTTTCTTCACCACTGTGAGCAGGTCATCATGTTGTCCAATGGCTTTTGTGATGGTCTTTCGGACTTCGTCGTTGGTGATGTGCTGGGTATAGGATGATGTCAGCACGGCATCATTGTGCGAAAGTCTTCTACACAGAAGTCACCGGCCAGGACGGATAAACCTCATGTTACTACAGGTTCAATGACCACATGCTCGTGGCCAAGGCGAGCCA
The DNA here is from genome assembly GCA_036898135.1 of Oncomelania hupensis. Classification (NCBI taxonomy): domain Eukaryota; kingdom Metazoa; phylum Mollusca; class Gastropoda; order Littorinimorpha; family Pomatiopsidae; genus Oncomelania; species Oncomelania hupensis. The sequence continues at coordinate 6,653,167 of CM072524.1, read as the reverse complement.
CACTGTTTTCGTGGATATCGGCTGTGGCCAACAGCCTGGAGAGGATTGGCCCCTGCCAGGTCTTTTTTGCCCAAAACACATTGCATGATGAAAATAACCATTCACTCCATACCGGATCGGTCGTCGCCCGGGTCACCAAAGACCGCGTCTTGATATTAATAGGCACAGAAGAAAAAAAAAGCTTCGACACATTTTTTTAATTATTATTTAAAAGATAAACGTACTTTCGAAAATGTGATATTTTTGTTGTTAGCTGTGTTTTTCAGTGGACCAACACTCACTGTGCATGTTAAAAGTATCTGTCAAGGCGACGTGGGTCCCTTGCAGCTTAAAATGTTTGCTCGTTTCTACTTGGAATGAATGCAGTTCTTACAACCGCAAGGTAGTTGGGTACGTTGATTTACGCGTCCTTATGCGCATTCATAATTATATTATATCTCAAGTGTTCGTCATATCGCAGTTATTAATATTAGGGCTGGACGGTTTTATCGATAGGTAACTGTATTCAGGTTCGGAAACGGAGCGGTAGATATACCGGTGCGGGTGTCCAAGGTCCGGTTTACTGGGAAATCTTGACAAGACATAACGCGACTGTGGGCGACATCTTGTCCACTCAGAGAGCGAGCCTAAAGCCCAAACAAGAAAAACTTATAAGAACAGCAGCTTATCCACGTGTTTGAGCATGGTACCAGTCACCAATCCTTCTGAACTCTTAAAGTTCTAAAAGACCTTTCCCGTTGAATGTTTTTGTTTTATTTTGATTTTGTGGTTTAAAGTTTGCTGATGTTCTAAACAGTGATTTATAGCAGTAATAAAAAATAATCAGTTTCTATGGAAACGTGGTTCTTTGAAACTGTTTTGAAGTGTATGACAATCTTTCTTTTGCGTCGGTCACTACTGTCAGTGCCATTTCCCATTTGATTGTAACACTTAAAATCGCGGTATACCTGTACGAAATACCGATACGACCTAAAAATACCGCGGTAATACCGTACAACTTTGACCCACGGTACCCAGCTCTAATTATTATCCAAAAGATTTTTTCATCATGTCTAAGTTCTAAGTCTGGAGAAATTACAGTGAAATCTTGTTGAATGCGCCGAGTTAGTGCACAAAACTTGCAAATGATGATGTAAAAATTCAAAAGTCTGCCTCATTTTTGACTCGTTTGTTGCCAGGGGATGTTAAATAACCAATAGTAAGTTCATTCATTTTATTAGTATGACGATTTTGCCGTAATGTTCATTTAGATCTAGGTGCCTGCACGACGAGCACGTGTTGTTTCCATTTTATATCAACAGAAACTGAACCGTTTAGACGATCACAACGGTCGGACCAGAAATTAATATAGGTGTGTAGGGAAATAGCTCTCGTTAATAGGCCAAGTAGTTTGTTTGCCCGGAATATTATTTATTTTATTTATTTATTTATTTATTTTTTTAATAACTGTCGATTTGCGAGGGATGACGTCAGATATGCGATGACGACATATCAAAATCCCGGTGTGTTTTTTTTTTTTTCTCTCCTCTTTTTCGGCTCTGTATGCTCATTCTCCGACTGGATCTTGATATAAATTTTCATATCTAGGTGCGTGAATGACATAAATAATTACCAAATATTATCACGATAGGAAGAGCATGATTGATAGAAAAGTTGATAGGCTAGTTCCAAAGCAACCCCCGTGGGGGTGAGGGGTTTCAGTATAAATAGTATCCCAACTTTCTAGAAATTTAGTGCTTTAAATTCCCACTGTCGCTGTCTTTCTCCTTTGTTCTTTCTCATTCCTATTCTGTTCTATCTATCTACTATACTATCGTCTTCGCTAGACCAGTCACCTACCTTTTACTTAAAAACTCTCCCGGGACAAAACTCCTCATTTGTTTGTGAGGTCTGTTGGACCAGCTTGGGGATATTGGACGCTTTCTGCCAACTGGTCCCTGGGGCGTCCTATGATGTTATTATTTGGCAATGTAGGCATTTTATATGTATGCGTTTTGTTGATATTTTATAATGATGTTTATATTCCTTTTTGTTTTTGTAAACGGAGTTCGATAAATTAGAGTATAGCCTCAGCGTCCCCTGCGTGGGATGTCTTTATTGTACAGTGACCGGCTGGTGGAGTGCCTTCAGTGTTACCCCTAGGGTTGTTTCGGCAGATCTTTTATGCGGGTCAGTGGTGAGTCCTCTTTCAGCCAAGTTGTGGTTTTGATTTTGTGGTCCTGCTTCGGTTCTTTGCAGTCCACTGGACCCTCTAAGCAATGAATAACTAACTAACTAGTTCCAAAAATAGGTAAGTGTGCGCTTACGAATCAGATATTGCTAGAAGGGAAACACATGTCCTCTGAATGCAAGGTTGATACAGATTGCCGCGTTTTGAGTCTGTCACACTTATTCTCGGGGGACACTGACCTGGTACCCTACAAAATCTGTTTCCCACAGTTCATTTCCATCGGACAACAAACACTGCTGATATCTAACTAAGATTGTGTCGCTGCAATGCGGCCGCGTCTCTCGAGGGAAAAACCAAAGTTCCCTTTTTTTTTAAAATAGAAAATAAACATCTATCTAGAATTGAATAAAACGTGTGTACCAAGTTTCAGCTCAATTGAACTGTTAACTTCGGAGATCAACAAGCAAACATACCGACACACTGAGACAGACATTTAAGCTGACAGAGACAGACATAATGCAACCTGTGCACTTTAACCTTTAAAGCGGGATTGTAATATATGCAAAGTTTCAAAACATTTTGATTTCCTTTTTCAGTAAATTGTGGTGTTGTCCAAAAACGGCTAAATTTGCTTAAGGGGTGTAGCAAGTGTAACCTATATAAATCAAAATTAAGCTCGGCGATCTATGATCATTATTGTTTATTGTGAATAACAATATATGATAATAATAATTGAGCCTGCAAAGTTTCAGGCAATCTTGTATACTATTTCATGATTTATTGTTATTTTAGTCTCTTGTGGGATTCAAAATTAAAAGTTTTTTTTAGTCTTACAAAGTGTTACTGTTTCACTGAAATTTATTATTTAATTTAAAAAATGTTCGAAATTCACTTATAAAGCTTATTTCTACCTTGGTGGTGGTTGTCGTGATCAAATGTTGATTTTATTTATTTTCATGTGGGCATCTGTTTTCCTTTATACTACTTCTATCTCAAGTTTGTCACCCTTCAATCCAGAAATTATGCTCTAACTTTAAAAGTAGCACGACAAGATATACTTTAGAAAAAAGAAATTATTATTTTTTGGGGGGTTGTTGTGCGTTTTATGAATTCTCAGGTGTTTCTTTTAAAATAATCGTCATTTGAGGAAATTCTATCTGCTTTGATTTCAATGTACTTTAAGCTTTGCTTGTTTATGCGTCTTATGTAATGTTTTACTGTTTTGTGGTTTTTTTTTAAAGAAAATAATTATGTTTAAACCACCGATGTAACCAGTGTTTACCGATGCCTCGCAAAAATACTACCACTACCACAACCAAACAATAACGACGACAGCAGCAACAACAACAACAACAACAACAACAACAACAAATACATGCTATTCAACCTTTTTTGAGCTGGGACAGAAAAAGAAGAAGATTTTTTTTTTATAAAAAACGTTCAAATATAACATCGGTGTAGACAGGATTAGGTAAGGTAGTAGCCATACATGACTTACGTTTTACGAC
>CM072524.1:6581989-6644489 GCA_036898135.1 Oncomelania hupensis | reverse complement strand
ACTAAACTTCCAGAAAGTGGGGTACTATTTTTACTGAAACCCCCGGCACCCCAACGGGGGTACCACCAGCCTGCCACACACTATCATATAGGCACAGTCTCTCTCTCTCTCTCTCTCTCTCTCTCTCTCTCTCTCTCTCTCTCTCTCTCTCTCTCTCACACACACACACACACACACACACCTTGTCTTATATTATTATGTGTTTTCTAAATCGCTGGTGTCTGTTGAATTCAGTGTAAAAATATATGTGTGTGTGTGCGCGCGCGCGCGCGTGCGTGTGTATGTGCGACTACAAATGAGGCTATTGACTGTTATTTCATTTGTGAAGAGAAGGTCAGGACTGTCCTTGTCCATACCCCCAATAAAACGACAGACATCTTCAGACAATGACGAAGGAGAAAAAGGCGACAGGACGTGACGCGGTGCATGACGGAGAACATTCTGGCGCTGAGAGCGAATCGCAATTTTGGATGAGCAGATGAAAGGATTGAAAAAGGGAGAAGAAAGACAGGAAGAAGAAGAAGAGAAGAAGAAGAAGAAGTAGAAGAAGAAGAAGAAGAAGAAGAAGAAGAAGAAGAAGAAGAAGAAGAAGAAGAAGAAGAAGAAGAAGATGATGATGATGATGATGATGATGATGATGATGATGATGATGATGATGATGATGATGATGTTAAAAATGAAGGAGAAAGAGAAGAGGAAGGAGAAGAAGAAGAAGATGATGATGATGACGATGATGATGATGTGATGATGAAGAAGAAGATCAAGATAAAGAAGAAGGAGAAGAAGCTTGAGGAAGTGGACGAGAAAGAGAGAGAGAGTCTCAGTTCCAGCCTGACACAGACTCAGAAATATAGTTCACTGCACAACAAGAAAACAGATTTATCTTACAATTGTTCCAGAACTGGAGAGAAAGAGAAATGACAGACAGACAGACAGACAGAGACACAGAAAGAGCTAGGGGTGAGGATAAAAGTAAACAAAAAGACGATAACATTGAAAAGGAGGAAAAGGAAAGATTAAAGTAGTGGATCGGAGATGGAGAAACAGGTGATGGATGCTGAGTGGGATAAGAAAAAAGAAGACGAAGAAAAACGAAAAGGAACAAGACCAAGAAGAAGACTGAAAAGATGGCAAGCCATTCTAAGGTATTTCCAGGTGGTCGGACACAGCCACAAAAAAGGCATTTTCAGAAGTGTTGATTTTCGTTGTTACGGTTCAGCTTTATCCTACTATCTGAAATTATCTGAAGAAAACCACATATTACAATATGTTCGGACAATTCTGAGATAAAGCGCGAAGCGTGTTTTGGAAACTGCGACCATGACCTTTGAGAAAACGCAAATGTGAATGATCTGTAATGTGTAGCAGTAGTGAAAGTATCTGCCCAATACAAATACTCAAATTCGGTTTACTTATTGTTGAGATAAAGCACACACTGTACTTTAAACAAAACAAACAATCAAGAATTCGGAGTGACTCCAGGATTGCTATTCAAAGATTGGCCCCAAAATCTACAAAATCGGTTCAGTCATTGTTGAGATATTGAGCTAAAATTGTTTAGCAACAAATTGACTCCAGCCACATTGACCTTTGAGTTAGGGCACGTTTGATGGCATGGAAGGCTGGCTATACTAACTCGGGTAATAACATTCCTATGAAGTTTGGTCAAGACCCATTTAGTGCTAGTGGGTTCTTGAAATATATGGCGAGCAACAGGCGACCGACCGACAGACAGACCGACATTTGGCGCGATCTGATTTCCGACTATTTCAATGTATTTCCAGTAAGTCTGAAAATACAACAACAACAACAAATTATTATTAGAAAGGAAGACGAAGAAGAAGGGGGTCCAAGGAGCAGAGCAGAGAGACGGTTTGTTTGGAAGTTCCGTTGCAGGGCGACGCGCCAAGTCTCCTCTCTGAAAATCCTTACGGGAAGAGAGGGGACTATAAACTGATAAACATAACAAACAAACAACAAACAACAAACAAACAGGGCGACGCGATCCTGCTAAACACTCACCCGCACTCTAGCAACGTGGTTGAATCTTAAGGAGCACTTTTGGTCCGAACGTTAAGCCGGCATGCTTAAAAATCTTGAGTACGTCTATGCCGTAATTAACTACCCCTATATCTGGAGGGTGCAGTCGTGGAAAGCTTTTGTTTCTTCTTCCCTCCTTTTCTTGCTTCAATTAATGTCCAATCTAATATGCTCAGAGAAGCTGATGGAATAAGAGAGAGAGAGCGAGAGCTTGATCTTTGAAATCTTTTTATTAGGGATACCGATTTTAGACTAATTATACAGTCTAATCGTCCGATCTCTTTCTTAACAAACTAATATATATTTATCCTTTGGAACTTTGTCCCTTTTATTTCATGCAGCGCCATCAAACAGTATTAAATAAGACTGTTAGCCCAGGCGGGGAGAGGGGGGGGGGGCGTACAGCCAAAAATTGTGGAGTGGGGGTTATGGGGATAAAAAACAACAACATAGAAGTAAACAGGAACGGCATAAACAGTATACAGCAATATTGGATACGCAAAAATGTACATGTTGACATTAAGTTGTTAACGATGCGAATGGAGAAAAAAATTGTAAATGCACAAATCGATAATATTAAAAAGGTAACAGACACGGGAAAAAAAATCCCAAAAATAGTATACGTAGGTCTCAACCAAGAACATATGAGTTCAAAATAAATAGCAAAAGAAATCTGTGCGTCATTATTGAAAAAAGTGAGAAAAAATCGAACCTTTAAAACGGCCTAAATCAGACAACCTGCGTTTGGGTTTAGAGTTCAGTAACTGGTTTATTCGAGCGATTCCTGAAGTTTTGAGGTACTAAAGAAAGCCTGTTGACAATCCTTACAGGATTTGTAGATGTAAACAGATAATGAAATTCATCACCTAGTTCGTTCAAATCACACTGAGTACATAGTCTATCTTCTCTGTGGATATTGAAATTTTTTTGTGAGATCTTTGTGATCTCATGTTATGTTACATGTAGGTCCGAACGCTTGATTCTAATGTTTTAACACAGCTTACTCGGTTAGGACAAGGAGATGGGGGAGGAGTGAGAGTGGAAGGGAGGGTGGATCGATAAGCTGGGGGAGAGAAGATAAGGTGGTGTGGGTAATGGGAGGAAGGAGTGGGGATAAAGAAGGGGGGGGGAATTGTATAGAGGGTAATGTGAATAGTTAAGGTGGGGATGGTAATTAATGAGTGCAAGGGTAAATAATGAGTAATATGAGGAGGGAGGACAGCCATAATGAGGAAGGTTGAGAAGTTGGGGGAAGATAGAGGAGTGATGTGAGGATTGAGGTACATTTGGAATTCGTGCAAAAAATGTTTGTCTGTTGAAATTCCTACATCAAGAACCATTGATCGGTGTGGCTTTCTTTTTAAGCAAGTGTCACAGACTCATTACCTAGGTTACTGGCCAGCCTCCTGTGCCATCATACATTTATTTACACAACCTTTCTTTTTCTTCGTCGTCGTCTTCCTATTTATTAGACGAAATTCCCTCTTCTTCTTCTTCTTCTTTTTTTTTTCTTCCTCCCACGGCGGATTGGCTGTAGATGTGAGGTTCGCCTTGACATTATACTCAAAGTGCAGAAAGGGAAAGAGGCGTGATGATCTCTACAGTGTCTCAACACACACACAGACACCCACCCACCTCATTGCCTCCCTCTCTCCATCTCCTTCCCACTTCCCCCCCCCCCCCTCTTCGTTCATCATGTTAAGAGACAGTAAGTTTGTCATGAGAAGCAATTGACCACATCTCATTTCCTGGCTGGGACCCCATGCGTCACAGAACACGCGATGTCATCTTTTTCTGTTCTTTTTTTTTTCTTCTTCGGGATTCCCTTTTTCCCTTTCCCGGGCCGGCTACTAACAGTGGTGACTTCTACAGTCGTACTCCGCTCCTGTCGTGTTCTTTCAAAAGCACGAATCGGGTTTTGGTCTGTCTCTCTGTCTGCTTATGAACCATTTCGGATTTTAATGTGGGATCCGAGCTCAGGTAGTTCAAGGCAATCTGATTTGGAAACCCGCGAAATCTCTCTCGTGTTTGGTTGTGTTGTGGCCACACACATGTTCGAATATTACCTATACGAAAGTACCCCTTCAACGCAACATTGTAGTGTTTCCAGGAAAGCTTGAAATTATATTACATTACATGATTATTGCTTTAGGTCCAGCGGACTCTTCCGAGCCAAATCAGGACCGGCCAACCCCTGATCCACATAAAAGATCTGTTGAAACAACCGTAGTGGTAACACTGAAAGCTCTCCACCAGCCAGTCACTTTACAATAAAGACATCCCACGCAAGGGACGCTGAGGATATACTCTAATTTATCGAACCCCTGTTTACAAAAACAAAATAGAATACAAACATCATTATAAATTATCAACAAAACGCATACGTATAAAATGCCTACATTGCTAAATAATAACATTATAGGAAGCCCTAGTGACCACCTGGCAGAAAGCGTCCAATATTCCCAAGCATAATCCAACAGACCCCATACACAAATAAGGAGTCTTGTCCCGGAAGAATTTTCAAGAAAAAAGGTAGATGACTGGTCTAGCGAAGAAGAAGATACTATAGCAGATTGATAGAACAGAGCAGGAATGAGAAAGAGCAAATGAGAAAGACAGCGACAGTGGGAATTTAAAGCACTAAATTTCCAGAAAGTGGGGATACTATTTATACTGAAACCCCCGGCACCCCAACGGGGGTTAAAATAAAATGGTGGGATTGGAGCTAGGTGGGATGGAGAAAAAGTAAGGTTGGAGGGAGGAAGGATGGGGGGAGGGAGTATAGATCTCCGGGGATGGTGACGGGGATGGGGAGAAGTGAGGAGAGAGAGGAAATTGTTGGAAATTTTGGTGGTGGTGGTGATAAGGGTGGTGGTAGTATTAGAGGAAACTACCATTTCTTGCCGGTAACGTATGGAGAGACGGGAGAAGAAAAGACTACATACCTTCTTAAATAGCGCCCATTACCAACTCGAAGTCAGCTCAAGTCAAGATTATACTGCCTACAGAAACTCCGTTCCTTAGGCGTCAGTCAGCCTGTTTTGGGTACATTGTACAGATGTTTCATCGAATCTGTTTTAACATTTGGCTTTTTCTGCTGGTATGGAGGTCTAAATGGGAAGAACAAGAATGTGCTTGACAGAGTGGTGAAAGTGTGCGGGAAAGTGGAGAGAAACAGAGGTCTGACTGAGTTGTATGAGTGCCGTGCAATGCGAAAGGCTAAAAAGATTGCGAGAGACACCACACACGTCCTATACACTTTTACCATCTGCTCGCCGATTTCGAGTGCCTAAATTTTCCACTGTTAGAACCAAATGCAGCTTTGTACCAAAGTCGATCGAACTTCTGAATAAGTGTAAATAATCTGTGACGGTGTGTGTGGAGGTGTATGTGTATGCGTGTGTGTAAGAACAAGAGAGTGCCTTTATTTATACTATTTCTTTTAATCATTTAATCACTTGTGGTGCTAGTTTGTGCAATGACAGCTGTTATGTAGGTTTGTAAAATATAAGTCCTCCCTTCTTTGCTTGTGTAGTTATTCCTGTGATTAGAATTGATTTGTATGATATATACATTTAAAAATACAATATGAATGTTCTTTTCATTTAATGTAATTAACTTTTTTTAACCTGTTATCTGTACATTAATATAAGCGAAAATGAAAAGTATATATAGATGTCCAGTAAGAATGTAAAGTGCCAACTGTGTAGGGCACAGGTATTATGTTTTCTTTTTATTGATTGATGACTGCCTTTAACTGCCTGCAAAACATACCTTAATTTCTCAGAGTGAGATAATAAAGTTTCCTTGTATCTTGTAAGAACAGCTCAATGTGCTACGCGAAAACAAATTAGGGATCCAAACTCCAGCCGCTGCATGAAGGCATCAACTAGCTGGCTTTCTGCGCACCGTTGAACTCCCCAAACATCTCAGCCATCCTGAACGATCTACATCAAGGCATGCGCGTTTCGTCTGAGCCTGTCAAACGTATCATTGACTGAAAGGGACGGAACACAGGGTGGATGGCAGAGGATAGGACGATGGTGGGAGTATTACCATTACTTGTTCTTGCTGATTTTATTCATGTTGCAGACGAATGATTTTCTTTATTGGTGTGCGAATGCGCGAGAATTGCGCTTTGAACCGAGCCTGTTTAGAAAAAAAAGCGCTATATAAATGTGGCGGAAAGGGAGGCGACTGGTTCAAGCTTGGTAGAGAAGTTGTCTACCTTCCATTTGTTGGTTAGACTAGCCTTGGGTGGCTCCTGCTGTGCAGAACCCTTTGGAGGGGCCATTGGGTTATGCAGGACAAGGCGACACGACATTTGTTCTCCCCGGCTGACCGTTCGTCTTTTGCTTTTGGTGGTGAGCAGGACTACATTGTCGGCAGGCATTTTATGCAAGTCAGTGGCAGTGGCTTGTATGGAGTGTGGTGGCACTAGTAGCCGGCAACCCAGTTTACTATTAACACGCTTCACCGCCTTGCAGGGCAAATACGTTTATGTCCCTCTTATGAGGGATATTTATTTATTTTATTTAATCGTTCTTATATAGCGCTTTTCCAGCTCAAGAGCTGCTCAAGGCGCTGGCCGATACAGGATCTAACTCAAGCCGCCTGAGACACCCACCCGCAGCCTTTGGGCGCATGGTCTGACGCCCGGACAACTGAGCACAATCCTGGGCAGCCAGGGATGGGGGAGAAGGACCTAGGTGCATGCTGGGTGTTTTCTTGTCACTGGCACTCACCCGTCTAGGACATGAGCGTCAGGATCTTTAAAGTCCGTGGGATAACATCCAAAATAACAGCTGGGTTAGGGCCGTGTTCTCAAGGTGGTGGCCGAGAGACGGGAGTCAAATATTCCGCTCGGCTACATCAATATTGTTAGCATTGTTTATTATTATTAAGAAGGAAGGGTATTGGGTGGGTTGTGGAGGGCGGTAGAGAGGGTAAGTGTGTGTGGGGCGGGAGCGGGTGGAAGTGGGTGTCAGAATAAGAGAGACAGTCCATCGTAGATTAACGGTAGATTAACAGTTAATCATAATAAGTTAATGCAATAGAGCAATCTTAGTAACTCTGCAGGCCATGTTGTAACGGCACCAGGAATACCAGTTGTGCTGCGGGCATGATAGAGCTGGACAGATGGAAAGAGAGGAAAAAGAAGACAGACGAGGAGGAAGAGGAAACAAGAGATAGTGAGGAGGTAGCGAGAGAGAGAGAGAATAAGTGTATGTGTGTGTGAGAGAGAGACAGCATGAGTTTGCGTGCGTGTATGTGTGTGTGCGTGCGCGCGCGCAACACAGTCAGAGAGAGAGAGAGGGTGGGCAAGATTGCGGTGTATGTGTGAGTGTGCGAGAGAGAGAGAGAGAGTGAGAAAGAGACAGACAGAGAGCATGAGTGTTTCTCTCTCTCTCCCCCCCCTCTCTCTCTCTCTCTCTCTCTCTCTCTCTCTCTCTCTGCGCATGCAAGCCAGAGAGGCAGAGAAAAAGAGAGAGAAATGATCGATTCGATCCAGGTTGCCCGAACATTAAACTGTCTACTGACAACTAGCCATCTTATCGCTTCTATCAGACTGGGGGCTTGGCTATTCTAGTAGCGCATAATAGGTAGGATTAGGTATAAGTACAAATTAGAACGGGTGACAGGGTTCCATCTCCCCATCCCCCTCACCATACACACACACACCCACACCCACACACCCACACCAACACACACACACACACACACACACACACACACACACACACGTTTGATCTAAATGTCCTTGCACAGCGCCAGACGTGTGTCCACCTATACCGCAAGATCAATTGTTCCCTCCTCCATTTCTTCCCATCCCTAAATTTCACTGATGTAGGCAGGGCCGATCCTGCAGATAGAAAGTTCTCCTAACTTAATTGTAAAGTGTTTCTTAGTCCGTACACAAAATAGGACCTAAAAGTAATTTCACACGCTTCAATGAAAATATATATTTGCAAAACAAACGAAAACACGTGCTAAAAATGTGCCAAAGTAAAAAACCAAAACAAAAATACTAGCAAGCTTATATTCCGATAAGAAAAAATACCTACAAGTACATTTTTTAATGTGATGTATTGTGTTGCGTTGTGTTGTATTATGTTATATTGTGTTGTGATGTATTGTGTTGTGTTATATTGTATTGTGTTGTGTTATATTGTGTTGTATAGTGTTATATTGTATTGTGTTATTTTGTATTGTGTTGTGTTGTATTCTGTTAGATTGTGTTGTATTGCATTGTATTGTGTTGTATTATGTTGTATTGTGTTATATTGTATTGTGTTATGTTGTATTGTGTTGTGTTATATTGTGTTGTGATGTATTGTGTTCAATTGTATTGTATTGTGTTATATTGTATTGTGTTTTGATGTATTGTGTTGTGATGTATTGTGTTGTATTGTATTGTACTATATTGTATTGTGTTGTGATGTATTGTATTGTGTTATATTGTATTGTGTTGTGATGTATTGTGTTGTATTGTACTATATTGCATTGTGTTGTGATTCATTGTATTGTGTTATGTTGTATTGTGTTGTGATGTATTGTGTTGTATTGTATTGTACTATATTGTATTGTGTTGTGATGCATTGTATTGTGTTATATTGTATTGTGTTGGGATGTATTGTGTTGTATTGTATTGTACTATATTGTATTATGTTGTGATGTATTGTATTGTGTTATATTGTATTGTTTTGTGATGTATTGTGTTGTATTGTATTATACTATATTGTATTGTGTTGTGATGCATTGTATTGTGTTGGGATGTATTGTGTTGTATTGTGATGTGATGCATTGTGTTGTGATGTATTGTGTTGTGATGTATTGTGTTGTGATGTATGGTGTTGTGTTGTATTGTATTTCATTTTATTTTGTCACCCACATCTTTATTTTGTTTGGCTTTTGCAAAATAGGATCAGGGCCAAATACATTTGTTGTTGGCATAAGACCTTGATTTTACCAGTTACAAATATTAGTGTACATCAAATTGCTTTGGTTTTTAAAACAATATATTTTGTTTATATTCCCCTTCTCCTCCTTTGTCCACCTACGCGTAGTAATTTGTGTACATAGTAAGTCATTAATAACTCTTATCCCGTAACTCCAAGGTTGTTGGGGCACCACAGATGATCGTTTAACCAGCGTACTCCATCTTTCTCTGTCCTCAGCAACCCTCATGGCTTCGCTCAGTGTCAAGCCAGTCCATTCTCGAATGTTGTCCTCCCACTTCTTTTTCTTTCTCCCTCTTCTTCTTCCTCTTTGCGTCGTGCCTTGCAGTCTTTGCAAGACCTGATGCTCCGGTGACGATGCCACCATACCATCGGAGTTTCCGTTTTTTCACCACTGTGAGCAATGTCATCGTTTTGTCCAAGGGTCTGTGATGGTCTGCCGGACTTTGTGGCTGGTGATGTGCTGGGTATAGGAAATGACCAGAAGTTTTCAGTAGCATCTCGTCTTCAAGCTAATAACTAGTAACTCCTATAAAGATGTTCTGTCAACGTTAGCAGTACCACGCTGCCCTCTCATGACAAAGGTAAGGTAGAGTGATATCGTTAACTTGAGAACACTGAGGTATGAGTTCCTTACTACACGATCTTCCAGTGCATGTTCGAATCACTCTCTCTCTCTCTCTCTCTCTCTCTATCTCTCTCTCATAATAATTTGTTGGAAATTATTGTATTTAATGATTACCATGTTAATTCCATGAGGTTAATGTTATAACATTAATTTGTTGTTTTTCATAGTTAATTACTGTTACAAGCCCCAAGGGCAAGATGTAAAATAGCGCACCCAACGCTTACTCTTTTACTCTTGCAAAATAAAATTCTTATCTTATTCTCTCTCTTTCTCTCTCTCTCTCTCTCTCTCTCTCTCTCTCTCTCTCTCTCTCTCTTTCTCTCTCTCTCTCTCTCTCTCTCTCTCTCTCTCTCTCTCTCTCTCTCTTCAACACGTGGTAATTGAGGTACCATTATAATAATAATAATAATAATAATAATAATAATTATTATTATTATTATTATTATTATTATTATTATTATTATTATTATTATTATTATTATTATTATTATTATTATTATTATTATTTGTTGTTGTTGTTGTTCGTAATTCCTCAATGTTTAAATCTCATCCTGCCTCTTTGGAAACCTATCAAATATCTCATTAATTTATTGCCTTGGTTTCAGTATATCGGTGTCCATTCAAAACCTCCTATCTCCAAAAATTAGGTTTTGGGAACAACGAAAAATACTGTTTTTAAAAATCAGATATCACCAAAATAAACATTTTTAATATAATTTGTATTCAGTACAAATTATATTAAAATATTTGTTTTGGTGACACCTGATTTTTTCAAACATATTTTTCGTTGTTCCCAAAACTTAATTTTTGGAGATACGAGGTTTTGAATGCACACCGACGATATGCAGGCTGTACTTGGTCAGTAACATTAAGATGCTGAAACAAGATACAAGATACGGGAAAACGTAGTTATCTCACTCTGAGAAATTAAAGTATGCTTTGCAAGCAGTTAAACAACATCAATCAATTTTTAGAAAAGCGTAACATACATTTACTCTACACAGATATTACATTTAAACAATATCTGTGCATCGCACCTGTTTATTTTCCGAATTCAGCAGCTTATCAGTTTAGATGATATTTGACTTAATGTTTATACTATTTAACTTCGTCATGTATGTTGTACTTGTATTATATGAATACACTAAAAGTATAGTATAGTATAGTATAGTATAGTATAGTATAGTATAGTATAGTATAGTATAGTATAGTATAGTATAGTATAGTATAGTATAGTATAGTATAGTATAGTATAGTATAGTATAGTATAGTATAGTATAATATAGTATAGTGTAGTGTAGTACAGTACAGTACAGTACAGTCCAGTACAGTACTACTGCTACTACTACTAGTAATAATAATAATAATAATAATAATAATAATAACAATAACAATAACAATAACAATAACAATAACAATAACAATAATAATAATAATAATAATAATAATAAGGGTATTTATATAGCGCCTTTTCCTAATGACATATACGACACATAGTATAGTATAGTATAGTATAGTATAGTATAGTATAGTATAGTATAGTATAGTATAGTATAGTATAGTATAGTATAGTATAGTATAGTATAGTATAGTATACAGTAAAACCTCCGTTTTACGACATTTAAATTGCCATTAATACGAGGTCTTAAAGTGGAGGGGTCTTAAAAAGGAGATAGGACATGTTCGAAAAAGACATTTAGAAAATTAATTAAGTAAAGTTAATACATGTACAAAAAGTACACATACCATTAAGTATAGGGAACATCTACCATCTTTTAGAAATATAGATTAAACTCTGTCTCACAACCAATACAGTCAATATCTTCCTGTTCCTCATTATTCACAAAATAAAAGAATCAATGTTGGTATGATAGTTGATTAAAAGTGTATGTAAGTGCTGAGTGCATGTTTGGAGTTATAACTAGTTATAAGATACCATTAATATTGTTGTAATTATTGTTATTCAATCATTGAATAGTTTGCATTTTTTGAAAGAAAGTGGTTATTTCTGTTTGTTTGCATGATCCCCCCACCCGTGCATGTTCTCTCAGTATGTCACTTTGAACACCAGACATGGTGTTGGCAAGATCTGACAGGCCCCTGCTCAGGGCAAATCTGGTCAGCTCCTTAGAGTATTTCAAGCTGTTTTAATGCATCGTGTGCTGTTAAAAGTTGTAAACGAAATTGTTTTCTTCAAGCGCACAATTATATTATTGCTTTGGAATCTGAATTTTTTCAGATGCTAGGTCGTAAAGTTTAATTATTTGAAGGTCGCAAGTCCCGTTTTAGAGGTAGTCGCTTAAGAGAAGTCGTTTATATATAGTACAAACCATCGGTGAATTTTTTTCCGGTCGTATGTTGGAGGAAGTCGTTTAAGAGAGGGTCTCAAAACGGAGGTTTTACTGTAGTATAGTATAGTATAGTATAGTATAGTATAGTATAGTATAGTATAGTATAGTATAGTATAGTATAGTATAGTATAGTATAGTATAGTATAGTATAGTATAGTATAGTATAGTTAGAGAGTTGTATAAGTGTCGTGTGGTGGAAAAGTCAAGAATGGTTTGGAAAGACACTTATACACGTTTTAAACAAAATACTATCCCATTCTTCTTTCTGGAGGCAGACCGAAGCGGCGAACAGTCTGCCTCAGCACCCGGTCATATCTACCCAAACGGCCCGACAGACTGAGGGATTTAGATTGAATTGTAGATAACAGAGCCATGAAGAGACCACGTTTTGTTTACCATGGTTGATGCATGTCTGTAAATCGTGATATTGTTAGCCATACCCAGATATACAGAAAAGAATATAAAGTCGTTTAACATCGTCTCTCTCTCTCTCTTTCTTTCTCTCTCTCTCTCTCTCTCTCTCTCTCTCTCTCTCTCTCTCTCTCTCTCTTTCTCTCTCTCTCTGCATGTGCTACTAAACTTTTTCTTTTCTTCCTTTCTTTCTCGAAGAGTGCTTTCTTGTGAACACGGTCTCCGCGTGGGGGAGATATAATCAGAATATATTTCATTAGGTTTATCACGTTTGTGTCTCGCCCGAAACCCGGGTTTTCTCCTCGTCCAGTTTGTTTGTTGATACTTTATGTTCTCTCGGTTACCTAGACATAATAAGCGAGTTGATATCATCAAATGATCGTCTCTCCAGGAACGTCATGATATTTTAATAATATTACGTCGTTGTTTTTTTCTTTTCTTCTGCATGGTGCACGTGCATGAAAACTGATGTTGATCTTCATGCAGTTAACCTTTTCGTGCTACAAGGCTTGCTGACATAAAAGAGACAGATGCAAGGGACGAACTGATGGCATCTAGAGATATGACATCGCCCATGGGCTAATAGACTCCAAAAATGGTAGCGCTGTAGAAGGCTTTGAAGGATGAAAAACAAACAACAAACAATTGCAGGTCAATCACGCAAGGGTCTGTGAACCAGTCTGTGGGGACCTTCTTTCACCCTTCCCCCCTCCCACCCAAACACACACACACACACATACACACACACCTACACCCACACACACACACAAATGCGTAGGCTGCAATTTACGGAGCCATAATAGACCCAGGCAATGTCACCTTTGAAAGCGAAACGCAGAAAGTTCTTCAACCGAGCGCAAGAAACTCGAGGGTACACACCCAGAGACTCAAAGTTCAAATCCCCACAAGCAGGCCACCAGATGAATTCACTGCTTATTGCAAGGTATAGCTGAGGGGAATTCCCCTTTGCGCTTTGGGGTTCCATGGACCCAATGTTCAAATTCCTGCAAGTAAAAGATGATTTTAAAAAAAAGCAAATAGAAGTGACTCAGAAATATTTCGCGTTTGGCGATTTGTAGACTCACGTTTTTGACGTAAGGTTCACATCCCGAAAGTGAAACCATTTACTATTGCTGAGCGCGGTGGCTGAGGGTATGCAATATCGGTGGACCCAGCGTTTAAATCCTGCAATTAAATACTGTATAATATATTCATTGGTACAGAGATGGATCATTTTGTCCTTTTGTGTCCGTTGGCGAATTAGAATTCACATCTCCACAAGTCACTGGGAAAAAATACTGTATTACATTACAAGATGTAACTCGGAGATCGTTTGCGTATCATATCATTGCTCCAATTTGACTTGATTATTATTTATATTATTGTTTGTTGTTGTTTTTCCCTTTTATCTTGATGAACAAGTGCATGCAGAGGAAAGAAAAATATCTTCGGAATACATTATGGAATAAAGAGCCGCTCTGCTTTTAGTGTATGGATTCCGACTCGGACTCACTCGGACATTTTATTCACAGCAAGGATATAGATTTTAGGCAGAAGCCTAATCTTACAATCGTTCCTCATATCATTTATACTCAACATTCTACGATGTTCAGTCTTACAGGCCAACATCCACACAAATAACTAACACGACAAAACAAATAACTATAATTACTATCATGCAGCATTCAGAATAAGGCGTATGACATTGAATGTCGATGTGTTACAATTACACAGTGCATAACAAACAATCCAAAGTATATCAACTAATCAGGTGTTACATTTACACACACATTAAAGAGGCCTCAATTGTAGATCAATTAATCAAATAGCACATTGGAAACAATTGACAAACTCGGTGGTTATGCTGTATTAAGGTAATGTTGCTTTATTGGACTGTTAACAAGACGTCTGTACAAAAATCATCAGTAACAGTACGTTTTGAACTTGGACAACTTGTATTGTCTAGGACAACAGTTTGTTTACGATCATTCCCTACATCAGCCTCCTGAATCTCACTCTGAATCTAGTAACTGAATGCGATTCAAGGGGATTTTCGTGATAGTTTAAAGTTACATTTCCAATGCCTTCTTTTTGTTTTACCCTTTTTGTTTAAAACTTCAAACAATGACCCGGCTGCTGCAAGGCAAGGCGTCCTTTAAATCCCAAGGTCACGTCCTCATACCAGAGTATCGGGGCTCGAGGAAGAAAGCGTGTGCAATGTAACAAGATGGTGCAATCAGAGCATCGGAGACTGGGGAAGTATACGCCAACAGAGTTCAAGTCTTGATAGATCACCGCCATTCAATTTGGTATGTTTGTTTTCGATATAACTACGTTTCCCCGTCCAAAAGAAGTTGCTGCAAGTTCTGCTGCTACCGAGAACTTAATAGGCATTTATACACGCTAATATACTTTATCCAGAATCGAACCCTTGCCACCCGTTTCGTTTCTCTCGACCTCCGTCTTCCAACCACAAGGATAGGCTTAAGTGTTGGCTTTCGCCAAGGACCGCCTGTTACACTCAGTTCGATGATGGTGTTTTTCTTTATCAGTATCCGATTCAGCCCCAATGCTGAATTCCTGATACGGTGTAACTCAGATTCGTTTATTCACGCAGCCTGCTCAAGCAGCATACAAGTCACAAAGTCGACGTATGAAGTTTTCCACTTTTTATTCAGCACACATCAACAACTGCATACAATCGCTCAATCGTCTTTCCACTCTCAAATTTACTTTCCAAATCACTATCAACAACAACCTCTCTCCAACAGTGCGGCACACAATTTTATAATCTCTCTCTCTCTTCCCGAACAATTTCGAACAAATTAGAAATGACGCACTACCACCAATCGAATAAAAGATCGTCATCACTGACTTACGTCATACATTATTATTTCTCCTTCCCGAACGTCCTCTTGCTTCGACATGTATCGGGAAATTTCTATCGAGAGTAAACACGCAGATCCAGAATATTCTCCAGTAATATCGACTAACGCAAATCATCAACGTTATACAAAGCCTCTCCTAACAACAATGCAAACTCAAATCAAAGGTAAATAAACTCCATTATTGAATACTTTGCAAAACGAAACGATTAGATCTATCGTGCGCGCTTCCGACGTACTACCATTCGCGTTTCAACGTATTCGCGTTTCAACGTAACACCGCCAGACCACCTTACAGTATAATGCTTCTACCTAGTATTGCTCTTACCATGTTATCTAGTACATATTCCTTTCTTTAGCTTTAGGGACAGTGCCCTTCCGGTAGAAAAGACATGAAAAACATGTCATCTCATACTAATTTATATCCTTAGCTTTAGGGTCAGTACCATCCCGGTGGAACAGACCTGAAAAACAAGCTTAAAATAATATGACTCGCTTGTGTAGTATTAAACGAAATGGTCGCCCACAGATTGAATTCCGCATGAAATTCTCAAGGGGCCATTGCCGTGTTAGGCAGGGCACAAACTACTCTCCTCTCCCCCCTTCTCTCCCCCGTCTCTCTCTCTCCCCTCTCTCTATCTCTCTTAATGTATTTGTGCCTAAAACCTTTATCTTGTATATTATTATCAACATCATGACATGATAGGAAGATTTCCAATTGTTAACGCATTCTTTGTTTGTTCTGGTATTTGGTTTTGGTGTTGTTGCTACGATTTTTGTTGTTGTTCGTGGTTGTTGTTGTTGGGTTTTGTTGGTGTCGTTGTTGTTGTCCTTGTTGTTGCTGTTATAGTTGTTTTTCGTTGTAGTTGTTGATCTTTGCTTGTTGCTGGTCTTGTTTTGTTGAATTCCCAAAATGCAGTCCTAAATCACTTAGCAAGTTAGGCTTAAGACGTTTTCAATATGCAGTTTCTTTTTAATCTACTGAAAACAGGATTTAACTGCTATCGTGAAGCCATGTATATATCATTAATTAGTTCTCGTGTGTTTATTGACCTAGGTGTTAGAGAAAAACATTAAAGATGGTCAGAGAGATTTTGACTTGCGTTTCGAACAAATAAGTTTTAATAATTTTAATCCTCATTTTATAGTAATAATTTTAATACTATTATTGCCTGTCACTTTTGTCTTTCTTCTTGTTCTTCTTCTTCTTGTTCTTCTTCTTCTTGTTCTTCTCCTTCTTGTTCCTCTTCTTTTTCTTCTTCTTAAATAAGTTATAAAAATTTCAATCATATTTTTATAATAATTTTAATGGTATTATACCATGTTGTTGCTTTTACCTTCTCCTTCATCATCATCGCCATCATCATCGTCATCATCATCATCATCATCATCATCTTCTTCTTCTTCTTCTTCTTCTTCTTCTTCTCCTTCTTCTTCTTCTTCTTCTTCTTCTTCTGTATCATCTCCTTCTTCTTCTTCATCATCATCAACATCCTCATCTTCTTCTTCTTCTCCTTCTTCTTCTTCTTCTTCTTCTTCTTCTTCTTCTTCTTCTTCTTCTTCTTCTTCTTCTTCTTCTTCTTCTTCTTCTTCTTCTTCTTCGTAGTAGTAGTAGTAGTAGTAGTAGTAGTAGTAGTAGTAGTAGTAGTAGTAGTAGTGCTGCTATACCTGAATCTTTCTGCTGTAAATGTCTTATGAACAGAGCAGTTTTACTTTTATAGTTTGAGGAGAGAGAGAGAAAGAGAGAGACAGACAGACAGAGACAGTCTAGATCAATTTTACGGGCGGCATCGAAGAGTGAAGAAAAGATATGGGTGACTAGTTAGAGAACAGAGATAGAAAAAAGAAAGAGAAAGAGAGAGCGGGGGGGGGGGGGGGAAGAGAGAGAGAGGGGGGAGGAAAAGAGAGAGAGGGGAGAAAGAGAGAGAGATAGAGAGAGAGGAGAAAGAGAGAGAGGGGAGAAAGAGAGACAGAGGGGGAAAGAGAGAGAGAGAGAGGGGAGGAGAAAGAGAGAGAGGGGGAAGAGAGAGAGGGGGAGAAAAGAGAGAGGGAGGGGGAGAAAGAGAGAGAGGGGGAGAAAAAGAGAGAAGGGGAGAAAAAGAGAAAGGGGGGGGGGGAAAGAGAGAGAGGAAGGGAGAAAGAGAGAGAGGAAGAGATATTTTTTCTCGACACTTTTTTCTTTTAAGTCGTTTAGGCCGACAACGCGGTACAAAGATTTAAACACACGCACGCACACGCACACGTAGACACACGTAATAGACTACGCAGATATACACGAGGCTTTCTAAAGTTAACGTGTTCATGGACATAGGGCGTGAACGGTCCAGTTCTCGGAGAAGTTCGTTGTTAGTCTTAAACATTTAATGTAACAGTGTTGCTGTTTATATCCAATAAATTCGTTAATGCTAGTGGATTTCACCGGTATTATTATCACCAACATCGACTGCATTATTGTTGATTGCCCTGAATACGCCGAGTTAGGGAGAAAATATCTAAGTGGCACATTAAATTTCAATAATACGCTGAAAGGCGCCTTGTATAAATGCAGCCCGGGCATATCAAGAAAAGTAGCCTTGTACCTCTTTTATGCCTTAAGCCTTAGAGAAGAACTGGTAAACAGTTAACGCATTAGCTTATCAAGCATGTGATTATTAACCTTGATGCTGTTGGAGATGTTTGGTGATGCTGAAGTGATGACAACGACAAAAATGATGCCAGGTCATGTTATCGCTGTGTGTGTTTGTGTGTGTGTATGTGGCTAGGTAGAAACGCCTTTGTTCTGACATACACTTGAACCTCTACATACTTTCTGTTGACGGACCCCGTTATTTTGACGTCAAAACAGTGTTCCGTTAGGGTTAGGGCTGTGTTAGGGTTAGGTTAAGGGAAAGGGTTAGGGTTCGGGTTTGGGTAAGGGTTGGGTTAGGGTTAGAGTTAGGGATAGCTTAAAAAAATGGACAAATTTGTGAAAATGTCAAAGTAACGTATGTATAAGAGATTCATGAAAGTCATCACAACTGCGTTTCTACACGGTTTTGTGTGTGTGTGTGTGTGGGGGGGGGGTTGTTTAGGAACACATTTATTATTAGTACTTCTATTTATTTATTTATTTACTTTTATATATATATTCTTCTCAGGGGAGGGATGAGGAGCGGGGTGTGGGGGGGAGCGAGGGAGTGGGGGGGGATGGGGGAGGTGGGAGGGGGGAGGGCTGGTGGGGTGGAGGGGAGGAGGTTGGGAAGACGGGGCGGTAGGGGGCGGGGTGGATGCGTGTGGGGGGAGGGGAGGGGTGGGGGGGAGCAGAGGGGAGGGTGTGGGTGGAGGGAGTGGGGGGATGCTATAACTTCGACGTAAACCTTTATGCAAAGAAAAGTACGTTAACATTTCCTTTCATCGATTTCCACTGAAAGATGAAATATTGCCATGACCGCTTTGTTATTCCCGCGCCACGTGACCATGCCGCCGACTTGTGCATAGAGCCCATTGGCTGTACCCATCCTTTTTAGTCCGAAGCGAGATAACCCTCACCTGCCACCCTCCCATGGTGCTGTAGACTATAATTAGCACTGAAAGCATCGATTCTCTCCCCTACAACCTCCATCCCTAGTAAATGTCCCCCCTCTTTTTTTCCTCTGAGATCTAAATAGATGGTGGTTACCTTCACTTCCTCGCTTGATGTCGATTCTCGTGATTTCTTCTTCTATTCTTCTTCTTCTTCTTCTTCTGCTTCTTCTGCTTTCTTTCTTTCTTCCTTCCTTCCTTTCTTCCTTACTTTCTTTCTTATTCTTCTTGTCCTTTTTTTTTGTTTTTGTTCTGTTTGTTATTCTTCTTCTTTTTAGTTTCTTTTCTTTTTCTTTCTTTTGGTTGTTGTTGTTGTTGTTGTTGTTGTTGTTGTTGTTGTTGTTCTTCTTCTTCTTCTTCTTCTTCTTCTTCTTCTTCTTCTTCTTCTTCTTCTTCTTCTTCTTCTTTTTTTTTTCCTGTCTTCTTTTCATCCTCCTCCTCCTCTTCTTCTTCTTCTTTTTATTCATCGTTGTCGTCGTCTTTGTCTTCGTCGTCTATTTCTTTCGAGATTTATAAAACAAATATAATTCATGTACGAAGCAAAGTACTTTATAATTGATTCTTAGTAATTTTTGAGTAAAGTGTGAGTAGCCTTTTAATGTTATAGTCCTTCGTATATTTATTTCTTTGTTTATTTTTTTAGGGGGTATATGGGGTGTCGGATAGCGCAGTGGTTGGAGCACTCGCTACTGTGTCGCAAGTTAAGCACCGTCCAGTGCGGTTAGCACTTGGATGGGTGACCGCAAACCGTGAAGCGACAAATAACAAACGCCCCCAGTTGACTCAACTGTGACTGAGTACCTACTCTCTTAAGGGTGGGGAAGGTAAAGCAGCGAGGGAGAGAGATGGGCATCACCCTCATTACGCTGGCCCAAGATAAGGGTGATCTCCAACATCACGCTCCCCTACGGCCACAAGGCTATGGGACCACCTTTACCTTTACCACCACCTTTTTTACCTTTTTATTTATTTATTTATTTATTTATTTATTTATGTATTTATATTTCCCTGGAACTGATCTTTCTCTCCTGCTTATGTACTCGAGGAGTTATGCATCTCTTTCCGGCTCATTCATCTCCTTAAAGGGATCGACTTTGACCACACGCCGTTGGCAGATCCGTTTAACACTGACAATGGATGTTTTCCCATTGAAAAATAATTAACTTGCAATTAAAAAAAACAAAAAAACAATCTCTTGAAAGTGCAGGTATAGTTGGGTTTTTAAAATCAACAAATTCCCTAGTTTTGGGGTTTATTAATAGCCACAGCCATGTACCTTTTTAGCGCTAAAAATATGACCTAGTAGATAGTAGAGCGTATTGGTGGGTCAAATGGTATTTAAACACGTGACAGATAATCGCGCGACCCTTAAACACAGACACTTAATCACGCGTCAAATAAACACAGGCACAGATTATAAGGACAGATAATCACAGCGACAGATTCACACAAGAATTTAAAACTCGCGACATGTAATCACAACATTCAAAATTATATAAATAGTATTTATGTGTGTGTAAAAGAAGAATGAATGGACATGTTTAATTGACAGACAATGTAATTTCCATGCTTTTGGATTAATAAAGTAATATCTTATCTTATCTTAAGCTTACTTCTGCATTGTTTGTATTGCATTGCATAATTGGAAAGTGAGCATAGTTCAAAGAGCCATAATAGAAATCTGGTAGAGTTATTAGAGTTCACGATGAAAGATTTCAGTTGAAAAGATATCGGTTTTCTGGTTACTTCTTCTTCTTTTGGGGGCTGCCACCCTCAGCTTGTTGAGGACTCTGCAGCCAAATGCTGGGTATATTCTTGTTACCGGCACTCACCCGTCTAGGACATGAGCGTCAGGATCTTTAAAGTCCGTTATGATGGAGTGCATGCGACACAGACTAGAGCTCGGTTTATACTCTCATCCGAAGGAGTAGGAAACGGGAGTAAAGTGTCTTTCCCAAGGACACAGCACAATGGCCCGGACGGGGCCTGAACCCGGGACCTTCAGATCCACAAGCCGAAGCACTACCATTAGACCACCGTGCCTCCCAACTGATAGGAAAGAGAGTATAGTTCAATGAATCCTAGTAGAAATCTTTAGGTAGAGTTAGTAGAATTGAAAGTTAAAGATTTAATTTGGAAATTAATATATTTTGATTTTTTTGATTCAATTTGGAAATCTCTCTCTCTCTCTCTCTCTCTCTCTCTCTCTCTCTCTCTCTCTCTCTCTCTCTCTCTCTCTCTCACTCTCTCTCTCTCTCTGTGCTGACTTTCAATTTACGGGGAGAACGGTTTATATGTGGATGCCTCACACGCCGCTGTTTAGGCGTAGGTATTTAATCTTCGGTAGACGGGTAAGTGCTACAGTTAGCTGGCTGTCTACAGCGTCGCCTGCTTTGCGTTGAGATGTGGAAAGAGGAGGGGGAGGGGGAGGGGAGGAAAAAAAGGAGAAAGAGAGATGAGGCAGTGAGGATGTGACAAGGGAAAGAACGGAGTGTGGGGTTGGGATACCAGTGCGTTGGTACCCTAGAGCCAATGTTTAATACTCAAGGAGTTACGCATACCCCAATGCTGTGTTGTGTATTGCATATTATTACAATGTAGAAAGTTTGTAAGAGGCACGCGAAAGCAAGTTCGTGGCTCGGGATGCAATGACGCAGGCCAATAAAAAGTAATCACCAGTTTTATCTCTCTGCAGTTCTGCGGAACGAGGTGCAGCACCCGCGTAAACCAATCGCCAGGCACACATAAACATATTCGAACTGAAGAATGGGAAAAAAGCTGGACCGGGAAAATGTGTGTAGGATGTCTTGTGGTAGGGGTGATGGCACACTCCTCTTGTATGAAATCGCGGAGGGAAAAGTCGGCCTAATTATAACAATATAAGCCTATAATTATATTAACTCTCCAACACTCAACATCTTTCTGGAGCGCAACATGACAGATGTCGATGGTAAGGCCACGTCATCAGAGCCATCAGGCCTTGCAAAGACTACCATGCAAGGCACGGTGCAAGGAGGCAGAAAAAGAGGGAGACAGAAAAATAGGTGGGAGGACAACATTAGAGAATGGACTGGTTTGACATTGGGCGAAGCCATGAGGGTTGCTGAGGACAGAGAAAGATGGAGTAGGCTGGTTAAACGATCATCTGTGGTGCCCCAACGACTTTCGAGTTACGGGACAGGATAGGAACTCTACACATCTCTGTCTCTATCTCTCTCTGTCTCTCGCCCTGTTTCTGTCTGTCTCTCTGTCTATCTCTCTCTGTTTCTCTCTCCATGCCGTTGCTTTTGTTGCTTTTATTAAAGCCTTTGATCTTGTCCCGCACGGTGATTTGTTTGAAGCTTTGCGGACAGTTCGTTCAAGCAGCAAAGTTATTTTAACATGAAAATCTATGTATTCCTGTATGTTTTCTTGTGTGAGATTTAACAGCAAAGAGGTCACAAAATGTTTGGAGTGTCCGCAGGGAGTCAGACAGGGTTGTGTTTTGAGCCCCACACTTTTTTTTTTTTTAGTATTGATGCTTCTGGTCGTCATGGAATCCAGCTTATATCTGGTCTTCTTGAGTTGTTCATCTTGCTGTTTGCCGATGATCTTACACTCCAGTCTTATAATCCAATTGGCTTAAGGAACCAATTAGAATGTCTGCGCTTATGTAGCTCTAGGTTGTATATAACGGTTAGCTCTGAGAAAACCAAAGTTTTGGTGTTTTGAAGAGGTGGCTATTTGACTAAAATGAGATTTGGCTCTTTGAGGGCAAACGATTAGAAGTTGTTAACAGTTCTAAATACCTATGATATATATTTACAACCATGTTATGTGGCACGCATGACTTAGCGTTAAAAGCTAGAGAAGCCACGTACGGTGTTTTAAGAATGCCAAAGGTCTCAAAAGGAAAATTTTCTTTAAGATATTTGTCAGCAAAGTAACTTCTATTTTGTTGTATTAATTCATTTATTTATTGATTTACCTAGAGGCATCCCCCCCCCCCCCATTCCCCAAACAATATTGTATATGGCGAACTAGGAAGGTACCCCTTATATATTAACTCCCGTTTGCGTTGTATAAAACACTGGCTTAAATTATTTTAGCTAGACGAAAATCGGCTGCCTTCAGTAGCTTACAGATTGCTTGTCTCCCTAGATAAAAGAGGAAAAAGATGTTGGGCGACGATCATTAAAGAATTGCTTTTTGCTGCAGTTTATTATCCCTTTCTATCGGGAAACTCTGGGGAAGGCGCAGTCGCAGCCAGTGGCGCGCCCAAACCCTACCTACCTAACATTATTTGTGAATGTTTGAAATTTTTGCTGGAGGAGCAAACCGGAGTACCCGGAGAAAACCCCCGAGACGTTGCCCGAGTCGAAAGTAAATAATATTCGGAGAAACATAACGCCCAGATGCTGGCTCGAACCCACACCTGTCAGGCGCCATTGGTTTCTTGATGTTGGATAAGGCAAGTTAATCCCGCCTTAGCCCACTTGGCCACAACGCTTTTAGTATTGGCTTTGGAATTGTATGGCTTTATCAAAGAGTTGATAACCTAAATGCTTTTTTGCAACTTTTTAAGGAAAGACTCATTGATATGCTTGTGCAAAACTGGCGCCAATCAATGTGTGAAAGTCACCGTTACGATAACTACACTTCCTTTAAACACTTATTTGTTCCTGAAACATATCTAGACTATTTTTCAGTGCCTACTTTTCGAGAGGCTGTTGCAAAATTGAGGGCAGGAATGTTTCCTGTAAAGGCAAACGTACACCGATATGATGTGTTGTCCAGACAAAAATGCTCGTTTTGCGCTGAAAATATTGATGACGAACGCCATTTTCTGTTCGTCTGTCAGCTGTGCAGGTCTCTTAGAAATAAGTTTATATTTCCTAATAAGCACGACTTTGAGCAATTGTTTTTGTCCAGCGATATTTGGCTTGATATGACGCTTATAAAAGCATTGTCTTGCTTCCTAATTTATGCAGAGAAAATCAAGAAAAATGAAAATAACCGAAGTCCGTAATGCGGTTCAAATATATATTATATGTTCTTCCCTGTATTATTGTTGTTGTTGTTGTTGTTGTTGTTGTTGTTGTTGTTGTTGTTATTATTATTATTATTATTATTATTATTAATATTATTATTATTATTATTATTATTATTATTATTATTGTTATTATTATTATTATTATTATTTTTTTAAAATTATTATTATTCTTGTTATTATTATTGGGTTTGTTTTTTTAATTGTTTTTATTACTCTTTTACTTTATTGTTTAATTAATTATTTTCCTTTCTTTTCCTGTATATTGTATCAATTTATTATTGTGTGTGTGTTTTCAAACTCGCGCGACGCGTCTAGGCGTCTGTTTGTTCATTATTCATGCTGTATGTAAATACGTTAAATATAATTGCGAAAGGGGTGTGGCCTAAAGCAAGAAAGCAATCAGTCAGTCACTCTCTCCATGCCAATCATATCTTTCTCGCATATTTCAGACGAAAGTGTCATTTCTATTGACAGCAAAACGTCTTTTGTAGCCCGGCAAATAACAAAGTTCTAAATCATCATGAAATGACAAGAAATGACGACGATTCAGAGTCATGATTCTTCTGGCTAAAGCCCTCACTACACGTCTCGTCCGACAGCTGAGGATAAACGGTGAACAGCCTTTTGACCGTTGGCCGTCCACTGATTATAACATCGAGGACAGCTTGACGTAGCGTAGTGTATCTACAATATGTTGGCGTATATACTGAAACGATTCTTTCTTTAATTATTGATTTATCTCTGTTTTTATCTCTTTAATCTTTACAAACAATGCTCTCCCTTCTCTGTCTGTCTGTCTATCCCCCTGTCTCTGTTTATGTCTCTGTTTATGTCTCTTTCTCTCTTTCTCTCTCTCTCTTTCTCTCTCTCTCTCTCTCTCTTTCTATCTCTCTCTCTCTCTCCCTCTCTCTCTCCTTCTCTCTCTATCTCTCCCTCTTTCTGAAGAAAGAAACATTCTAAAGTCTCTTAACTCCTTGCCAATCATGAATGTTTCCTCACATGTTTTAGGCGAAAGTGACATCTCTCCGTTGACAGACAACAAGGCATCTTTGGAGGAGGCTTCAGAGAAAAGGTCTAACTCTTAGGATCAGGAATCTCTCCAATCTTGTCTGCCATCAGCTGTCCGTCAGCAGCCCGCCACTGGAAGTCATCTACATCGCAAAACAACAGGTACGTAACCCCAGCAAGTCTATCAACAACGTACAAACACAGAAGATACACACACACGCACACACACACACACACACACACACACACACACACACACACCTGTATACTTGCAATACATCACAACTGGGTTTATTTAAGAATGTAGGAATCGGAAAGTGATTTTTTGACGGAAAGAACGCAAACTTCTTCTAAAAATGTAAGAATCTAATGCAAAATTGGCTCTTTCCGTCTAAAAAGTTGACCTAGTTCGTCTCCTATAGGCGACGAAGTAGGTCGAATTTTCTTCAAAATTTCTCCGAAAATTGACTGTATTTTCTCCGTCCCGGATAGAGCACTCCTGTGTACTTAAAACACTCTCATGCACTACAACTGCACTCCCATGCACTAAAAGAGCACTCCCGCGCACTTTAGAAAAAAGTGGGGTCCTGGAAAAAAGTGGGTTCCAAGCAAATGAACCCATTTGTTACTAAGAAAGACAAGGTCTGCTACCCATTTGTGCGCTTTTGTGGGTACACACACACACACACACACACACACACGAACACGCAGGCACCCAGCTTTGTTTTATTCTCTTTTTCTTCTTCTTCTTCTTCTTCTTCTAAGCCTGACACCTTTATCCTATTACACATCCTATCCTATCCTATCCTATCCTATCCTATCCTATCCTATCCCGTAACTCAAAGGCCGTTGGGGCACCACAGATGATCGTTTAACCAGCGTACTCCATCTTTCTCTGTTCTCAGCAACCCTCATGGCTTCGCTCAGGGTCAAACCAGTCCATTCTTGAATGGTGTCCTCCCACTTCTTTTTCTGTCTATCTCTTGTTCTGCCTCCTTGCACCGTACCTTGCAGAATGGTTTTTGCACGGCCTGATGCTCCGGTGACGTGGCCATACCTTTAGGAGTTTCCGTTTCTTTACCACTGTGACCATGTCATCGTGTTGTCCAATGGCTTGTGTGATGGTCTGTCGGATTTCGTTGTTGGTGATGTGCTGGGTATAGGAAAGGCCCAGAGGTCTTCTGTAGCACCTCATCTCCATGCTTCGTATTCTTCGTTGTAGATCTGCTGTGAGGGTCCATGTTTTGCAAGGGTATAGGAAGATGGAGATGACTAGAGAGCGCAGTAGCCTTACCTTGGAATGTAGAATGGCCCTGTCTTTCCAAATGGTTTCAACCTTGTCAGGGCAGCAGTTGTTTGTGCGATCCTGGAGAGGACTTCCTGTCGGGAGCCGTTGTCTGATACAATGGCTCCTAAATATTTGGAGCTATGCACTGTGTTGAGGGATTGGCTTTGAACTTTGGTGTCCATGTTGATGCCATTGGTGTTGTTGGTCATCATTAAATTTTTGGTCTTCTCTGCACTTATTTCGATTCCATAGGCTCTGGAGGTGATGCCAAGCCTCTGTACCAGCTGTTCAAGTTCTTGTTCCTCTCCAGCCAATCCATCAATGTCATCCGCAAAACGGAGGTTGGAGATTGCTCAACCCCTTATGCTGACTATTCCTTCATGATCAGCAAGGACATCTGACAGGATGCGCTCTAGGAAGATGTTGAAGAGTGTTGGAGAGAGTAGGCATTCTTGCCGCACACCGATTGTTGTTTCTGAACCAGTTCCCGAGGGCGCTGTTGTGGACTGCACTGGTAGCCTTGTCAAATACATTCGAATGTTTAATTGTCTGTTTTGTTTGTTCTTTTAACTCGAGTGTGCGTGTGTATGTGTGTGTGTGTTGTGTGTGTGTGTCCGTGTGTGTGTGTGTGGGTGTGTGTTTGTGTGTGTGTGTGTGGAGTATGTAAAACTAGATTGTATTTTTTTTCTATAACCTGTTTAAAAAGTTATATGACAGCGCCACCTGTGGTGATGTGATAGGCTAGGAATGTGCAGTTGATTTATTTATTTATTTATTTTAAATTTATTTTAAATGCATTTATGTTATTTTATTTTATGCATTTTTATTTACACATAATACATTTCAATAACCTACATGAATTTAAAAAAGATAGGTAAATAAACAAACAAATAAATAAATAAATGAATAGAGGGAGAGAGGGTATTTTTAAACCTATTTATTTAAACCACTTACCCAGGGAAGACAACCACACCACTGCCACCTGCCAGAAGCAGTTTTTTCTCTCCCCTGCATAGCTGCGTTTAACACGTCGACTTCGTTTGCTGTGGAATCGATGAAAACATAGAGACCGCGAGTGTCAACGTCAGCCGTAGATGAAATAAACCACCATCATGTTGACTTTTCCCATTTCTTAAACCAGACAAGCCCACCACCTAACCTCTCCCAGGTTCCCCCTCCCCTCCCGTCCCTTGTATCTTGGTCTCTCCTGTTTTGGAGGACTGTGCAGGCCTGTCTCAGTTAGAGTGGGCTTAGGGGTAACCGAAAGGTCCTTGTTGCGAATCTCGGATTGGCCAGAGTGTTACCATATGAATGTCCTCTTATCATCCACTAGTTGTGGTACTGATTCGGCTCTTTTGCAGTCCGCTGGACTCTATAAACAATTACTAACTAACTAGTCCATAGGTCCGCTGGTGTCTGAATAATGTGATCAGTGTAGTCGCCTAGACGCTCAGTTGTCCTATGACTATTACCTACAGTTGATCTTTTACCCGCCCCACTCTCCACCAGCACAACATAGCTCCCTCTCTCTCTCTCTCTCTCTCTCTCTCTCTCTCTCTCTCTCTCTCTCTCTCTGTGTGTGTGACTATCTCTGTCTCTCTCTGTGACTTTCTCTGTCTCTCTCTGTCTCTCCGACTATCTCTGTCTGTCGGTCTGTCTCTCTGTGTTTGTCTGTCTGTCTCTCTCTCTTTGTCTCTGTCTGTCTGTCTCTGTCTTTGCGTCTGTCTTTCTCTCTCTATCTCTATCTCTCTTTGTCTCTTTCTCTGAGTCTCTGTCTCTCTCTGTCGGCCTCTCTCTTTCTGTCTCTTTCTGTCTCTCTGTCTCTGTCTGTCTGTTTCTCTCTCTCTCTCTCTCTCTCTCTCTCTCTCTCTCTCTCTCTCTCTCTCTCTTTCTTTCTTTCTTTCTTTCCTTCCTTCCTTCATGCTTTCCCATCACTTGGGGAAATGAATTCAACCTGCATCGTACATAAATGATAAGCAAGAACGTGACGTTAATCAACGATGAAATGATGACCTTATTGTTGACGTAAACAAATACTGAATGAGGAGGACCATGCAGCTTTGACGTCAGTGAAGATGACAGCAATATTTACAGTTCATCAATATTCTCTCCCTCCTCTTCCTCTCTCATTGTTCTTTTGTTGTTTTTTGTATTTTTCTGTAAGTTTCAGTTTACCGGGCGGCAGTAGTTAATTTAGTTTTTGAACAATACAGCCAGAGAGGGAGGGAGGGAGAGACAGAGAAACAGAGAAAGAGAGAGAGAGAGTGAGAGAGAGACAATATCTAAGTAGTTGCACAGGTGTGTGTGTGTCTGTGTGTGTGTATGTGCGTATATACGCATGCGTGTGAGTGCGTGTGAGTGAGAGTGCGTGTGCCGAGGGTGAAGGAGGGGAGGGGGAGGGTGAGAGACTGGGCTAGGGAATTAGGAGAAGAACTAAGCTGCTCGACGTTTAATGTGGAGACGCGGGGGACGACGAATTATTGTATTATCACAGAAAGGTCAATGGCCGCGAGGTGTTATGGCTATGGCTATGTGTATGACATTAACCTCTATGCTATGAGTATGTGTATGACATTAACCTCTATGCTATGAGTATGTGAATGACATTAACCTCTATGTGCCATGCACTGTACACGTTACATTGCTTATCACCCTTTTAGAATACCGGCACGGGAGAACCACAAACAAACGCAGAGGAGCGGGATAAACGAAGGTCAATGCGTTGCTATGGATGAGCCCAGGGAAACGAAGCTGAGCCTGTTGTTTGAAGTGTCGGTCAATGACTTCGTTGGACACCTCTATGCGAACGAAGCCCGGACCTCCAATCCCTTTTAAGTGGCTACCGACACGCCCATCGGAATGTTTTTATCTCCGTACTATGGCCTCATGCACACTCCTTTCAATATCATACCATGTGTAAACGTTTGGAAACTCAACGAACCTTTCTTTTTGTTCGTCATGTGTTTTTCACCTTGTTCTTATTGTTCTTCTTCATCATCATCATCATCATCATCATTATCATCATCATCATCATCATCATCATCATCATCATCATCATCATCATCATCATCATCATCATCATCATCATCATCAATATCGTTGTCGTCATCGCCAACACCATCACCATTATTATGAGGCCTATGGCTACCAGCGCACTCAAAATACAGCTAAAGGCAGCGCTGTGCAGCGCCTGACGATACCATCTTGTAGAGGATACTACGTCATATTCATCATCGTAATCATCATTACCTGCATTTTGTTTTCTAAATTACGAACTACAAAATTATCAATCAGCGACATTCTTTGATGTACATTTGTTAAATTTAGTTATTTATTTATTTATTTATTTATTTATTTATTTATTTATTTTACTGCTTATGTTTTTTAGACTAGTTGATATGTATCTGCTCAAGGAATTTACTTATTTTTTTATTACTTGCTTTTAGTTTATGTAAATCTTGCACGCTTGGAGCCTGCATGTCATGTTATTATTGTAATTATCATTATTATTATTATTATTATTATTATTATTATTATTATTATTATTATTATTATTATTATTATTATTATTATTATTATTATTGTTATTATTATTATTATTATTATCATCTTGTTGTTCTTATTGTTGTTGTTGTTGTTCTTCTTCTTTTATAGTGGACGTCGTGTGCGTACGCCTCATTGACCTATTGATTCATTCATATCAGTACAACTTATGTTAATCTGATGAATAAAAGTTGGTACAACAACAATTGATTCATCTGTAAATTACTTAATTAATTAACGTTCTTAAGTTAGTAGTAGTAGTAGTAGTAGTAGTAGTAGGAGCAGCAGCAGCAGCAGCAGTAATAGTAGTAGTAGTAGTGGTAGTAGTAGTAGTAGTAGTAGTAGTAGTAGTAGTAGTAGTAGTAGTAGTAGTAGTAGTAGTAGTAGTAGTAGTAGTAGTAGTAGTATATAATTATTAAAACTTCTCTTGCAGTGTGGTTGCTTTGAGTATCCAGCTCCTGTTGTAGTGCCGGGGTTTTCTGTATAAATAATATCCCCACTTGGTGGGAATGTAGTGCCATAAATTGCCACTGTTTATGTCATTCTCATTTGTTCTTTCTCGCTCCTAATCTGTTATATCAATCTACTGTGCTCTTTGCTAAGCCGGTCACCTACCTTTTTTCTTGAAAACTCTCCCAAAACTCCTCATTTATGTATGGAGTCTGTTGGGTCAGCTTGCGGATATTGGATGCTTTCTGCCAAGTGGTCACTAGAGCTTTTCTTTGATATTCCTATTCTATTCCTGTCCTATCCCGGAACTCGAAAATCGTTGGGGCATCACAGATGATCGTTTAACCAGCGTTCTCCATCTTTGTATGTCCTCATCAACCCTCATGGCTTCGCTCAATGTCAAGCCAGTCCATTCTCGAATGTTGTTCTCCCACGTTTGGTTTTGCCTCGTCTTCTTCTGCCTCCTTGTTCCGTGCCTTGCAGGATAGTCTTTGCAAGGCCTGATGCTCTGGTGACGTGGCATACCATCGGAGTTTAATTCTATATAATCTATGGTATTATTATTTAGCAATTTATGCATTTCATTTTATATGTATATGTTTTGTTAATATTTTATAACAATGGGTATATTCTATTTTGGTTTTTTTAAAACGGGGGTTCGGTATATCAGAGTACAGCCTCAGCGCTACCCGCATGGGATGCCTTTATTGTAAAGTGACCGGCTGGTGAAGTGCCTTCAGTGTTACCACTAGGGTTGTTTCAGGAGATCTTTTATACGGATCGGAGGTGAGTCCTCTTTCAACCAAGTTGTGGTCCTGATTCGGCACTTTGCACTCCGCTGGACCCCTTAAGCAATGACTAACTAACTTGAGCATCCAGACTATTAGGTCTTAGCGACAAAAGCAGATAAAGAGGACCACTTATCTTGAATTATGAAAATATGAACATTTGAAATAAATCGATAACCTGCTACTCGAACAAAAAGGTTTAACATCCTGTTATATGAGTGTTATGGACGAATTGACTTGTTTGAACCCTGGTATACCGAAATAAGTAGCAGCGACTCGTGACCTGTTCTAAAAAGACTGGGACTTTGTGCCAGAAAGTTGCCATTCCGACTTTGTGCTTGAAGTTGCCGTTCCGACTTTGTGTTAGAATTTATTCCGACTTTGTGATATAAGTTGCCATTCTGACTTTGTGCTAGGAGTTGCCGTTCCGACTTTGTGTTATAAGTTATCATTCCGACTTTGTGCTAGAAGTTGCCATTCTGACTTTGTGCTGTACGTTGTCATTCCGACTTTGTGCTATACAAGTCTGCCTTTCCGATCTTGTTGATTGTGAACATGTAGCAGTTTAACACAACGGCTCTCCGTCAGCCTTCTTGATGCGCCAATTGCATGCTAGGTTTCTGACAAGAGGTGAATGCATTACCACCGTTTGAGGTCGGAGTCCCCAGGAGATGAGGTGTCGAGAGCGAGGGAGGGAGGGAGGCAGGAGGAAGAGGAGGAGGAGAAGAGAGAGAGAGAGGAGCGAGAGAGAGGAGTGAGTATAGTTTTTGAATCGCGCTTGCAAGATCTTGCATGATACATTGTGTGATTTCTTGAGCAATAAATATTTCTTTCTGTGGGGTTCCATCACATTGCGGAATTCATTGGAGTGAGGTATGTGACCGTTTAACTAAGAAGGGAGCACAAAGGTCGTCAGATTCTATAACTGTAACAAGTTTGAATATGTGTAATCAAAAAATGTTTTCCTTTCTAGAAAAGGCAGTGTATCATGATAATAGCATTAAAAATATATCTATACTGAATTGCTCAAGACCACTTTGTAAATTAATATATACATTAAAAGGGAACGCATGGAGCACTAAACACTCTGCTGATGTTAAATGTATATGTAAAACAAGTCTGTCAATGCATCACCTTGTATTTGAATGCTCAGTTTTAAAAGACCTATTTAAAGTAAATGGACACAGCATACCTGAAAATGGACATTCTGTAGACACGGTTCTATATCATCCAAATGTTACAGACTTTGTGAAAGTTATTGCTAAATCTCCTGTTGGTAGACTTTTATGGACTGTTGGTTTTAAAATTATGTTAAAGTGTTTTAAAACTTACATTTTCAATGTCTGATTTCACCTAAATGTGTGAACAGACAACAATTAAAGATTGATTGATTGCAAGAGTTTTAAGTGTTGCTTGCATTGTTGAAATTGATTTGTGGACCCTCACACT
This sequence comes from Oncomelania hupensis, assembly GCA_036898135.1. NCBI lineage: Eukaryota > Metazoa > Mollusca > Gastropoda > Littorinimorpha > Pomatiopsidae > Oncomelania > Oncomelania hupensis. The sequence goes on along the minus strand of CM072524.1, from coordinate 6,612,096 downwards.
CGAGCGCACGTACACACACACACACGCACACAATCCCTCCCCCCCCCTCATTCCACCCTACACACGCATTCTTGCACACACGCATACACACACAACCGTGTAGAAACGCCGTTGTGATGACTTTCATGAAACTTTACATTCGTTACTTTGACATTTTTACAAATTTGTCCATTTTTTGAAGCTAACTCTAACCCTAACCCTAATCCTAATCCTAACCCAAACCCTAACCCTTAACCTAACCCTAACACAGCCCTATCCCTAACGGAACACTGTTTTGACGTCAAAATAACGGGGTCCGTCAACAGAAAGTATGTAGAGGTTCAAGTGTATGTCAGAATAAAGGCGTTTCTACCTAGCCACGTATACATGCTTGCACACACACACACACACACACACACACACACACACACACACACATACGCGTCCACCTTACAAAGTGGAGTACTTTGGTGTGCATGTTTTTGCATCGTCAAAACAATCATCGTTGTGAGGAACTCATAAAACACACATGCTTGCACACTCACACACAAGCACACACTCCCTCACGAATGCAACCACATACGCGCGCTCACACACACACACAAACACCCCCATTCTCGCACCCACGCACGCACACACACACATACTCATGCTTGCACACACACATACACGATACGTGTTAACACAGACACAAACAAGAAAGCAAACACTCTTCATTTGGGTTAGGTATTTTCATTTATTCATTGTTCAGAGATGTTAAAAGTAGTGTCATGGAACATACAAGGTTTTAAAGAGAAGATTGATGGTATAAAGACAAACGAATTTAATGACGACGAAATTATAAATATGTTTATTAAACATGATATTATATTCATACAATAAACTCACTTAGACAGAGAAAGTAATACAGATATATTCATCCCTGGTTTTACTGGGATACATTATTGTGGAGAAAAACGTAAAAAGGCAGTTTCATCTTCTGGTGGAATATCTGTATTTGTTAAAGAGGCGCTACGGCCATTTGTCAAATTTCTACCACAGAGTACTATTGACATTATGTGGTTACATTTAAATACCAATGATTTTAATATTCAAACTGACTTATATTTAGGATGTATTTATATACCACCTGAATTTTCTTCTTATGGTCGATAACACACTACCTAAATCTGGGACAATCTGGAACATGACATTAAACAGTTTACATCGACAGGAAATATACTCAGTTGTGGAGAGATCAATGCAAGGACTGGAACGTTAGAAGATTACGTGCAATGGGCCAAAAATGATAATATTCACTCGTATTCAAACTATATGTCCAAAGGTATTCAATGCAGCAGACGATCTATGGACAAGTTAATACAAAAGAATGGAAGAAATTGTATAAATATATGTCTTGAAAATAATTTATATATTTTAAATGGATGAACACTTGGATATCTGCAAGGCAAATTTACCTGTTTCAATGACAAAGGTTCTAGTGTAGTAGACTATGCAATCTGCTCTCATGATTTTATGCCCAATATTGCAAGGTTTACTGTGAACAATTTAACTACGTTTTCTAACCATTGCCCTCTTGAACTGGCCATAATAATATCACAAAACAAAACAACACAAAGAATAAAAAAATCTGAACAACAAAAAAAGGACAAATATAATCCAGAAAATACCACACAAGCACATGCACGTTTCATTTGAATGAAAATACAGCAATACATTTTCAAAAAGCATTTACATTAGTGAAAATACAACTAGAAATGGGAACTATTAATCATGATCTTGACAATATTCAAAACACAAAGAGATACACAAGTGAACACGTTAACAAATTGATAACAAATGTAAACTCATTGCTGACAGACGCAGCTACATTTTCTATGAAAACTAAAGCCAAGAAAAATATAAAAGAAAGCCATCAAACCCTTGGTTTGATCAAGACTGTTCTACATTAAGAAGAGAAGTAAAATCACTACTAAATGCACTTAATAGGTTTCCTTTCAGAAGAGACCTTCGAGAAAAATATTTTTCCGATTTAAAATTATATAAAAATTTAGTCAAAAATACAAAAAATATGTACAGGGATAAATTGGTTGCCTCCCTTAATAATGCCTAAATGACCCAAATTTAGCCTGGAAAAAGTTAAACGAATTCGAAAATGTTAAAGGAACGCATTCCAACACCAGAGCAAATATGTGTGCATCAAAATGGATATCTCATCTTGAAAATTTAGTCAGTAGAGAATGTGATGTAGAACATACTAGAAAAGAAACTATACAAGCAAATTTATTAAAAACAACTTTTTTCATTTAATCATGATGAAAACTAGATTCGCCAATCAATGTTAATGAAATAACAAAAGCTTCTCAAAAACTAAAACAAGGCAAGGCGCCTGGCCCTGATGGGATCTCAAATGAAATAAAGCCAGCTTACCAAACGTTTCTATTATGTTACAAAAGGTTTTTAATGTAATTTTAAAATTAGGTTACTACCCATGACAATGGAAAAAGGGTATAAGTATACCAATATACAAAAGTGGTGACCCTACTAAACCTAACAATTATCGAGGTATCACTTTAAATAGTTGTTTAAGTACACTTTTTTGCCAAGTTATAAATAACAGAATAAGCTGTTATCTGGAAAGTGATATCTTAACCCAGGAACAGCTGGATTTCGACCAACAGATCAAATATTTATTCTGAAAAAATAATTGATCAAACTTTAAAAGCAAACAATGGAAGACTTTATGGATGTTTTGTTGATTTTAATAAATCATTTGATAATGTGTGGCATGATGCACTTTTGTTGAAAATGAAACATGTAGGTTTTGATGGACAATGCTATAACATTATCAAAGACATGTATACCAACAATAGCGTTTATAGCAAGACTAATGATGGTTATACACGAGAAATACCGATTAAAAAAGGAGTTCTACAAGGAAATAACTTAAGCTAAGCCTAGCATTATTTAATATTGTAATGAATGGTAGAAGAAAATATGTTTCTGGATTTGACTCCCCAATATTGAATGCTACAACGCAAAAAGAACTATCATGTCTGCTATACGCAGATGACATAGTATTACTAGCAACCACAAAAGCAGGATTGCAAAACAAATTAAATCAATTACACACCTACTGTTTAGATTGGGGCCTAAAAGTTAATATTGATAAGACAAAAATTATCGTATTTTCTAAAATAGAACCAAAACTACTGATACTTTTTACTTGTGATCACAACATCAGACCTATTGTAGAACATTACAAATATTTAGGAATTATTTTTCATAAAAGTTCAGGTCTTCATATTGCAGAAAAGAATCTTACACAACAAGCTAATAAAGCCTCGCATGCTTTAAGATTGACTATTCGTGGGCAAAACATAGAGTTAGGAACAATTCTTCACTTATTTGATATGCTAGTAAAGCCGGTTCTGACCTATGCTGCAGGGGTCTGGTTTCCCTTCAATAGAACTAAATTGAAAACGCAGCCCCACAATGACTTACTTAATATTTTTGCTGATTCTTTTTCGCCACAAAAATTGTTTCCGAAAGTCTTCACATTAAATTTTGTAGAAATATTTTAGGAGTTCATAAGAAATCAATTAAGCTAGCAGTGCTTGCCGAATTGGGTTGTTATCCAATTTCTATCAGTATGATATGTCAAACAATCTCTTTCTGGATACACTTGACCACGTCTTCAGAGTCATCTTTACTTCATGATACGTATCATTACATGGTGATCAATGATTCAGAAAATACAAGGATACTCTTTGTAAAACTGTTTTTACACAGTTTAGGTTTGGGTCACGTTTGGTCAAACCAAGGTACCCTAAGTTTAACACGATTAAAATTTACGCTAAAGGTGAAGCTTCAGGAGAAATATGTTTTATTTTGGAACAAAAAAAAGATACGATCAGGATTCCAAATTAGCCTTTTACAATCAAATGAATACAGGAACTAGATATGAATTTCAAACGTATCTTTTATGTAAAAATCTTAATTACCGACAATCCATGTGCAAGCTAAAAATAAGCGCACACGAACTTGAAATCGGAAAGAGCAGATATAAAAATGTCCCTCGAGAGCACCGTTTGTGTAAATCTTGCGACGTGATTGAAGACGAGCTTCACTTTCTGGACAAGTGTGTATTATATAATAATGAAAGACAAACGTTTATTGGTGAAGTTCTCAACTCTAATGATAGAGAATTATTCATAAACAACCTTGCAATATTGAAACCGAGCATGCTTTTTCAAATGGGAATATGTTCAAGCTATCTTTCTTCCTATATTTTGCGTTGATTCAAAATAAGACTTTGTGCACTATAAATGTCCAGACTTTTCTCTTGACACAATGAGAAGAATTGCATGTGTCAATGTACCATAAATTGTGTCTTGTAAGCCTTGTTTTGGTTTTATGACAATAAATGTTCGTATTCGTATTCTGCACACACAAACACACACGCACACACACGCATATCCGATTCATCTCCACACCCACGTACTCTACCCATTCACACACAGGACCACCTCCCCTATCCTGAGAAGTAATTATGGCGATGTTCTAGGAAGTTGTGTGTTTACGTCCTCTGTGAAAATTGGTTGGGATGGAAAATTGCTCTTTAATGCTGTGGAGAAGCTTTAATGGGACGTTGTTTTCCTTTGTTCACTTGATAACCTTTCTTCATCACAATGTGTATAACATACATGATGATGATGCTGATGATGAGGGTGATGATGATGATGATGATGATGATGATGATGATGATGATGATGATGATGGTGGTGATGGTGATAATGATGATGATGATGATGATAATGTTGATAATGATGATGATGATGATGATAATGATGATGACATTGTATTTGTTATTGTTTGTTGTTGATGATGGTTCTTCTTATTCTTCGCGCTTTTCCAGCTCGCAATCTGCTCAAGGCGCTGTTCGATACAGGATCTCTCTCAAGCCGCCCGCCGAGGCGTCCATTTGCAGCCTTCTGCTTCTTCGATGGAGGAAGAGATGACGTTGTTGTTGCTGTTGTTGTTGTTGTTGTTACTGTTGTTGTTGCTGTTGCTGCTGTTGTTGTTGTTGATGATGTTGTTGTTGTTGCTGTTGTTTTTGTTTTGATGCAGTTGATGCTATTTTTGGTGTTCATTGTTATTGTTGACCCTGGTGATGATTTTTTCAGCAGTTGCTGCGTTGATGATCTTCATCGGTTCCATTTGTTTGTTTGTTTTTTTAAATCAAGGTTTATGTCCAAGATTTTTTCACTAACTCCAGCTTCATTTATTTTGGACAGACTACCGATTCTTTTTTTTTTTTACGAAATAAAAAGCCCTTTTATTTCCATCACCAGCATACTCTCTAATAACCGAACATGTAATTAAGAGGTTTTTTTTCTTCAAATCCTGTCCTCGTTTACCTCTAATGATGGACATTTTAAAAACGAAAACTACTGTAATATTTTTGTATTTCAGCTTATTCATTGTGTATAGACTATTTGGAGTTCGGACTACTCTACAGTTATATGCATAATAGGTGTCCGAATGTTATGACGTCGTATGATGATGAATATTACGTAGCGTGAGATCCTGACGTTGTGAAATACTTGTATAACTCGGTATCTTAACATCGGAGAAATAAGAAGCAAGATGGACGTTTTGTTAGAACGCGATAAAGATTGAAAACAAAAATAGTGGAAATTGCAAGATTATTGAAATATGCGGCTTACAATGTTTGGACGGGTGAAGGGAAGGTTGTTTCCTTTATTGTTCGTGGATGTAGTTATTATTATTTTATTTTATTTAATTAGTTTTGGGATTTGAAAGCGCCATTCACTCAGTTGTCCTTATTCATTTGAGCGCCTTCTGCCCGCATCAACATATTCAATTTCAATTTTGTTTTCGAGAAATTCAACTCATTTTGCATCATGTCGTTTGCTTCGTCCTTCTGTTTCGCGGTACGTTCCACGTTATTGTTGTTGTGGTGGACTTTGGTGGTGGGGTGGCGGTTGGGGTGGAGGTGGTGAAGGTGGCAGTGTTTGTTGTTGATCTACATCTTGTTTCATCATCTCCTTCCTTCATATCCACTCCTTTCTTTCTTTCTTTCTTTCCTTCCTTCCTTCCTTCTTCTTTTTCTTTTTCTTTTTTCTTCTTTCTCTTCTTCTTCTTCTTCTTCTTCTTCTTCTTCTTCTTCTTCTTCTTCTTTTTCTTTTTCTTTTTTCTTCTTCTTCTTCTTCTTCTTCTTCTTCTTCTTCTTCTTCTTCTTCTTCTTCTTCTTCTTCTTCTTTTTCTTTTTCTTTTTCTTTTTTCTTCTTTCTCTTCTTCTTCTTCTTCTTCTTCTTCTTCTTCTTCTTCTTCTTCTTCTTCTTCTTCTTCTTCTTCTTCTTCTTCTTCTTCCTCTTCTTCTTTTTTTCTTTTTCTTCTCCGTCTTCTTCTTTTTTTTGATCTTCTTCTTCTTCTTCTTCTTCTTTCTTCTTCTTCTTCTTCTTCTTCTTCTTCTTCTTCTTCTTCTTCTTCTTCTCTTCTTCTTCTTCTTCGTCTTCTTTTTACTTTCATTCTTTCTTCTTCTTTCTTTCTTTCTCTTACATCTTCATCTTCTTCTCTCGTCGTTCGTCTCTTCTCTTTTTTTCTTTTTCCTTTTTTTTTCTTCTTCTTTCTTTTCTTCTCTTCCTTCTCTTCCTTCTTCTTCTCTTCGTCTTCTTCGTCTTCGTCGTCGGTCTTCTTTTTTTTTTCTTCTTCTCCTTCTTACAATTCTTCTTCTTTCTTCTTCTTCTTCTTCTCCTTCTTCTCTTCTTCTTCTTCTTCTCTGCTTCTTCTTCTTTCTTCTTGTTGTCCTCCTTTTTCTTCTCTTTCTCTCTCTCTCTTTCTCTCATCTCTCTCTTTTCTCTCCTAGCTCTCATTCATCTCTCTCTCTCTCTCACATCATCTCTTACCTCATACCTCTTCTCTTCTCTCTCTCTCTTCTCTCTCCTCCTATGTCACCACCGTTCTTCTCTATCGTCTGCTTTTCGTTCGGTAAATCGTAGCAGATACATTTCACTTTTTTGTGTGGACATGCCGAGTTTCAATTTCCTCACTATATAACAAAAGGTTAAGCTGGATCGAAAACGGACAAAAAGAAAGAGAAGAAGGAGGAGGAGGAGAAGAAGAAGAAGAAGAAGAAGAAGAAGAAGAAGAAGAAGAAGAAGAAGAAGAAGAAGAAGAAGAAGAAGAAGAAGAAGAAGAAGAAAAAGGATTATGGGAAGAAGAAAAAGAAGAAACGAGAAGAGAACATAGTTTGCAAAGGAAAGGCAGCATCATTGTTATTAAATGAACGAAGAAGAAGGAGGAGGAGGACAAAAAGAACAAGAAGAAGGACAAGAAGAAAAGGAACAGAAACGAGAGAGCGAACGATTAAAAGCAATAGCCACAACAAAACAATAACAACAAAAAAACAACAACAACAACAACAACCGACAGATGGATTTGTATCAAAGGGTAGTGGACACAAGATTATTTTGAGCGGAATCTCCTCAATGCATAACCCCAGCTATTGTTGGATAAAATGGCCACATGTGTTATGGATAACATACACCGGTCAAATATTAATAATCACGGTGTATTTAAGTAACCGGAGATGGAATCCACGACCTCCGACACTCAAGACTCCGAGCTTCCTTTTTCCTGCACTGTTCCGATAATGCTGGACCGTTGCAATTTCATTTTGCGCTTTCGCTCGCTTTTGTCCTCATTTCCGCCTCTACACACATCTCGCTTCTCTTTCGTTTACCCTCCCCCACCCCTCCCTTACATTCTGCAAGCGTGTAGAATTCTCTACCAGAAGAGGTCAAGAAAAATAAATCATTACCATCTTTTAAAACAAGGCTCCCTAAATATTTAAGCTCCCTTTGCTCTTAATATTTAAGATGATTGCATACCTCTTTGTTCTTCCCTCACCTGCCACAATTTAAGTTACAAAGAATGTATGAATTTACATGTGTGTGTGCGTGCTTGTGCTTGTGTGTGCGGAGGGAGGAGGAGATGGATGGGGAGGGGAAGAAGGGTAAGAGCATGTGTATTAAAATGCATTAATTTGCTTAGTGATTTTGTTACCGTAGGTAAGGAATATGTTTGTTTCAAATTATTTTATGTTAACTGTTTTGTCTCTTTTGCATTGTTTCTTAAGGACTAGCTGTAAGACAGGTCCAAAGGACCTAATGCTATTATCCTATTAAAGGTTTTTACTTCAACTTCTGCTCATTCGGGTTTTTTTCTTCTTCCCTTTTATAGTATAGTTCTGCTGCGCCTCTTAAGAGTTATCTGAACAGGGGCAAACTCAAAGAGCTATAGTATTGTAATAGTTCACATTATTCCAACCGCTCACCGTAATTTTAAAGCTTTACCTCCTTCACTCTCCCTACACACACAGCCACACACACGTCCTACCCCCCCCCCCCCCCTATCTCTCTCTCTCTCTTTCTTATGTCTCTGTCTGTCTGACTGTCTTATGCCTGTCTGTCAGTCTTAGCATAGTATGAACAGAGTAAAGCCTAACAAGAAATGATGCATGTCATGCTTTCTTTTTTAAAATCGCCTCTCCTCCGCCAGGCTATTAGAAATGACGCGTCATGTATTTATTTATTTATTTATTTATTTATTTATTTGTTTATTTATTTATTTTCATAGCACGCTTTTATTTATTTTGTTCCTTTATTTGTTTCTAGTTTTGCTAACATGACTCACGAACAGCTTAACATATGTTCGAGGGGGGAGGGGGGATTGATGAACAGTTTACTGCTAAGATACTTAAATGAGTTAAGAGCGCAGAAACGCGGCTTAAAGAAGGTCAAGTGCTATAATGATCAAAGGAGATTGTTAAGTGTGTAGTGTTGTATATTAGCAACCTAACGTCTCATTTGAAAATCTAATGGGACATTTTGCTCGAGTTTTTATTTTTATTATTATTTACCTTTAGCACCTGAATACTATCTTTTAGCGAAATGGTGCTGGTAATGGTTGAAATCTTGACATCTTGGAATCTTTTTTTAATGGGTGCATATATATATAATTTTTTTGGGGGGGTGGGGGGGGGGTGTTGGTTTGTTTTTTGTTGCGACGTGTAAATGTCCTCATGGACTTTTGTTCTGGTGCAAAACTCAACGTATTATAAAGTATAATATGCAATACCGGTGCATCGAACAAAATGTCAGTAAAAATTATTCTGCCCAGCGTATTCTTGATATATCACAATCAAAGGATCCTTGTATAAAGTCTAGGACAGGTGTCATTTCGTCAATGAGGGAAAATTACAGCCTGTCCACAATCATTGCCCACAATTAACAATCCTTGACAGTAATTGCCTAAAACCGCCCTTTGTCCACTAAACCTTTTTTTTTTCTCTTTTTTAAAAAAAACCCTGATAATTAAGTACCACTAACTGCAACACATCAAACATATGTAGACAGATATATGTCTGCTAGTTGACTAGATAGTTAATTAATCCCTTTTAAAGGGTCCAGCGGACTAGAAGGAGCCGAATCAGGATCTCCGTTGACTACCTACACAAATTGTAGTCAGTTGGGTAGTTATGTAAAATCGACTGCATGCTCGCAGTGGTGAAGAAACGGAAACGGAAACTCCGATGGTATGGCCACGTCACCAAAACATCAGGCCTTGCAAAGACCATCCTGCAAGGCACGGTGCAATGAGGCAGAAGACGAGGGAGACAGAAAAAGAGGTGGGAGGACAACATTCGAGCATGGACTGGCTTGACACTGAGCGAAGCGATCAGGGTTGCTGAGGACATCGAAGGATGGAGTACGCTGGTTAAACGATCATCTGTGGTGCGCCTACGACCTTCGAGTTACGGGATAGGATAGGATAGAATAGGATAGTGCCGACTGAGGTCAACCACACAGTCTGCAGTTGTGGAGACCTAAACCTACCTTCGTTATTTTGCTTGAGTCATGCAGTGGCTGCGAGTGGAGTTATCAGCTAGCATACTTAAGAGATCACTTCAAGCAGTCCTCTTTCTTCTTGCACTCACATCAAAAGATAAAAGCGGAATTGCAGACCTTTGTAAGCACTCCCATTCTGGCCGTGTTGTACGCACACCTGAAGATAACAACTAAGTGGGCTTAGGTGTGGAAGTTTCTTTTGACGTGATGTATATGTCCTTTCATACGAGACAAATAGTTTACCTGACTCGCACCGTCAGGGGTGAAGTTCTAAGAATGTCTTCAGAGGTAAGTATGGCGCGATATATGTATTTTAGTCAGTTCCAGGAAGAGTGTCTGGCATACGACTTAAAATATATATATACAATCCGCTCTTGATGCGACGCGATATATGTATTTTGGTCAGATCCAAAAAAAGAGTCTAACATACAATATGTATAATCCGCTCTTGGTACAAATTTAGAGATTTCAGAAATGGACATTTGTAGCTCAACAAAGATGGAAATAACAAAGACGTAGGCAAAGCAACTCGAATCAGCAAAAGATTTTTTTAATCTCTTCAAACTCTAGCTGTAAATTGTAGACTTGTCTGTTGGCCGAAGTGGCAGCTTCCTCTCGTGCGTCGGACTCGGTGTTCCTGGTTCTCGCCACAACTTCACGTTTTCAGCAAACAGGTCGTGGAGAATGTAATAATGAAGGTGTCTGTCCTTTGTTATAAGAAACACTTAACTTGTCAACTTCTAACTTCATCGAAAACCGCTTGAATTCTTCCTAAGGCCGGAGTTTGGGTAGTTAGTGGTAGGAAAAAGAAATATAGGTTTCCTAACACTGGATAATAACGCAGACACGTCAGGAACTCCATCTCCACCTCCATTGGGAACACAGTCGAAGATCATATTGATTCTACAGAGTGTACGTGTACTTACAAGGGTTCTCAGCCTCAATCTTGACCTCAGCATTAGGGACTGATTCAGCATCCAGGTTGTAGGTGGGCGCCTCGGGCGGCTTGAGTTAGATCCTGTATCGGCTAGCGCCTTGAGCAGCTCTTGAGCTGGAAAAGCTCGCTATAGAACGATTAAGAAGTAAAATAGATAAAGAAATAAAGAAAGAAACACTTAATCGTATCTGACTCTTGAAATATAACCATGGAACGTGTATTCTTACTAAAAGTACTACTCTATAAGAACTATTTAAGTGTTTTAAAAGTACAATCAAGCAAGCAAGCAAGCAAGCAATCGTGTTATCTCAATCTTGAGCTATAACCTTTGTAAAATTCAATCTTACTAAAAGTACTACTCTATAAGAACTATTAACGAAGTAAACTAAACTAAACTAAATTGCGTTATTATGATAAGTACTACTTAATTGACCCCTGAATGTATGGATAGCAGATTTACGATGTCGTGTCGGGTGCGAAAGTTGAGTGTACCACACTAGGATATACAGCATGAAGGTACAACAACAACGACAACAACAATAACAACAATAACACTACTACTACTACTACTACTACTACTACTACTACTACTACTACTACTACTACTACTACTACTACTACTACTACTACTACTACTACTAATAATAATAATAATAATAATAACGACAACACTACTACTACTACTACTACTAAACAATAATAATAATAATAATAATAATAATAATAATAATAATAATAATAATAATAATAATAATAATAATAATAATAATAATTTACGTTTAGCACTTTCCAAACTAAGCATGAGCGACCCTAAAATATGTTTTTGCCTAATATCACAGACGCGAGTAGATGTTACATTAAGTATTTAAATTTTTAACCACATTTTATATAGCGCTTTTCTAGCTCAAGAGCTGCTCAAGGCGCTGGTCGACACAGGATCTAAATCAAGCCGCCCGAGTAGCCCACTTGCAACCTCTGGGCGCATAGTCTGACGCCCAGACGACTGAGCACAATTTTTGGTGACCGGGGATCGGGAGAAGGAACCTAGTGTGCGCTGGGTGTATTTGTGTAGCCGACACTCACCCGTTAAGGACATGAGCGTCAGGATCTAAAGTCCATGCGATAAAATGCCTGCGTGCACAGACTAGTCCTCTCATCCCAAGGAGCAGGGGTGCAGTGTCTCAGGGTAATTTTTTTTTTTAATGTTTTTAATGTGGCGGAAAGGGAGACGACTGCTTAAGCTTGGGAGAGAGGTTGTCTCTCTTACATTTGTTGGTTAGACTAGCCTTGGGTGGCTCCTGCTGTGCAGAATCCTTTGGAGTGGCTATTGGGTTATGCAGGACAAGGTGACACGACATTTGTTCTCCCCTTCTGGGCATACGTCTTCTGCTTTTGGTGGTGAGCAGGACTACATTGTCGGCAGGCATTTTAAGCAAGTCAGTGGCACACGTGGTGCACAACGACCTGGAACAGGATGATGCTGGCCCGTGGTAACTGTTGAATGCAGTTTTTTTCACTGTTACGTCAGTGAATGGAGACTGCCTGGGCGTAGTCAGTGTCGGTTCCAGACATACCTTTTGCGAACTGGAAAACCATGAGGACATGGTTGGATTTGAGCTGTGGGATCTGTGGCGGAAAGGGAGGCGACTGGTTCAAGATTGGGAGATAGGTTGTCTACCTTACATTTGTTGGTGAAAGTAGCCTTGGGAGGGTGGGATGAAAGAGGGGGGGGGGGGCGGCTCTTCGGTGGCTCCTGCTGTGCAGATCCTTTGGAAAGGCCATTGGGTTATGCATGACAAGGCGACACGACATTTGTTCTCCCCGGCTGAACATTCGTTTTCTGCTTTTGGTGGTGAGCAGGACTACATAGTCGGCAGGCATTTTATGCGAGTCATTGGCAGTGTCTTGTATGGAGTGTCGTGGCACTAGGAGCCGGCAACCCGGTTTACTATCAACACGCTTTACAGCCCTTGCAGGGCAATATTTGTATGTCCCTCTTACGAGAGATAAATGAAAAATAAAAGCTCGTGTCGGGCCATGTTCTCAAGGTGGTGGACCAGAGACGGGAGTCAAATACTCCGCTCGGCTATAATCATTTATTTATTTATTTATTTTATTAAATTTACAATTAAAAACATAAAAATTTCCTAGATTAAAGTCGATTTAGAGATGCTGACAAGTTAGCAGAGATAAGCGGAAAAGGAATTATCATCACTGCAAGGGAGATTAGCCTAGTTTCTTCCGAGAAGATCTCCCATAATTATTTCAGGGACAGATTAATTGCAAAGTCTGTGACACTCTCTGGGAAGGAGAAGGAAAAATGAAACGCTGGGTCTGGTACTAGTGGGTCTGTACAACGTCTCGCCCTTTAAACCTCTCAAGACTTCAAAGCCAATCCAACCGCCAAGCTCCTATTAGCGGCACTTAAGCCAGGCAAGGGAGGCGAACGCGGAACAAACCCTTACGTCAACTTACCCCCCTTGTTATTTTGGCACGGGGACTCAATTAAACGTCGGGTGTTTCTTCGCTTTGCCAAACCAACGAGCCTAAAACCTCGCTTCAGGACACAAGAGAGCAGCGAGAGACTGACAGAGGCAGGAAAGTCGCACAGAGTGTTTATAGTATACAGCATTTGCTTCATACAAAATACTTTAGAGATAAAGGCTCCCTGGTATGCTATTATATATAAAAGTGGCTGAAACAGACATTTCCTTCCACAACTCCATTTTTTTAAGAAATCGATTTTTGTTGTTGTTGCAAGCATTAGTTTGCGTTACACGTTGTTATTTGTCAATGGCCGATTCAGCCCCAATGCTTGAATCTTGATAAGGGTAACTCAGATTCGTTTATCCACGCAGCCTGTTCACTCAGCAACAAGGCAGGAGTCGTCGTATAAGGTTTTCCAACTTTATCCAGCAAATATCAACAACTGCATACGAGATCGCATTCCGACAGTCACTTCAAAGATCATCATCAAAAATCATCACCAATCACTCTCAATCACTCCTCATACAAGCACACAGCGCCTAACTTATATAGTCTCTCTGCAATCGAGAAAAAAGTTCGAACATTCCAGCATGACGCAATTACACCCAATCAAAATAAAACTCGTCACCGGAACTATGCACTGTCTTACGTCATTATGTTAGGAGAATCGCTTAGATATTACCAAAATTATCGCGAAGCTTCTGTCGATAATAAACAAGAGAAATCCTGAAAATTCTCAACAATATCGACCGACGAAAATGATCAACATTATACTCGTACAAAACTTCCTCTAGCAACAACGCAAAATCAAAACAAGGGAAAATACACTCTGTTATTGCATGCTTTGCAAAACAAAATGATCGGATCTATCGTGCGCTTCTCAAACGTAACAGCTTGAAATAACAAGCCCTATCTGAATCCAACAGGATCTTATAAATGTTGTGTGAGCGTTGTTTGGCAATGAAGTAAGGACAATATCTATGCTAGGAATGTGTGCAAGTTGAGTTGCAGTTAGATCTAAGCGTGAAACATCTCTATTATACAAAAGCATCATGTACTGTAAGCGTTGAATAAATGTGACATCTTTGTATGTACTAAGCATTAGACTTCATGAAGATACTCTGTGGTTGTTTTTTTTTTGTGCTATATAAGCTTACTCCAGGCTGATTCTACTTCCTTCAAGAAAACCCGAAACCACTGGCAGCTTTAAATTCCAGACCGACTTCTGTCTCCCGTCACCCTGTGCCCCATCCTTCACCAAACCGCTGAAATACCCAGTTTAATGTGAGGTTCCCTGAAACAATTCATCCAGCTGACCTTGAAGCCTAATCTCAAATCAGCAAGGACTCTTACCTTATACCTGTGCTGGTCTTCCTTTGGTCTTGTTCCCCACAAGCTAAATGAGCTCATTGTTCTGTGTGATTAAAGATAATCTTAGTCTTATAATTATCTAGCATCAACTACAAAAAGAGAGAAGAGACCGTACAAAAAGTACAGCAACCCTGAATTGAGGCTCTGAGCTCATTAATTTTAAAACTTGCCCTAGCTGCTGCTGATGATGATGATAGTGGTTGCTGTTACTGTTGTTGTTGCTGTTGTTCTTTGTGTTGTTGTTGAATTGATAATGAATTACTTACCCCTTGGGGTCATGAGCAATCTTGTCACTGTAGATTGTTCTAACCTATAAAGGGAACAGTGAAAGCCCCAGTTGAAAACCTGTCTTGCCTTTGTAGGCATGACTAATTCACTGCGGCAACAGTTCCCCCCGTTGGAGTGCCGGGTGTTTCAGTATAAATAGTATCCCCACTTTCTGGAAATTTAGTGCTTTAAATTCCCACTGTCGCTGTCTTCATCATTTGCTCTTTCCCATTCCTGATCTGTCCTATCACTCAGCTATACTATCTTCTTCTTCGCTAGATCAATGACCTACCTTTCTTCTTGAAAACTCTTCCTGGACAAGACTCCTTGTTTGTGTATGAGGTCTGTTGGATCAGCTTGGGAGTGTTGGACGCTTTCTGCCGGGTGGTCACTAGGGCTTCCTATGATTGTATTATTTCGCACTATAGGCATTTTATATGTATGTGTTTTGTTGATGATTTATAATGATGGTTGTATTCTATTTTGTTTTTGTAACCGGGGTGTTCGCGTAGTTGAGGTCAACCCTCAGCCGTCCCCCGCGTGGGATGTCTTTATTGTAAAGTGACTGGCCGGTAGAGGGCATTCAATTTTCCCACTAGGGTTGTTTCGGCAGATCTTTTATGCGGATCGGGGGTTGTCCGGTCCTGATTTGGCTCGGAAGAATCCGCTGGACCTAAAGCAACAATAAATCAATCAATCAATCAATCAATGAATTACTTATGTTGTTATTGTTTTTTTTTTGTACTTGTTCCTGTTCGCTAGACACATTTGATTGTTATCATTAATTTTGTCAAAGGGTAGCACTTATTTAAGCTTTAGCTGGTACCGGAAGCCCTTCGAAAGGCGCGACGTTAAACTCCAAGACGCCTTTTGAGGAGCCTCAGTTGTCACGTGCGTCTAACAGTGCGCGTGGTGCAACAATTTAGCATCTTTGAGGCGGCTGGATATCGATCTCGGTTTCAACCACTGCCGTGAGCAGTGCTTCGGGGGGAAGGGGAGAGTGTGATGGTAATTGCGCTATATTATAACAATTATTTGATGAGGATGATGCTGATAGGGTCTACTTATAAAGCGCAGCATGCTCAGGGCGCACAGGGGATGGGGAAAATTGAGATCCGAGTGGGAACAAGATTAGGGGTTTGGAGTGGGGTGGGGGGTGGGAAGACGATTTGGTGCACGGCAATGAAGGGGGAGGGAGTGAAGGTGAGAAGAAGAGATAGAGAGAACATGATCAGCAATCACAGAGATGTGTCTTCAGAAGTATGACGTGGTCAGCTCATTGCCTTCACGTCCGGGGAACAACTAGCATTCTACAGAGACAATGTTTTACACAGACAGCTTGAGAGACAGTTTCTGAGAGATTTTATTTGCTAAACCCCAACTCTTTCATTTTGTTTTTCTAACTATTTATTTATTGGACAACGCACATCAAAATATCAAAATACAAAGTCTTCATCCTACCTTTCTAGTATAATTCCATCACTTAGAGAGAACAAAGAACTGAGAGCTGAGACAGAGAGCGTTGGCTAGCTCCTTTCACTCGTGCCTCATCTTATATGTCAAAATGGGTATTAAGCCTCAACATTATGCCTCCCAACTTAATAACGATTAATCAACTGTACAATTATGACTATTTATAACAACTGCGGTCTTTCTCTTATTAATATTAATTTCCAGAAACTTTCCAAAACCGTCTCACTATCTCTTATCATCCTTACACCATTCTGTGGAGTTTCATTCGCCACCTAACCCGCTACGCAATGTTAAAGGTGAAACAGAATTACGTTAACCACACTCCACGTCTTTCCTCTAACTTTAATTAAAAATTACTTTCCCACACCAAGACATCTCCCCACTACCTACCTTATCACTTTTAAACACTCACCTTACCTCTAAACCATTATTTCTAAATTACTAATATTGCATCTATACTTCTAATCACCTCCACATCTCTTAATACAGTGGAACCTCCGGTATCCGTCTCTCTGGTATACGACTCCCTCCGTTATGTGACCTGAAAACTTCTGACGGATTCACTTCCAATAATAAATGACCTCTGGTATGCGACAGCCTCGTTTATGCGACCAGCGACCGTGTCTTAAGCCCTTTATATGACCGTCTTAGGGCAATTTAAAAGAGATATCAGTTAATTTGTTGTCTGTACCTTTCGTTTTTTCTCTCATGTTAGTGTACGCCTGCTGTTGTCTGCTATTTCCGGTTTGCAAATAAGAGACATTACTCGCCTACACTGGGTTGTCAAAATGGCGTCACGCAAGAGGAACGTTTTGAGTTTGGCAGAGAGAATGAAAGTGATTGAAAGAAGTGAAAATGGGGAGAGTTGTTTGTCTATTGCAAGAAGTTTAGACGTTGGGAAGTCCCAAATTCAGCTCATCATAAAGGATAAGGAATCTGTGAAACTACGATGGGAGAGTGGAGAAAGTGGCGAAAGGAAAACATCGAAACTGAGAGCTTCTGCACTGTCAGACTTGTATGAACGTGTCTGGCAGTGGTTCGACTGTTTTTATTTATTTTTGAAGTTGTGAATAAAAGACAAAGCTAAAAATGAAACATGTTTTACAGTTTCCTTTGTCAGAGAATACATGCTGGTGAGTGTGAAAATTATGACTACATACCCCTCCGAGCCTGACCCCCTCCCCCCACCCCACCCTACCCCTTGTTTCCGGTATAAGACCACCTCTATTATAAGACCGTTTTTTTCTCAGATTTTGGCCGGTCGTATACCGGAGGTTCCACTGTATTTACAACTGTATTATACAATAACTCTATATTACTGAATAACCAAACCTATCAATGTCTTCATTTATATGCATGCTTCACAAATTTCCTTTATAACCCACTCCCATAATCAACAAACATTTCTTGCTTTACTTCTTATTTCCAGTTTCTTGTTTTAATTTCACAAAACCCAAAACGATTTCTGACATTTCCACCACCCCTTTTAACCATCTATCTCAACAATTCATTTATCTTCCGCTTCCTTAAGGTTTGGGTAATTTCGGCGCTAATTACGTTTTCGTTTGTATAACCTCTTATTATCAACACTAACACAGACTTCTTTGTATCAATCTGAGCATTTCCAGTAACTGTAATACGCTTCTCAAATTTGTTAAAACGTTACATCAATTCCAACAACTGTGGTACACTTCTAACATTGTATTAAAACCATAATTTGGACTCTGTCATAGATGCCTCTTGAAGACATCTAGGTCACTCGCATCCCTCAGATTTTGTGGCACAAGTTCCAGAGCTTGGGACCGCAGTCCGAGAAAGCACGAAAAAAACAAAGCCGCTTATTGTTGTGGCTTTCCTCTGCACTGATGGGGTTCGCAGCTTAGACTTAGCTAAGGCCTTTAGTTGTCTGGGGGTGGGTTGTGAAGGGGAACTACAGTATCTCGTAAAGGTAAGGTAATACTTGAGTTCCCTGACTTATTGGGATTTGAACCTTATGGCAGCCAACGGTTTGAAATTGGAAAGCATCATTTTACAGGCAATTGGCAACATATGAAATGTATACACTTACCAAATTGCATCAGGATCGGATGAACAGTTCGCGAGTTATTCTTGTGCAACGTGGGACTGGCTAACTGCGTCAGAGACTGACTCACTGTTCCTATTGGCAATAGATTCTAAAACGTACTGTTTGTTCATGACACTTTCAAATTAATTGATCTTTTTGGATTTAAGTTTATCTTGTATAAGTTTTGGCAACAACATCAAATTACAAATAAAGAAATAAATAATGTCACATAAACCAGAAACCAAGAAATTAATACAAATGCAAATGTTCAAACGTCTGAAATTACATCCTGCGGCCGTACCCGTTGGTAATATTAATTAATCTGTCGAACACAACTCATGTTAAGTCCGCAAATCTCCTTTTAGTCCTTCATCATCATCATGATCATCATCATGATAATCATCATCATGATCATCATCATCATCTTCTTCTTCTTCTTCTTCTGCTTTATAATCATCAACATTACCATCATCATCATCATCATCATCATCATCATCATCATCATCATCATCATCATCATCATCATCATCATCATCATCAATGTCGTTGTCGTCATCGCCAACACCATCACCATTATTATGAGGCCTATGGCTACCAGCGCACTCAAAATACAGCTAAAGGCAGCGCTGTGCAGCGCCTGACGATACCATCTTACTTGTAGAAGATACTAACTTGAGCCCGCTATCAAACAGCCCACATAGCGATACCATCATACTTGTAGAGGATACTAACTTGAGCCCGCTATCAAACAGCCCACATAGCGGCCAAACAGCGGGAATTCCCGACGGCGCTTTGGGCCGACACATAACGGTCGTTATAAAGACAGTATGAATACCCAGGTTTTAAAAAAGAAACAAAAAAGTATTGAAATGCAATTTTCGGTCAAACATTGTTTTATCTAGGTCAACTATTTATTTGGAACCGTTTAATTGTTATTACTATTTTGTATCATGAGCATTATTATTTGTAGTAGTAGTAGTAGTAGTAGTAGTAGTAGTAGTAGTAGTAGTAGTAGTAGTAGTAGTAGTAGTAGTAGTAGTAGTAGTAGTAGTAGTAGTAGTAGTAGTAGTAGTAGTAGTAGTAGTAGTAGTAGTAGTAGTAGTTATCATCATCCTCGCCACCGCCACCCACCTCCCGAACTCCATTCCCTCCTTTAGCGAACAACAACAACAACAACAAAAACAACAACAACAATAATAATAATAATAATAATAATAATAATAATAATAATAATAATAATAATAATAATATAACAACAGCAGCAACAACAACTACAACAACAACAATAACAATAATAATAATAATAATAATAATAATAATAATAATAATAACTACTACAACAACAATAACAATAACCATAATAATAATAATAATAATAATAATAATAATAATAATAATAATAATAATAATAATAATAATAATAATAATAATAATATAACAACAGCAGCAACAACTACAACAACAACAATAACAATAATAATAATAATAATAATAATAATAATAATAATAATAATAATATAACAACAGCAGCAACAACAACTACAACAACAACAATAACAATAATAATAATAATAATAATAATAATAATAATAATAATAATAATAATAACTACTACAACAACAATAACAATAACCATAATAATAATAATAATAATAATAATAATAATAATAATAATAATAATAATAATAATAATAATAATAATAAATAATAATAATAATAATAATAATAATAATAATAATAATAATAATAATAATAATAATAATAATAATAATTAATAATAATAATAATAATAATAATAATAATAATAATAATAATAATAATAATAATAATAATAATAAATCCGTCCCATATGGCGGCGATCTGTAACCCACATGCACGCTGACATGTCGCAGACACAACGAACACCCATTCATTTTTCAAACTTGTGGTGTAGGTAAAGGTAGTCCCATAGCCTTGTGGCCGTAGTGGAGCGTGATGTTGGAGATCTTGGGCCAGCGTAATAAGGGTGATGCCCATCTCTCTCCCTCGCTGCTTTACCTTCCCACCCTTAAGAGAATAGGTACTCAGTCACAGTTGAGTCAACTGGGGGCGTTGTTATTTGTCGCTTCACGTTTTGCGGTCACTCATCCAAGTTCTAACCGTGCTGGACGGTGCTTAACTTGCGACACAGTAGCGAGTGCTCCAACCACTGCGCTATCCGACACCCCTAGTGGTGTAAAAACGCTTTTAGAAAACGGAGAGAAAGTGGAATTTTATTTTGCGAAAATATAGACAGACGGCTTCCATATACCAATATTGAATGGATGGGAGGAAACCGAAGTACCCGTAGAAAAACCTCGGTGACCTGAAAGTCTCCTACCTAAGTCACATAAGTTCGTCCACTGCGGGATTTGAACCCTGCGTCCTCCGGCTGTGAAAACCATCTCACTATCACCCGAGCTAGCGGGACACCCCACTTTCTATAATGCCACGAACGTTTTGTGAGCGTGCATTACTCGTTCACTACCCCTGCCTTGGGTGGCATAATTGTCACGTGCGCGTATGAATACACCGAGAAGAAGACACAGGATATGAGATAAATGAAACATATCTACACCGGATTCTGGGACTATTTCCTGTCGTCGTAACAATTTTTGTTTTTTAATGCCAGACTGTGATGATGCTGCCGGGAAGCAAGGCGTGGGGGAAGGGGGTGGAGGGGGGGGGAAACAAAGAGAAAAGAAAAGAATCCCCCGAATAGAAAACCAGCCAGCAAGAAAGATACGAGCGAAGAAAAGAAGTGAGAACGGAAACAGGAAACAGGAAAGACAAAGGAAGAAAATGAGTAAGAAAGAAAATATAAATAAGTAATCAGGAATGTTTAGTTAGAAAGAAAGATTAGTAAGAACAAAGGAATGAATCGAAAGGATTTTTTTAAAAGGGAAAAGAAGAAAAGGAAGAAAGAAATGAAAAAAGTGGTTGTTGTTTTTTTCGTAATGTTTAAATATTGTTTAAATCGTTTTCCCTGCGAATGTAAACTTATGTATGTTAGGGTTAGGTTTAGGGGTTAGGGACGCGAAGAGCAGGCGTTGAGTAAGTTTATGGTTTGCGCTTTAGAAAATAAGTTATTATTAATAAAGAAAGAAGGATGTCAGTTAGAAAGAAACAACGAAATAGATCAAGAAAAAAACAAACTAATAAAGACAAACAAATAATTGATCGTGTACAAATTGAGGAATGGAAAGATAAACAGATTGTTGTGAAGGCCCGGCGCGATTTTTTCTTTTTTTAATTTCTTTCTTTCATAACTTTAACTTGTAAGTGGTACTGCTGTATTTCCAGCGCAAGCCACTTGTCGGGGCTTTATTAAATTGTATTGGGCGAATTTGTAAGCGTCATGAAAACTGCCTTGTTGCTAAGCACTTACCCCCCGTTGGCGTGCCGGGGGTTTCAGTATAACTAGTAAGCTTATCCCCGCTTTCTGGAAATTTAGTGCTTCAACAAAAAAAAAAACAAAAAAAAAATTCCCACTGTCGCTGTCTTTCTCCTTTGTTCTTTCTTATTCCTACTCTGTTCTAGCAATCTACTATACTATTTTCTTCTTCGCAAGACCAGTCACCTACCTTTTCTCTTGAAAACTCTTACGGGATTTGTTGATATTCTATAATGATGTTTGTATTCTGTTTTGTTTTTGTAAACGGGGGTTTGATAAATTAGAGTATAGCCTCAGCGTCCCCTGCGTGGGATGTCTTTATTGTAAAGTGACCGGCTGGTGGAGTGCCTTCCGTGTTACCACTAGGGTTGTTTCTGCAGATCTTTTTTGCGGATCAGGAGTGAGTCCTCTTTCAGCGAAGTTGTGGTCTTGATTTGGTGGTCCTGATTCGGCTCTTTGCAGTCCGCTGGACCCTGTCGTCAAATTTCGGTCATTGAAAATTCTCATAACCCAATACATAAGCCGTCAAGCGTAAGCCAAATGTGGCCTCTACTAAATTGATATTGTGCATCCTTTTCTTCATGGTCTTTCTGGTAAATCTTACTGCCTGTTGTTCATGGTTTTTCTTCTTCTTCTTCTTCTTCTTCTTCTTCTTCTTCTTCTTCTTCTTCTTCTTCTTCTTCTTCTTCTGCTCCTCCTACTGTTTTCTTTTCTCGGTAATAATATAACAATTGCCTACTAAGCAAGTCGCATTTTCTTGCGGCCCACCCGGTACACATTGGTCGAAGGCTGCCAGAAGCATGTTTTACTTGTCGCCTCAACAGGCGATAAAGCATGCTCTCGTGCTTCATAGCACTGCTTCCTACACGCTTCAAGCGCTATAGTGACGGAAAAAGCGCAGTTTCACTGTAAATATATACAGAATGTTGCTCTACAATATATTCCGCTCTTTCCGTCTTAAAAACCTAATTGCCTTGTTGGATTCTTAAATTGCATGAAACCAAGTGAGGACACTATCCGGCGTCAACAAACGGTTCAAAAACTTTGTCAAATGGTTCGTAAAAGACAGTTGACCTAGAAACTAATACAGTTTGACCTAATTCGTCCCCTAGAGGAGACGAAACTTTCATTTTTCTATTTTCATGAGTTCACTGCAGTGAAATTGCGCTTTTTCCGTGACTATAGAGCTTGAAGCGTATAGAAAGCAGTGCTCTGAAGCATGGGAGCATGCTTTATCGCCTGTTGAGGCGACAAGTAAAACATGCTTCTGGCAGCCTTCGACCAATGTGTATCGGGTATGCGGCCTCAGTCCTCCTTTTTCTCCTCGTCCGTCTTCTTCTTCTTCTTCTTCTTCTTCTTCTTCTTCTTCTTCTTCTTCTTCTTCTTCTTCTTCTTCTTCTTCTTCTTCTTCTTCTTCTCCTCCTCCTCCTCCTCCTCCTCCTCCTCCTCCTCCTCCTCCTCCTCCTCCTCATAGTCTTCTTTTCCTCGGTAATAATTTGACAATTACCTTCCATCAAGTCTCATGTTTGTGCGGCCGCTGTCCTTCAAATTGACGCATTTTCTCGCATTTCCTGAACGGCTTATCATCAATTTACAGCGGGCGATGTGGCCATTGACTTTCTGTTTTTTCCCCTTCAAAATTACATTCATGCAATTTTCCCCTTTGGTCCCCGGGGGTCTAATAAGTATACACAGTAGAACAGCAACCACGGAAATACAAAGTAAGGCAACAATTTGGATCCCCACTCGGTGTAAGGTTTGGACTTCATCTCTCCTTTCCTGATTTCTTTCGTGTTTTATGTTTTGTTTTCATTTTTTATTTTTACTTTTGTTTGTTTGTTTTGTATATTCAGACAAAGCTGAGAACACTTTCAAATAGGGAGAAAATCACAACGAACTAAATATCGGTCTTTGTTGTTGTTCGCCAAAGATATTTTATTGTTATAATTTGTCAAAGGGTAGCCCTTATTTAAGCATTTGTGTGCCCTTTATGTTCTCCATGTTTTGTTTTATGGTCTTGTTAATAATAATAAAATTATGTTTAAACCACAGGTCGGTCTATCGGTTCGTCGGTCCGTGGGTTGATCGGTTGGAATCCTTCTGTCAAGAACCGCTGAACGGATTGTGACTAAACTTCATAGTAACATTATCTAGGTTAGTGGCCTGCTTGCGGCCCGAGCCATCATATTTGCTATACCGCAACAGGTCAAGGTCAATTGAGTCATTTTGTTGCTAGAGAAGCTTTGCTCAATATCTCCAAAAGCGTTTGAAGCGATTTTGTTGAGTTTTGGTATAGAGGTACTTCAGATGATGGCCCATCCTTCAGCTCAAGTCCTTTGGTCGGTCAATTGGTCAGTTGGTCAGTGTGGCTCAAAATGTAACTGTTGTTTTTGTTTAAAACACTCATTTTATCTTCCTATCCTATCCTATTTTATCCCGTAACTCTAAGGTCGTAGGGGCATCACGGATTATCGTTTAACCAGCGTACTCCATCTTTCTCTGTCCTCAGCAACCCTCATGGTTTCGCTCAGTGTCAAGCCAGTCCATTCTCGAATGTTGTCCTCCCACCTCTTTTTCGGTCTACCTCTTTTTATGCCACCTTGCCTCCTTGCAGGATGGTCATTGCAAAGTCTGATGCTCTGGTGATGTGGCCATACCATCGGATTTTCCGTTTCTTCACCACTGTGAGCAGGTCATCATATTGTTCAATGGCTTGTGTGATGGTTTGTCGGACTTCGTCGTTGGTGATGTGCGGGGTATACGAAATGCAAAGAAGTCTTCTGTAGCACCTCATCTCTAAGCTTAATATTCTTCGTTGTTGGTCTGCTGTGAGGGTCCATGTTTTGCAAGCGTATAGGAAGATGGAGATGGCAATGGAGCACAGCAGTCTTACCTTGGAATGTAGACGGATGGTCCTGTCTTTCCAAACGGGCTTCAATCTTGCCAGAGCAGCAGTTGTTTGAGCGATCCTGGAGAGGACATCCTATCGGGACCCATTGTCTGATACAATGGCTCCAAAATATTTGAAGCTATGCACTGTCTTGAGTGATTGGCCTTGGACTTTGATGTCCATGTTCTGGCCTTGGTCATCTGTTTGGTCTTCTCTGCACTTATTTCCATTCCATAGGCTCTGGAGGCGGTGTCAGGCCTCTGTGCCAGCTGTTCAAGTTATTGTTCCTCTCCATCCGCAGAACGGAGGTTGGAGATTGTTCTATCCCCTACGCTGATTGTGCCTTCATGATCTGCAAGGGCATCTGACATTTTACCTTATCTAAAGAATAACTGAACGCGAAGTTCATCATTTTTACCTTGCGGATAATGTAACTTCTACTAAGCATTTTACAACATTCGTATATTTACCCTCTCAACGGTCAAGATCACAGTGCTTCACTCTTTTATAAAAAAAAAACAAACAAACAAACAAATAAAAAAACGATTTGTGTCGTATCTAAACTTGTCTTAACCGATTTGGATAATGTTTTGGTTTGCCGATAGTTCAGAGCGTGTTGTGTCATCTTTTGTCTCATTAGGATGAAGCCGCATCACAAAACAACCAACAAAATGAACACTTCAAATTGCGTATTTTGGGGGCTATAATTATATGTAAATGTCTGGATATACATTTGAAAGGCTTGCCATCTTGTCTTCTTCTTTAATGACCGCGCCCTCCTCCGCAGATATATTTAAGATGCGTGTTACGTTGAAACGCGCACAATAGTACGTGTGAGACGCGCACGATAGAGCCGATCGATTTGTTTTGCAAAGCATGCAATAATAGAGTGTATTTACCTTTGATTTGATGTTGCGTTGTAGTTGGAAGAAGCTGTGTATAATGTTGATAATTTTCGTTGGTCGATATTATTGGAGAATTTTCTAGGTTTGCTTGTTTACTATCGATCAAAGCGTGTGGATAAATCTAGTGGTAGCTTCGAGATGTTCTAACCTAAATAAGGTTATAAGACGTAAGGCAGTGATGACGAATTTCATTGTGATTGGTTATAATTGCGTCACGCTAGGATATTCTAACGTTCTCTAGAGTAGAGAAAAACTATTTAATTGATGC
Organism: Oncomelania hupensis; assembly: GCA_036898135.1. Lineage (NCBI taxonomy): Eukaryota > Metazoa > Mollusca > Gastropoda > Littorinimorpha > Pomatiopsidae > Oncomelania > Oncomelania hupensis. Next base: position 6,586,107 of record CM072524.1, on the reverse strand, counting down.
ACTGTGTTGGAACAGAGAACGTGGAAAAAGCGATTGTATGCAGTTGTTGATGTATGCTGAATAAAGTTGGAAAACTTCATACGACGACTCCTGCCTTGTTACTGAGTGAACAGGTTGCGTGGATAAACGAATCTGGGTTACACTTATCAAGATTCAAGCATCGGGGCTGAATCAACTACTGATAAAACCAACAACGAGTGTAACAATGTGAGAGAGTGAGCGAGATACGGTGGGGAGGCCACCTATGACGGCCTTCTAGCGCCAAAACCGAGAGTTACCATTATCACGACATAATTGAAATTATCACGTGTTTTGTGTAATTTACAGAGATATCAGTAATCCGCAGTGTTAATAATTCCTATCCTATCCTATCCTATCCTGTCCCATAACCCGAAGGTCGTAGGGGCACCACAGATGATCGCTTAACCAGCATACTCCATCTTTCTCTGTCCTCAGCAGCCCTCATGGCTTCGCTCAGTGTCAAACCAGTCCATTCTCGAATGTTGTCCTCCCACCTCTTTTTCGGTCTCCCCCTTCTTCTACCTCCTTGCACTGTGCCTTGCAGAATGGTCTTTGCAAGGCCTGATGATCTGGTGACGTGGCCATACCATCGGAGTTTCCGTTTCTTCACCACTGTGAGCAGGTCATCGTGTTGTCCAATGGCTTGTGTGATGGTCTGTCGGACTTCAACGTTGGTGATGTGTTGGGTATAGGAAATGCACAGAAGTCTTCTGTAGCACCTCATCTCCATGCTTTGTATTCTTCGTTGGAGATCTGCTGTGAGGGTCCATGCTTCGCAAGCATATAGGAAGATGGAGATGACCAGAGAGCGCAGCAGTCTTACTTTGGAATGTAGACTGATGGTTCTGTCTTTCCAAATGGGCTTCAACCTTGTCAGGGCAGCAGTTGTTTGTGCGATCCTGGAGAGGACTTCCTGTCGAGACCCATTGTCTGACACAATGGCTCCTAAATATTTGAAGCTGTGCACTGTGTTGAGGGATTGGCCTTGTACTTTGATGTCCGTGTTGATGCCATTGGTGTTGTTGGTCATCATTTTGGTCTTCTCCGCACTTATTTCCATTCCATAAGCTCTGGAGGTGGTGTCAAGCCTCTGTACAAGCTGTTCAAGTTCTTGTTCCTCTCCAGCCAATCCATCAATATCATCCGCAAAACGAAGATTGGAGATTGCTCTGCCCCCTATACTGACTGTGCCTTCGTGATCTGCAAGAGCATCTGACATGATGCGCTCTAGGAAGATGTTGAAGAGTGTTGGAGAGAGTAGGCATCCTTGACGCACACCGATTGTTGTTCTGAACCAGTTCCCGATGACGCTGTTATGGAGGACTGCACTGGTAGCCTTGTCATACAGGCTTTTGATGACTTCTATAATTTTAGGGCTGATGTTGTACCCTTTCATTGTTGCCCATAGAGCTGCATGCCAGACTTGGTCAAATGCCTTCTTGAAGTCTATGAACACATGATATAGATGTTGTTGGTGCTGTAGGTATTTCTCACAGATTATTCTGAGGTTGAAAATCTGTTCAGTGGTACTTCGCCCTGCCATGAATCCTGCTTGTTCTTCAGCTATGATTTGTTCAGCTTGTGGTTTCAACCTGTTGAGTATTATTTTCAGGAGGACCTTGCTGGGATGGCTGATGAGGCTGATGGTGCGGTAATTTTCACACTCCTGAAGGTTACCTTTTTTGGGAAGAGTGATGACAAGCGACTGGGTCCATGGTGTAGGCCATTCCCCACTCTGCCAGATCTTGTTGCAGATAATGGTGAGAGCATCAGTCATCGCTTCCCCTCCTGCTTGTAGCAGTTCCGCTGGTATGTTGTCCACTCCCGCTGACTTCCCTTTCTTCAGCGATTGCACTGCTGCCTCAACTTCTTCCCGGAGAATTGGGAGGATTTCTTCTTCTTCTCTGCTCTCGGGACATGCTAGAACTGATGGGTCTCCATTTGGTGTATGGTTGTAAAGGTCAGAGCAGTACTCTGTCCATCTGTCCAAGACTTCTTGTTCTTCTGTAAGGCAAATGCCAGACTTGCTTTGGATAGTGGAGACTTTGGGCTGTTTAACACTTGTCAGCCGCTTCACAGTCTGGTAGGCCTTCTTGCTGTTGTTCTTGTTCAGATTGTTCTCTATTTCCTGGCATTGATCTTCTATCCAGTTCTCCTTTGCTGTGCGCATGCCTTTTCGGATGTCATTGTTGATTTTTCGGTAGACATCAGCTCCCTGTGAGGTGTTCTTTTTCTTTTTTAACTCTCTTCGTTTATCACACAGATCCAAAAGTTCAGGTGTGATCCACGGCTTCTTCTTTGGTCGGTGCTTGCCAAGGATCTCAGTGGCGGCATCTGTTACAGCTGAGTTGAAGGTATTGGTCATGGTGTTGACATCTACTTCGCCTGCCCCCAAAATAAGCAGTGGTGCAAATTTCCCTCCAATTGTGGCCTGAAATATTTTTGCCACCTCCGGGTCTTGCAGTTTGTCCAGGTCGAACTTCAGCCTAGTGCACTTTGCTGTATTTACTCTCTTCAAATGGAGCCGGAAAGACATCATCACGAGATCGTGGTCACTTCCAATGTCTGCTCCTGGAAAAGTGCGTGTCCTGCCAATGTTGATGCTTGATCTGAAGCGTTTCTTGACCATGATGTAGTCGATCTGGTTGTGATGTTCCCCGCCGGGACTGTGCCATGTCCATCGTCTGGATTTTTTGTGGAGACCAAGCGTGTTTGCCAGTACCAGATTGTTGTATCTGGCAAACTCCAATAGCCTCAGACCCCTGTCATTTGTCTCGTTGTTGCAGTGGGGTCCGCATGTGTCTCCCCAGTTGTGGTGCGCATCTTGGCCAACCTTGGCATTCCAGTCGCCTTGCACTATGACTATGTCCTTCTTCGGCACTTGGTCAAGGACCGCCTGTATATTTTCATAAAAATCCTCCACTTCGCTGTCTTCATAGTCTGATGTTGGTGCATAATTCATAGCGCCAAATCCTGATAATCACAAATATCATGAGATAATTACAATTATCAAGAGATAATTACAATTATCAAGCGATAATTACAATCATCACTGAAAATTATAAATATCAAGATGAATATGCGCGGCTCGATGCGTGATGCGCATGCGCGGCAGCGGCACTGGTCCCAGCACGCCTGGGAGTTTGGCCCTAGTAAAGTGTGGCCCAAATGAAAATTAGTTTTTAACACTGTGAATTACCGATATCTCTGTGAATTACACAGAACACGTGTTAATTGCAATTATCACTGATACATGTAAGTTTTGCAGGTTTTGACGCTAGTAAGCCGCCTTATCAGAATTAAGCATGATCATGTGAAAATTATAATTATCAAGTAAAAAGTTTATTTATTATGTGATAATTACACTTTTCAGTTTGGGCGCATTTTCAGTCGGATTGATTGATAGAGCCAAAACTGAAAATTAAACATGATTACACGAACATATTTGTAAATTTTCAATGATAATTTTAATTATCTCTTAATAATTGTAATTATCCCATGATATTTGTAACTATTAAATGATAATTGTAATTATCAGGTTTTGGCGCTAGTAGGCCGCCATAGCCACATAAACTTTGGCTGTCTCGTCTAAGTAGTGTGTTGGAGCAGTTGTCGGTTGAAATAATAATAATAATACAGGATGCTATATACGCGCCTTTCCCCAAATCAATCGGGCTCAAAGCGCGGCGACCTATACCAACATACACGCTCACCTGTCTCATCCACCCTCACACACCAAATTACACATCCATCACTCAAACAGGTGGTGTAAAGGCAGGGAGATCGCTACTAGGTTGCAGCCATTCATGACTGCGAGGGATGCTTGCGTAATTGTATGAGGCGTGACGACAAGCGCAAACCTTCTGCAAGTGCGTGCCTCGCATTTGATGTAGGCCGGTATGGCATCCCCGAAGGTAAATTATGGTTCCGCGCATGCGTGAACTTTGGAAGGTCATGTTTCGGAGAAGGAAGTCAGCATATATATATGAACTAGTCATCGTATTCGGTATTCCGCCAAATATTCTCACAGGTTCAAGTTAAGGCGTTCTTCTTATCTCCAAAATGTTATGAATCGCATGATGTTATTTATGAATACC
>CM072524.1:6571989-6576989 GCA_036898135.1 Oncomelania hupensis | reverse complement strand
AACCTCAAACAGAACTAAACAACAACAGTTTCTTTACAAAGTGTATACAACAAAATCAAAATCAACAAATCAATTCAAAATGTAAATCTTCAAATAATAAGCAAATAGCGTTTGAATCTTTACTCATAAACTATTATTTGGCGAAGCTGTGGCACCGAAGCAATGTCTCAATGTTCTTGTCAAGTAGCTCAGAGAGCTAAACAGTCTCTTTCACAATAAGCGGATGATTCTTCTAACTAAATGAATATGTTTTTAGGTGTGGTGCAGTGTGAGTCTGTGTGTGCATGAACTGGGTATGAAAACCTCCTGTAATGGTGTGCCTCGATACATAGGCAAAACCTGCAGCAGTGTAAGAGATTACCACAACACTACTCTGTTGTAGAGGCAAAGGCACCCCCCCCCAGGCTGGCTAGAACCCAATCAGCGTAAACAACAGCAACATCAGTACAGCATAACAGGCAACATCAGTAGCAACAGCGTTGAAATAATGCGTAGAAATAAACAGGTAGAAGAAACACGTAGAAGTAAACGGTAGAAGTAGACGGTAGAAGTAAACGGTAGGAGTAGACAGCCCACACCTGTAAGCATATACACAGTCTTAACAACCTGCTTACAAAACAATAACCACTATATAATATAATATAACACGCCGTCCTCCGTCCTCCGTCCACCATCTTGACCTGTATATGAATACCATGATAATAATACAAGATGCTATACACACATTTCAATAATATAAACCAACCTTTGATGCTAAATAATTCGCATCTTCTATAAACACAAACCTTTATATAAATGTACATAATCATTGCAACCTCACTTCAATCACACAGTCCTGATTCATTCCGCCCCCCTTCATCACCACCGTCACCCCCAACAATTATAGCACATCACGATTACCTCCCTTCATCCATACTACCTTGCCATACTATACTGTAAACATGCTTGCTTCATAATCATCGCTTCATCTTTGTTTAGTATAATACATTCTATCGCTCTCCCCATACATACACCCCCACTCTCTCTCTCCCTCTCTACATTCCCCATCGTCGCCTTGACCCACTTTTATAACAACAACAGCAACGACATTTCCCCCATCACATATACAACAAGAAAATCATAAGAAAATCATATAAAATCAACAAAATTCATTATGCATCCTAAAATACATCCCCTTCCCCACACTCATTACCACTCATACGCGTACGCAGTTCTCGGAGTGCGCCACTAAAGAATTGAATGACAGGATTTGCTCACCTTATAGGCCTCGGCTTGTGACACCCTTTCCCCCAACACCACAACACGACACAACACTGTCACAATACACTGGTTAGTCTTTTTGAGAGTCACTTTCTCTTGCTATTGCAGGTTATTTCACTTTCCAAATAACACTTATACTGAGGATGAGGTCACCTTAGCTCTGTCACAGACACTAAGTCTTGGTGGGTGTTCAATCGAGAACTACACACACCTTAAGCATATAACTCTACATTCGTTGACAAATGGCAGTTAATATCTTCCTTTCGAACTCTAAACATCCTTATCCCGTCGAGGGCATAAGACCTTGGGTGTCTATATAAGCAACAACACACCCTTCCAACAGTACCCTACACTACAATGACCTCTGTCACAGGGTTGCTGCCTCGTTAGATTCGATCCTCTCGCAACAGCATCTCAAACCACTCTGCCCTCCAAAAACGCGCCGGCCACAAGCAAAATAGTCGAGCTCTCGTCAGTATGCACATTCTTTATTACGCGTATCCCTATTCGAAATTGGCCGACTCCCTGTCTTCTTCGTTATGCACGGACTTTACGAAACTGCAATTTCATACGCAAAAAGTAAATCGGTCACGCTATACTATGTACACTGTATACGGAGAAGTGTAACTTCGTAAAAAGTATAATTCTCCCTGCTATCTGAAAACTCGTGTCGTCACAGTGAGGTAGACAAGCCAATGACGTTAAGAGTAGAAATGACTCGGTGTGTACCTGTTGACAATGAAGATTCAACTCAAGTTTGAGAATAAAACTGCAAACACCGTGGGTCTAATGCATGGCGACTAACTTGTAGAGCGCCTATTATATGTGCGTAGCTAGTTACCATATTAGCACCAACGTTTTACCTTGTAAGGGTGTCAAGAATGAGACAAGCCCATCTATTAACTACATAGGCATTACCGTCGCTTGCGCGAATACAAGAAAATTTGTATCAAGATTCCCTTCTATCCAAGAGTTAGCTTCTCAAAATGGCTTTGATGCAAAGTGTGAAGCGTACCCAAAAAGTCGATTTTTGCGATCGGGAGATCGTGGAATTAATTTCCACAGTGCAGTGTAATTATGCAGCAATTGTTGCACTGCAGTCATGAATGATATGTTTTATAGTAGTTTTATTTTTGCAAATGCAAACAATATCCTTGAAAGCATGTGTCAGGCTACAGCCAGTGGCGTACCACAGAGTACAAGACACAACAACTGCAACAAGGGTTGAGTGACCTCTTTCTTGCAAGGGAGAAATTTGATGCCGTCTTCTAGCACATTGGATAGCTCTAAAAAATCGTGTGCCTCGGTATCTTTTTAGAAATTGACTATTGTTCCACACCTCAAATGGATGTGTTATGTCCCTAAATACTCGATTTCTTTGAAGCAATCGGTAATTTTGCTGCTTACATGAAAGAACGCACGCCTTGTTTGCTTTCGCGTAGTTACTACCTTGGAGCTCGTAGTCCACTTCCGAAGCGGACCACCGTAGTTGGTAACTTAGGTGCGGCCTACTGGCTCATGCATTACGAACTACCGCTCAAAGATCGTAACTCGCGAACTAGTGCTGTCTTGAGCCTTGTAGGTCAGTAAGATGACGTACACAGCAAATGACGTGGCAGGAAATGGTGTAGACGTTATTAAGCCAGACAGTCGGGAACAGGTCAGAAGGTTAACATTAACATACCGCGCGGAATAGTTTGGACAATATCAGTAAGAAGATGTTGACAGCATATTTATGAAGTAGACGGCAATTGACGTGGTCATGACGCATGTCAGAGTGTCAGTGACGGGATTGGAAACAAAAGCTGATGATCGATTACTGGACTATATAATTATGTCACTAGCAATGACGTAGGGGCGTCGCAAGAATTTTGCAAAGCATTGTATATATGCTCGTTGTAAAGTGAAAGCGAATTGATTGATTGATTGATTGATTGATTGATTTATTGTTGCTTTAGGTCCAGCGGACTCTTCCGAGCCAAATCAGGACCGGACAACCCCCGATCCGCATAAAAGATCTGCTGAAACAACCCCAGTGGGAAAATTGAATGCCCTCCACCGGCCAGTCACTTTACAATAAAGACATCCCACGCGGGGGACGGCTGAGGGTTGACCTCAACTACGCGAACACCCCGGTTACAAAAACAAAATAGAATACAAACATCATTATAAATCATCAATGAAACACATACATATAAAATGCCTATAGTGCTAAATAGTACAATCATAGGAAGCCCTAGTGACCACCCGGCAGAAAGCGTCCAACACTCCCAAGCTGATCCAACAGACCTCATACACAAACAAGGAGTCTTGTCCAGGAAGAGTTTTCAAGAAAAAAGGTAGGTCATTGATCTAGCGAAGAAGAAGATAGTATAGCAGAGTGAAGGACAGAGCAGGAATAGGAAAGAGTAAATGAGGAAGACAGCGACAGTGGGAATTTAAAGCACTAAATTTCCATAAAGTGGGGATACTATTTATCCTGAAAGCGAATTACAAAAGTCACAACGACGGTTGGTTTTTTTGTTTGTTTGTTTGTTTTTTGTTTGTTTGTTTGTTTGTTTACGTCACTGGAATGAAACGTCTGGGTAACATCTATGTTAACAATATTGGCCTTTTAGTTAAAACACAGACAAGCACCTAGGTGAATTATTATGAGTGCATTTAAGATAGAAATGTGCGAGTGATCTTTTGAACTGGTTACATTGAAGAAAGATCTAATGACATCAATGACGTGGTGCTATAGGCATTTTTTCCTACATACTAAACAGAACCTAATAATAATAATAATAATAATAATAATAATAATAATAATAATAATAATAATAATAATAATAATAATACAGGATGCTATATATGCGCCTTTCCCCAAATCAATCAGGCTCAAAGCGCGGCGATCTATACCAACATACACGCTCACCTGTCTCATCCACCCTCACACACACAAAATACACATCCATCACTCAAACAGATGGTGTAAAGGCAGGGAGATCGCTATTAGAAGACGGAAGAAAATCGAATTTTTATTTTTGAAATTTGTATATTGACTGCGTCCTGTACCATTATTGAACAGAACCTATAGATGCAGGTCATTGTGGAAGAAAGAGATCGTGGCTTCCTTTATAAAACTTTATAAATTTGGATTAAATGTAAGTTGGAAAACACACGATAGTGTTTCTGACATCTTAGATCTGCATTCATTCCTATTCACTTTTAAAAACAATCTTCCTATAGTTAAACAAGCACCTTGTTTTACAGAATATACAATTTATTCAGCCAAATGACAAAACATCTTCCATATGGAAATTGCAATTTAGTTTTAGTTTCTAAGCATAGTTGTGACTTTGGATCATCGTGCTTGGTGGGCAAGGACCTCAATGGTTCATCCTGCAAACAGTGGATTCATTTTAAGATTGAAACGTGTGACTTTTGAGATCCATCGGGAGAGAGGGAGAGAATGTCTGTCTTTCAAACGTTTTTTTTTCCTGTCTTTGTTCTTCTTTATGAATTGTCCATTTTGTTTGCAGTGACCGGCTGCGTGGAATTCAAATGATTTTCTCGGTTTCAAACATGAATGATACTGTTTTCTAGTTGGTGGTTTTTGTAATGTAAAGCCTGTTATGTTTTTTTTTTCCCTTTAAAGCTTTGATTTTGTCAGTGCGGCAGCGTTATTGTCTATGTTTTTAAATTAATTAAGCGCTTCTTTGAATGGAAAGCACTAGTGACAATAGAACAAACATCAG